>OW026521.1:57617193-57953792 GCA_932274085.1 Protocalliphora azurea | reverse complement strand
ATAATATAATATAATATAATATAATATAATATAATATAATATAATATAATATAATATAATATAATATAATATAATATAATATAATATAATATAATATAATATAATATAATATAATATAATATAATATAACATAATATAATATAATATAATATAATATAATATAATATAATATAATATAATATAATATAATATAATATAATATAATATAATACAATATAATATAATATAATATAATATAATATAATATAATATAATATAATATAATATAATATAATATAATATAATATAATATAATATAATATAATATAATATAATATAATATAATATAATATAATATAATATAATATAATATAATACAATATAATATAATATAATATAATATAATATAATATAATATAATATAATATAATATAATATAATATAATATAATATAATATAATATAATATGTGATGAGACGAAATCACAATTTTCGGATATTGGTAAAGCAATGAATATTAATGAAGAATTTCTGTCTTTCGGAACATCTCCACTTCAAGCCAGAATACGGTTCATGGAGCATTTTCTGCACATAGCATATGATTTAAAGTATAGAAGTGTGCCAGAAAATTTAACAAAACCTAACAGAAACAACGAAACACTTAGAACATCTGAGAAAAGTAGAATTCAGGATGAATTCAGAGAAGAGACGGGATTGAACATCGACAAACCTCTGCCGACTGGTGGTAGTACAAATGATGGAAACACAGCAAGAAGGTTTTTCGGAAATTTCGAATACTTGAAAAGACTAACATACTATTAATGGCAATTAATAGTAAGCACAAAATTAACTCTGCTCGATTTGTAGAATATGCAACAGAAATATCTAAACTACTTGTTTCTCTATATCCATGGAAAGAAAAGATTTACTTAAATTTGCGAAATGTGGAAACCCTATTAAAAATAAAAAATATTTATTAATTATTTTTATAAAAATATTTTTATAAAATATTTTATAAAAATAATTATTAAAAGTATACAGAAATATTCATAATTTTCTAAGTAATTATTCACGCAAAGCTAATAAATTGGAAATATAAAAATTCAAACGCAAATAACTCGAAAACTATAAGAGATAAATAGGACACGTACGCATGTTTTTGTAGGCCTTATCAGGTCGAGAAACAAAAATTTTTCAAGCGATTAAAAATTTTTTATGTCAGAGGTACCTAAATTTGAGCCCCCCTTAGCTCCGCCCCTGAGGTGTTTGTTGTGCCCCCCTTCCAAACCTAACATTGTACGCTCCGCTACTACGCCTATACCTAATTTCATGGAAATCCAACCAGCCGATCAAAAGTTACAGATTTATTTCCAAAAAATTTCGATTCTGTCAGAAGATAAGCTTGCACTTTTCATGGAGAAAACCGCAGAAAAAATGTTACCACCAAGTGCGGAGAGTACGTATATATGAAACCAACAAAATCAAGCTGAAGCTACTAAATAAAAACACAAAAAGTAACACAAGATTTAAATGGTGATAATCAAGATTATGAAATATTATTTATTCGTAATGGTGTGATTACAAAATTTGAATTTTTATTCAATACTAGCTTTTCCTGGTGCACTTCGCTACTCCTTTTGATGCGATAACTAATATTTTCTTTATATGGGGGTTACTACTACAACTTTTTAAGACTTTAGATAAGCGAAACTTAATGTTTGATTTGTATGGGGGCTACCCCTATCCATCCTATTTTGATTCCCACAAAAATTTGAGGGCTGTCACTATAATAGTTCTCCCTGCCCGATATTATATTTGAATTTTGGGACACACAGGATGATTCTTATAAAATTTTAAGAAAATCGGATCAGCCGTTTGAGTGTTTAAAAAAGTGGATGTAGGATCCGTTCAAGCTCCAACATAATCTATAACATTATTCAGTACAAGCACTATCTATTTATCAAGTTACATGTAAATAGCTTCATTAATAACGTCCAAAGTTTAAAATGTTGTTTTTGTTTAAAGTAGTAGAACATAGCCTATAACCACCTCCAATACTAGTATTATCTATGTGCCAAACCGGTTCAGTAGGTTAGACTTGACTAATACACAGACAAACAAATAAACAAACAGACTTACACCTAATGTTTATAAAATATACCAGCTTTTTCCGGTGCGCTTCGCTGCTTTATATGGGGGCTACTACTCCCCTGGACCTATCCGCCCTATTCGAAATTTGATATGATAATTATTCCTACAACTTTTTAAGACTTTCTCTATAATATTCCTTTAAATATGCGAAAATTAATATTTGCTTTGTATATATATTTTCTTTTCATCAACGTGATATGATAAGACAGTTCCCACGAAGTTTGAGGATTCTCACTATAATATTTCCTTAGATACGCCATAATGAATATTTGCGTTTTATGACAGGGTACCACTCCCTGCTCCGATCGAGAAATAAAATATCATATTTGAATTTAGCCACACACAGAATAATGCTTTGAAAATTTTAAGCAAATTGGTTCATCCATTTAAGAGTTTTAGAAAGTGGACATGAAATGCGGGCGCGACATCTGATCAAGATGCAACATAGCTTATAATGTTCCCCAGTGGAAGCATTATATGCGTAGAACCATATTGTGATTCTGAATTGGTTTTAAACAATGATTTTGGGAACTAGAGCTTAATAACTAGTTCTGTATTACTTCTAAATCTCTTCTCTGAACAAATTACTGGTTCCCTAGTTAATTCCTAAAACTGTTTAAAAGACTAAAAAAAAAAAAACAAATCAAAAAATGTCAAAATAAAAAAAGAGTTTCACAATAATTAATTTAATTTTAAAAAGCGGCTTTTAGAAAATGGTTCATTATAATGAAAAATAAAATCAAACAAAAATCATTGATATTAAAAACGTGTTCTTTAACCGTTCTCAAACGCTTTTATAGTTCTGAATAGGACAATTTCAAAGAAGAATCATTGATTTAAGAACTACACTGCCTGACAAAATAAAGTGATCTTTCCTGTTCTTAATATTTAATTCATAATAATTGTCTTCCAGGTGCATAGTTGATAACTTTTTTGGTGTCCAGGTATTTGTCGTCTTATATTGTTTAATTTAAAAAACGAAATAAGTCTTTGAATGATTTGCGTTTCGTGTTTGAGGCAAAAATATTGTGTTGGTCGTAAATTCTTTAATTTGGTATCCAATTTTTCCGTTTTTTGTTACAAAACGGATGGTAGATGATTTCAAAATGCTCAATTTTAATATTATATTATTTAAATTCTTTTCAAATTATTATTTCATTTGTAAGGTCTTCGACCACAATCCAGAAAGATTTCTTGATTCCAGATCGGGAAAATGAATTGAAATTAATGTGTTTGTCATTAAAATACAAAATTTCATAATCTGTGGCAAAAAGAACCATTTTTTATACAAACCAACAATTTACAATGAAAATTAGAAGAAATTGAAGACTAAAAAGTAAAATCGTAATGATATCGCAATTCTCTCCAAAGAGAATAAGTTTAATCATCCAAAGAGATAAAGAAAGAAGTAATTATAACTACTTCTCTTACTGTCAGGAGAATGCTCAAACATATGACTTTTAAAAGTACCTGTGCTTATCAAAATCCACTTGATGCTGCTAATATTTAGTGGCTCGTACTGGAAAAACAATTGTTGAAGTACCAGAATCATTCTAATATAAAAATTCAAAAAACCAAATAAATAGCATTTTCTTAGCATTGGTGCTTCTGAAACCCATTTTCTCTGACCTTTTTTGTATAGTTAGGGTAGTAAGAATTAAAATTACTTCCTCTTTATCTCTCCGTTTACATACATGAATTTCTTTTAGAGGGAATTCCAATATCGTTACGATTTTCTGCTCCCACAATTTCCTCTAATTTTCAATCTACTACTAATACCCATATTCTAAACTTTGTCGCAATGACAAAATTATAACAAAAATTATTCTTTTGACATTTATACATGAAAATTGTTATTTTAAATTTGTTTTGTCATAGTTTTGTTATCGGTCATAAAGTTCAGTATACGGGGGTAAATTGTTAATTTGTATAAAGAAATGGTTCTTTTAGCCTCTGACTCTGAATTTTTTAATTTTAAAGGCAAATATATTAATTTCAATTCTTTTTCCCGATCTGGAATCAAGAAATCTTTCTGGATTGTGGTCGAACTACACAATAATATTTGCGGATTTTTCGAATGTAATAATAATTTGAAGAAAATATAATGAATATAATATTAAAATTTAGTATCCACTTTCTGTTTTGTAACAAAAATTTTGAAAACTGAAAGCCAAATTAAAAAATTTTGTAGTGCCACTTTATTTTGTCCCACAAAATCTGCAACCAATACAACACTTTTACACCGAACACGAAATGCAAATAATTAGTAAACTTCTTTCGTTTATTAAATTAAACAATATAAGATGACAAATAACTGGACACGGGAAAAACTTGCCAAAAGTCAAATATATGTCGATAGAGCGCCCCCCATAATACAAAGTAATCGTCTAAACACAAATTGTTTGATCGTATCTATGACGTTTTCGAAATGCCAATGCCAGACAGATCGATTTTTGGCCAAAAGTCTTTATCGCTTCCGGATATGGCTGAAAATGTGCCTCATAATTATATTGGGCAGGCACAAACGAAATTTTTATCATAATTTTTACGTTGACGTAGCTTACTACAATTTTGTTTTATGTTTGTTTTTGGGGTTTCTGAATTTGGCAACAAACTTAAAAAAAAGATAAAATGGCAGACTCAATATTTTTATAGGAGTTTGCGTATTGATAAGATAAATGCGGGAAAATATACAAAAAAATTATCGTTAAATATAAAAGGCTAAAATATTTCCTGCATCATCGGGAATTTTCATGATTTTTTTAGTATATTTAAGTAGAAATTGAAATTCATTATTCATTTATTATTGTGTAAATGCCGTGGATAAATAAATCGTTAAAAAAAATAAATATTTTGTTGAAATCGATACTTTATTTTAAAATCTAGGAACACTATTATAAATAGCTGTGATACAGTCATTTCTCATTTGTAACCAGTTTGAGCACCATTTTTCAAAAAATAACATTTTATTAGATATGAAAAAAATACTTAAAAAAATCTTGTCGGACTGAGGATTCTGAGGATTGCTTTGGTATAAGGCACAGTCGTTCCAAAACGCTTTTTTGGAAATAATTCTGTAAATTGTGAATCATTGGAAACATTTCAATTACATTTCACACGGTTAGAGATGAGATGCTTTTAAGTGCTTTCAAGGGAGGTTATCTCGGGTATGAATTTTTTTAAATCGCTAAAAATTAATTTATGATTTGACAGAATAAAAAATTTACATACAAATAGTTCCTCTAAATCCCTACAAAAAATATGCTTACATGTGTAAGTTTTCTCTTTTAGTTTAAGAGATATTTAGGTCGAAATAATTTTTTATTTAAATTTGTTTGTAAAATTCTCATATCGCAAAGCTGGGATCAAACAAAAATTTTATTAATTAAATACCGCCATATGTTGAGTAAACATGCAAAAAGTATTTTCTTTCAGACGTCTCTTATAATGACCATTTGAGACCATTTGAATGGAAAAAGTCAATTGTTAAGACATTTTTTTTGCGTTGGGATTTTGGGTATCTTAGTACAAATCAGTGGATGTGTTTTTCACTCCCTAATTTTAAGGCAAGTTTATCTATATTAAGTTAAATTTTCATTCGAATACTTTTGCTCGTTTAAATTTTATTTTATTTTTTTTTTTTCTAAAAAATATACTTAAAATTTAAATTTAAAGTCATGATTTAAAGAAATTTGACCGTATAAAATATATTTTTACTAATTTCGATTTTCCATGTTCTAACGTTTCTTATGATACCATATACTTTCATAAAATTTTTATAATTTTGCTTGAAAACTAAAAAAAACTTTATCTTAGGTAATTTTTATCACTTTTCCCATGAATTTTTTGAAAAATGTAAAAAATGTGAGTGCGGCGGAATTTTCAAGAATTTTTAATTAAGCTTCCAAAGTACAAGCAGAAAAATGGGTTAATTTTTTAAAATTCTGCGGCAAGCATGTTTAATTTTATATAAATTACATAATGTGATATCAATAAATAGTGGTAACATGACTTTTTTATGCTTTATCTGTTGTGTGTATTTTATCATTGTCCTAAGCGTAAACATATGAAGCAAAACTGTCAAATTGTTTTTGTAATCGTATTTAATATTTTTGCAGCGTTTATTTACTCCCCTTCTTAATTTTCTCATTTTATTCTTGTTTTTGTAGATGTGAGGTCACTTTATAACTACATCATGATTAGAAGTAAGAAAATTTTTGGAAGGTAAGTAAAAGAGTACTTGGACAAATAAATAATTGAAGAACTAAATTTTATTTGTTGGATAAATATGCTACAAAGTAGAGATGCGTTTGAAAAAAATAACAATTTACGGCTGAAGAACGTATTGCAAATACACAATTATGCAAATAATATAATCTTTCTTTATTATAACTTAAAAAAATATTTATATAAAACAAGTGGTTATGTGTTTTTAATCAAATATTTGTAATGTCTTACCTTAGTTTTAGTTTTGTATGCTGATTACTGCTAATAAAATACATACAAAAACTTGGCAGGAATGTAATCTAAGAAGTGAAGATCTGATAGAACATCTTTATTTCCAAATGACCCAAACTAATCTTAATACAAGCAATAAGCTAAATTATAGGAACATTTTTAAAAAAAATATATGGCTTCAATAATAAATCATGTATTTCTCATTAATCGAGAAAATAAATATGTCACAAGAAAGTGGTTCTGAGTAAGAATTACATAAAAATAGCAATATATTTTTCAAGGTTCCAAATGTGGAACGTATTTCGCTTTTTGTATAAACATAATTTTAAATTATTTCAATAAATAAGTAAACCTATTTAGTATTTTTCATTTAAAATTATTGAATTCATATTATATCTTTGAAATTAAAATTTAAATTATCAAAAAAAAAAAAGTATATAAAAATTTATATAGTTTCATTCATTCAATTTCTTTAAAAATTATATAAACTGCTATATATTTTTTATTTTTACTTATTTAGGAATTTCAAATTTATATGGGAGGTGGGCGTGTCCTTGGTTAAATTTTTTCTTGTACATTGCGGCTGTATTTGTAACATGTTTGCATTTTTCATACAAAAATATGAAAAATTCCCAAAACTTGCAAGGTTTATTGTTGTAAAAGTAATAATCAAAAAGGTAAAAATCAAAAAGGATTTGGTCGAATTTGGAGGATTTCGGCAAAAAGAAATTTTTTGGTGATTTTTGTGTTGCAGAGAAAATGTTGTTGGATATTTTAAAAAATAAAACATAACAAGATAATATAGATTAGAGAAAATACATTTCGAAATTTTTAACGTATATGTTTTATATAGATTTCAAAGCAATGATTTTTATAATAAATTAAGTTTTGTTGGAATAATTACACACGGCGAAACGAGTTAACAAACAATGCATTAAAAATACTAGCACATCCTAAATACTTTCCCAATGTTTGCATGATTTGCTTTTTTTTTAATATGACTTTGTACTTATTCAAGAAAGATAGGTGTTTCCAATAATGTTGACCCCAGGTGTAGTTGAGGGTTAAATTTATGTTTGTGGATGTAGATATCATCTATTGTCTTTTAGTTATATTTTTGTGAAATTACATTGAAATCTAGCAAAAAATAAATCTCGCATTTTCCAAAATTTTACTTTTGACCTCCTGTTTTAGAGGTTAACATTTTTGAAATGCTTTAAAAATTTCGGAATGTATATAATCTTGTTATATTATAATTTCCATTAATCTGTATACTAGCCCAAAAAATCCACAAAAATAAAATCTAAGGTATGGCGAACTTATAAGAGATATCGACCTGATTCTTCCTCATTTTTTACTTTTTGTGGTATTGTCTATAAAATAGAATAGCTTTTTTCCTAACTTTTTTGAAATTTGTTTAAATAATTTTGAAAAATTTAAATTGGTGATTTGAAACACATATAATAAAAATCAATGGTTTTTAATAAAGCATGAAAAGGGAATTATATTATCCTCTAGGATTCAAAGCTTTTTTCAGTAATTATTGTTAAAATATTACTTAAAATAAATAACATTTTATTTTAACATTTCTAAAAAAAATAAAAAATTTTTCTGTACGTGTACGAAATCACGTTAATGGTCTTGGAAATTTCTAATAACTTTAATATTTTCTAACAAATTTTTAAAATTTTTTATCTTGTTTGAAAGAGAATTATATCTCCATTACATTAAATTGCAAAAAGGAGTTGATAACAGCACATAAAAAAAAAAAACGAGAAAAAAAGATATAGTCGATATAGATCCCACACTATTGTGTACAAATATAAAAATTCGGAAAGGAGACTTATATTACACCTGTGGCCAATTTTAATAAATGTAAAATAAAATATACAAATACAGAATAACTTTAGGGCGATTCCTGGAAGTGGGTTTATATGGGAGCTATGGCAAATTATGAACCGATTCTTATAAAATTTGGCAATGTTGTTCCTACTTACATAAAACTTATTTATGGGGAATATTAACTTGATACTAACATTCGTATGGTATTTATACACGTTAAAGTGATTTTCGGAAGAGGGATTTATGTTGGAGCTATGGTCAATTGTGGACCGATCTTAATAAAATCTGGTACAAAGATTGATACTTGTGTAGAACTATTTTGCACCGAATTTCGTTAAAATATTCTTATTTTTAAGGCATTTTTGAGTGTTTAAACTCTATTCCAGGGGAACATTTGTATGGAGTAAGGTGAAATAACCACCTATGGTGGTGTAGGGTATAAAAAACTGTAAAAAAGTCAAAAATTGTATTTTTTGCAGTCTAATATACATTAGTAAATACATATATTTCTATATGGAATAATTTATATTTAATCAACTAAAACAAAGGTAAAAGTAATGTAATGTAATGTAAAAAATATTATATCCTTTAGTTTTTATTTATTAAAATTGTATTTTTATTAAATTATTTATTATTTAAGTAGAACTGTGAATGCTATTTTAAAGCAATTATCTCTATAAGGAAATGCCAGAGCTGATAGTGTTGGGAAGATTATGTAACAATTTTTTCCTTAATAATCTATAACTATAACTTTCATTTAAAAATTTACTGTCAGTTCAAAGGCGATGATACCCATGATCCCCAATTGAAGAAAAAAAGCACGAAATTTAAAAAACTCGAAATCCTTGCGACGGATAATGCAACGAAACAGTAAGTAAACAAAAAAGAAAAAAATAGCGAATTTAAGGCGAGTATAACACAAAAGTCAACACCAACAGACACTGCAACGACGTCATCGAATACGACAACAATAACAAATTTGATGAAATGTAAGTCATGAACTGCTTACAAAAGCGATAATTTAATTTGTTTTAAATAAAAAATGGATGCAACAGTGAGAACAAAGCAATACAACAAAGTTGAAAATGTTACAAAGATAAACCGCGTGCGTGAGTTTTAATAAATTGAAAAACATGCAACTTAAAACAAAAACTAAAAGAGAAAAAAAAAATACTGAATGGACATAAATTATCCACCTTCCAGTTCTAAAAGTGGCTATCGCTGATTTTCTACTGGTAGCAATTATTGTGTTGATTCGTTTTATTTACTGTATGTATATATATGACTTTTTATGTTACATTATAAATTCAAAGTAATGCAGAGGGTGCCAATTGAATCGATATTTATGTTAAATGGCTAATCAAGCAGACGTTAGTTAAGTCTATAAGACATGAGATGGATATATGTACATAAAACATAAATTCGGCGCAGTTTAAAAATGTAATTACATCTTGGTTAAAGGATTAGTAGCGGTAGTTTGTAGTGACAAACGTTTCAGTCTTTGTACATCTTGAGCAATGAGCTGCAGGGCCAGCTCATACATACATACATATATTCATACATATATACATACATATATACATGCCATCTCACACAAAAAGAGATTTACAAAGTGTCCGTATTTATACTAAAAATAAAGAACGAAAAAATTAGTAAGAGGGTTTGTTAATATCTGTATATGCGAAATATGTACATTAGTGTGGTTCTCTTTGGAAAAATTAAGTTTCATTTTAAAATTTATATACTTCATTCTAAGATTACGTTTCTCAAATTATTATTCCTGGCATTACTATTTCTTTATCTGTTTGAGGTTACAAAGCTTCCTGTGCGAGTTACTTTTTTATACCCTACACCACCGTAGGTGGTTGTGCTGATGTTTGTAACGTACAGAAAAAATATTTCAACCCCTATCTTAAAGTTAACCATTCGACTCAGAATCATTTTCTAAGTCGATTTAACGATCTCCGTCCGTCTGGCAGGCTGGATGGTTGTCTGTCGATATAAACCTTATGCACAACGTACAGGTCGCAATTTTAATGATAATTTGATGAAATTTGGCACATATGTTTATTATATATATATATAATAAAACTATGCTTCTTTACAGTACACCGCAAGCAAGTTATTTTTTCAATTTGATTAAAATACACAGAAGACATTTCTACATTTCTGAAATGTTTTTTAACAAATGTTAAAAATATTTTCATAAATATTATGAAACTTTATATTACGATAATTTTAGAAATTTCAATTTATTTTTATTGGATCTAAATGCGGAATCTAAATAGAAATAGTTATATGCGCATATATTAACGATTAGAACTTTTCAGAATCATAATTGAAGTTTGATGCGTTACAAATATTTGTGGTATTTTATTTATTTATGTGTTTTCAGTATTTTTAAAAATTTCGTGCACAATTTATTTTTCATACAAATATTTTAATTTATAATTTATTTTAAAATGCCAAAATAATTTTTTACCAAATTTTCAGTTAGGAGCACCGAATTTGGATTTGTTTCATGACCGAATTTTTATAAAAAATTTGTATTTGCAACCAAAAAGCAAATCCATTTGCTTTTTAAGGGTGTTGTTCATAGCCAACATGTAGAATAACAACAATAAATACTGTTTTTACTGTTCGTTGACCTAAGCAAAGCAAATGCGTCGTGTGTATGAACGATTGCAAATAGAGGCGTTCATGTCATTTGTCGCAAACAAGTTGTGCAAGTGGTGTGGCAAAAAAAGCAAATCATGCAAACATTGGGAAAGTATTTAGGATGTGCTAGTATTCTTAATGCATTGCTTGTTTTTTTGAAATACGTAGCTGCTATGTATGGCAAAAAACTTTCACAATGTGTGCAAAGATTTTGTTTATAAATGTTCTTGAATACACACGTAAATATAGATATATGTATGCCTATATTTTTTTTGTTGGTTTTTTCTTTTTTGAATAAATTTAAAATGGCCAATTCATATAGTAAATAAAAATTACTCTTAATTAAGAATTAAAAAAAGTAATTGAAACATAGAAATTAAAGTTATTAGAAATTTGAAACTCTCAGCTACATAATTAAGAAGTATATGACTAGTATGTTTACTTAATACCTTCTATTTTTTAACTTTAGTATTTCTTTATATTTTAAATAATTTTAGTTTTATAATTAATTGTATGTTCATTAAAATTCTCACTTATTTCTATTACGATAGATTTTATGGCCTTACATTTAATTTACATCGCAAAAGTAAGTAGTCATTCAATACATCATTTTTAGTTAATGCGTAAAGTAATAAAAAATTAAAAGAAAATATATTAAATTTTAAAATAACGAATATCCAAAGACTTCCAAATTTCGGATTTAATTTTACTTGTGAAAAATATATATATATTTTTTTTTTTTTGATCTGACAAAAATTAATAAATTAATTTTGAGATATTCAATACGTTTTCAGCTTATGTACGCTCATTAACTAATAAATGTTTACAAATATTAAGAATAAGACATTATCCATACAATTCAAAAATTGGTTTTAGGTAAAGGTGATACATCTGCGCTATAATAAAATTATGAATGAAATATTTTAAGACTGTTAGGTAAATTTTTTATCCTTTTATATGTACATATTTCAATATATTATTTAGTTATCAAGTAAAAGACACTGTTTTTTACATGATTTTAAAAAAGTACATATTTTATACAAAATAAATTTAAATTTTTTACAGTGTAGAACATCAGTACCTGTTTCTTACTGATCTATTTAGGTGAACCACACGTTCTTCACCAGATTTTATTGCCAAATTCTTGCTTCTTGAAAAATAGATATAACTTTTATACAATGCAAGACTATTTAATGTACCTGTTTTTTTATTGGACTAAAGTTGTTTTTAAAAAAGGCTTATATATTATTACCTAGTGTAAATACAATTCTAATATTTTTGCCTAATGTTTTTCATATAACTATAAATGAAATTGTGAATGAAAATCTTTCAACAGTTATTTTAAAATTGTCATTGTGTTCAGAATTGAGTTTTTTGTATTACAATAAATTATTTGTTTTCATAATCGTGTTAAAATTCATATACTTATCTTCCTATACTTTATTATGGCAGAAGTAATGGTAAGAAATAAAATAAAATTTTTAATTAAATTAAAAAATATATGAAATTTATGTATTTATAGAATTCAACTCTCACAATTTCACACTAATCAATCGACGCTGTCAGCATCAAAGAAAACGATCACATTAACAACGAAAAGAGGCAGAAGGAAGATTTGGGACATATTGAAAAGAATGTACATGACGAAGGAAGCGAAATAGCAAACAAAGTTGCCTGCACAGTTTTTTTTTTTTTTTTTTTTTTTTTTTTTAATAAGATTCGAGAAGCACATCGAGCTTGGTGAGACATAAGTGCTATTACACTATGAGGGAAACTAATATAGGAAAAATAGAGTTTAAGAACGAGACGAAAAAAGAAGCAGCTCTATTGTTTTAAAAATGGTGTATAAAAATTGCTACATTTTTAAATGTTAAACATGAAAGCAATGCAGAAAGTGAAAGTGGTTTTGGATTAACTTCAGATATATGGACGGACAACTATTTAAGGAAAAGTTATATTTCGTTAACTATCCATTATACAAAAAATGGTCAATTAATTTCTGAACTCATAGTTTTTAATTTAATGAGTGGGGAAAGATGTACGCGTAAGTAAATTTAAACAGTTATATTTATAGCACATAATAAATGAATATCAAAATACAATTATATAATTAATGATTATTTATTTATTTTTATTTTAGATGATGCCATTAGATTAAAAACTCAAACGCTACTGGGAAAATATGACCGCCAACTGGAAGAAGGTGTTATGGTAACAGACAGAGGTTCCAATATGGTTGCTGCGTACAATTGTCTGAAGATGATGATATTGAAACAGTAGCAATTTTCAGAAGACGAAAAAAAAATATAAAATCGAAATGTGCAGAGGAGTTAAAAATTCAGTGGCAAAATGAAGGTAAATAAATCATGGAATCACCAACATCGTCTAAAACATCAATCATATCATCATATTTCAAGAACATTCTAACGTCTACATCAAATTTAACATCCGAAGTTATGTTTAATAAAGTATTATATAACTAGTTATTTAAGTAATAATATTTTAAGTAATAATATAATATAAAAATATTCATGTATTATAATAAATCACAAAAACTAATTTGAAAGACTTTTAAATATTTATATTTAAAAAAATCTGTTTTCTAAAATAAAATAAAATAAGTACTTAGAATGCAACCTTATCTTGACAACTTTGTTTTTTTTTTTAATTTTTAACCGTATTGTGGGTGTGCCTAAAAAAAGTCAAGCCGTGCTGACTCGTAATTCGGATGATAATTTTATATATAGAATATTCAACCTAATAATTTGTGTTAAAAATATTGATTAATGAATTGATTATTAAATTAAATATTCGACTAGTCATTTAACCATTGATCAATCAGTTGACACATGTTTTTCAATGTTACATTTATTTTCCGATTTTTCTTCAATATGTATATAATTAGTAACTATTAATATTTATTAATTATTTTGTTCATAAATCACAATAATATTATAAATAATTCTTTTAAACGACTGTTTTGCTTACGAATATACTATCATTTACACAGTTATAAACGCACACACACATACATATGTTGTTCATATAAAAACATAAAAAGAAAACTGACTAATTCTTTTTTCCCTATTGAAGCAAACAAGTGATCAAATGTCTTATATTATGTGAGCGATTGCACTATCATGTCTTATTGGGTCTCTATCACACACACACAGTATTTGCTCATAAAATTCAATATTATCATCAGTATTTATATGGTTTTAAGTACCCGCAAAACAGTATTTATTTCTCCTTGATTTAAAGACTTGAAAAATAACAAGTGGCAAGATATGCTCCAAAAATATGCCTTTAAAAATAAAAAAAATTTTAATTTAAATAAATAAAAAATTCATTTTTTTTTTCAATAAAACAAAGTGTTTTATTAATATTTTAACGATATAAAATAAGGCAAAGCTAAAATTTATCTATGAACTGTGTCAAAAGTCTTATTTCAAATTCAAATTTTTCACATTGAAACTTTATTGATTTTCTATTTTCTTAGTTTAGATATTATCAAAAAGATTCATATATAACTTTACATATATAGCTTTCATTCAAAAAAATAAATTGTTTTTGCAATATTATCTGATGCTATTCGGGCAAGTTGAAAGGCTAATACGTCCTATATGTATATCATATTTAAAAAATGGCTTTAATAAAGATCAATTAAAATGGTTCCAAAACTTCATGATTTATTACTACAAATCAATCTCAGAGATTTGTAAAGAACTTTAGAGGTATCCTTTAAAATTAATTTTATATACTAAATATTTTTGGATTTTTGGATTTCTATGCATCACATATCAAATTTTAAAAACCTGCAATGAGGTATAAAAAATTATCTTCAAAATGTCAAAATATACCCTAAAAGGGTTAAATATGCTCTAAAAATACCAAAATGTGCCATAAATATGCTCTCTAAATCACTAATAAGACCGAAATATGCAAAAGTATGCACTTACAAATTGATGTCAAAATGCTTTATATGTTCTGAAACGGATAAATATTTTATCATTGGTTTTATTCAATGTTTAGAAAAAATGATGAAATTGCACATTTGTGATTTTCTTGATAAGAACATATATCGTGTGTAATTTTTACTCTGATGTGTATGTGTAAACCATGTGTAATTTGAAATTACACGTAATATTTTCAAACATTTACTTTAAATTAGGATGTGTTCAAATATTGACATTTAAGTTCTTCGAAAATATATAACTTGACATTTTGGGTAAATGTTGAAACAAAGGATATTTTGAGGATACTTGAATTGATTTTGTCGAAATATTGATGAAAACGAAATTTAAAAAAAAGTTTAACGATTTTGTAAAATTTTATGTAGAAACAATGGGATGTTAGATATAAATATTGATATTATATATTAATTACTTATATTCATCAAGCATTTTGAAATGATTGACCAACAATATTCTTGTGTGGTCATATTTTAATTCAAGTAAATTGAATTTGGTTTTTGAATGGAAAATATTTTTGTCAAAATTATTGTTTTTTATATTTTTCTCCAAGAAACTTAGTTTAAGTAAAACTAAATCCTGTGTATTTAGATCAGTTTTTTATATTTTTTTCTTTTATTTTATTGAGTGAGCAAAAAAAAAATAACATGTGTAGTTTTTTTTCTTAGAGGTGTAATTTAGAGTATAGTAATGTGTAATTTGTAGTGTATTTGGTGGAAACACTGGTTCTTCTACAATTCGACTCAAAAATTAATTTTTTAAATGAAAATATATTTTGGAGATATTTAATTTACGAATAAAAACCTGTAATAATACGTTATATATTTTATTAAGACCTTCGATTCAGATTCACACTTGATATTCAGAAGTAATTATTAAATTCTGATGAACACTATCGTCTGTTGAGATTATAAGGCTAATAAATTATAGAAAAATTTGTGCTGTAGGTCGATTGTTTAATTTATAAAATAGTAAACGAGAATCACTTTAAAATATGTAATCACTACTACAAATTACGTTTTGATGATCTGCAAATCGAATTCAAATGAAAGTAATAATGTTGTGAATTTCAAGGATATCAGTTAATGTATTAAATTTTAACAAAACAAGAGCTGAAGCGTTCGCTCGATATTTGACGATTTTTTCACTTTAATATTATTTCAGGAACAGGGTCATATTTCTAGAGATCTTTATACATATTTTACTATGTTTAACCTAATAAAATCATTTAATTTGGTATCTTATTTAATCTTTCTTTTAGATATACAAATTAAATTTTTTGAGTTTTGCACTGCATAAAAAATAAAGAACTATCAAAAACCTGAATTTTAGTACTCCGAGAGTGAAAAAAGCAATAATTTATTTATATTGATACCGAAAAATATTTTCATTTTCCATACTGGTGTGGAGACACTCACAAAGGCCTGAGGGAATGAAGCACTAATATACTTCACTGCTGGCTTGTAATAAAATAACATATTGCAATTTTTAAGCTCCAGGAATGAACTCTGTTGAAATTGATTATATCAACTAGCTGCTACACAAAAAAGGTATATAAGTTTGGAGCAGCAATATCGAAAGTTTTCGTTGTGACCTAGGTCGAATAACGGAAATAATATTAATAGCTTGACCCTTTACATTATAATCACGAGAAAATATATTTTGGATAAACTTATCAAAAATCGCTGAAAAGATCCATTTTTATTTATTGATAGTTCACATATTATCTTTTATTTATTGAAAGTTCAGAATTATATATTTTTATTTTTATTACATTTTTTTATTGTTTTGGGCTCCCTATTGTTCATATGTATGTAATATATAAATTGGCGGCAGATTTTAAAATATGCATAAACAAATGTTCATGGAAGCACATAATTGGATTTATATAGTTTTTTTTTTTTTTTTTGGTTTTTTACTTCAACAACCAAAG
Source organism: Protocalliphora azurea (assembly GCA_932274085.1). Taxonomy (NCBI): domain Eukaryota; kingdom Metazoa; phylum Arthropoda; class Insecta; order Diptera; family Calliphoridae; genus Protocalliphora; species Protocalliphora azurea. The sequence continues at coordinate 57,936,801 of OW026521.1, read as the reverse complement.
TATAATTAAATACGTAGAATTTTTTTATTAAAATATAATAAAGATGCAATTTAAGATAATTTTAAACCAAGATTGGCAACCGTTACCGCTAAAATACCCTTACCGCTAAAAAACTAATTCATTGAGAACAGTTAACTTTCAAATACCGATACCAAAGTAACCAAAAATACCATAACTGCTAAAATACTGTTCCCGATATAAAATAAATTATCATTGCAGCTAAAATACCATTATCGTTATCACACAGTTTAGAAAAAATATTAATTTTGAAAAAAATTAAAATAAAACTTGTAAGAATGTTACAGGTATCCCAGTCCAACCCAAAAAAAAAAAAAACAAAAAAGAAAACACCAAGGCTGCTGTTAAACCCGCTGCTAAGAAGGCCGAACCACCCAAGACTGACAATCCTGCTGCAGAGAAGACCGCTACAGCTGTCGTAACAGCCGCCGAACAGTGGCTCATAATCGTTTTTCATCGGCCAAAACTCTGTAACTTTTGAATCGATAGAGATATTGTAATATATATATTTTTTTTTTGGACGGAGAGATATTTGCTTCAATTTTTCTCAGATTCATATGGCAATATGATTCATAGGGGATATGTCAATATCACAATCTGTAACACTTATAGAAAAGGCAAGACTGTGTATGAAAATCTAAAAAGCTCCAGAGCGACGAGCCAAATTACAAGATAGGTAAATATCGTTTCACTTTGTCATATTTATAAAAGATGCGTTAAAATGATTCGTAGAAAATATGTATGACAGTATATTACCGAGGAAAAGCTTAGTGCATACTTAGGGATACTAATTACAATGAGATCTCATCATTCCAACAGCGAAAGAATAGAAGTGCTTTTTGGCAAAATAATGCATACCCATTGTATCGAGCAACCATATATTCAAAGAGATTTTTAAATATCTCAAGATTCATTCGGTTTGATCAGCAAATTACGAGAAATGGAAGATCTCTAACAGACAAAACAGCGCAAATTAACCAATATATTCCCTCCAAATAGGCCAAATACGGTATAAAGTTTTGATGCAAAATCGTACACCAACTTACTGGGAAAATATACACTGGCAAATCGGGAAACGATAGAGAGAAAAATCAAGAAAAATCAAGAGAGAGAGTTGTTGGTTAAACACTGGAAGAAATATTACCTGTTCATATGTTCCCAAAAAGAACAAGGCCGTCATTTTGCTGTCCACAATGCCGAGTGATGACACAGTATCTGATATTTAGGAAAAAACAAATATATTGTTTTACAACCAAATAAAAGGAGGGGTTGATGTTATGGATTACATGTTAACTGCATATTCAAGGAAACGGAAAATGAATCGAATCCATCGTAGTTTAAATCTAAGAGAGGTAATTGTTTTTTGACTTTTATAAAATTTACTACACAGAGTATAAGTAATATTTTTTCTGCTAAAATAGGTGGTCGTCGTCTGTTTCTTCAACAATTAGTAGAGCAGTTGTGTAAGCCAATGATTTTGATTTCTTATTTTGAACATTCCAACAAGGAATGCAATCGAATGCATTATGGGCGTTAATATCGAATCAATAATTATGGATTCAATTGAAAATTTTGTTCCAGCTGAAGACGACCGTGGATATTCAAATGTAAAGGGAGCTTGCTACATATGCTATCGAGAAAACAATAAAAAAAACTCTCGACTTGAAAAGCCTTTGTAAAAAACCTGTTTGCATTGAGTATAGTAAAGTACAAACTAAATGAAACCAATGCCTGAAAGACTAAATTATTTTATTATTCGCATACTGTTTACCTTTCTTTGTAAAAATTCAATAACATCAATTGAAGTATACACAAATAAACAAGTAATGTAAACATATTTACAAATGCAAATAGTGCCATAATATAATAAAGAAATTTCTATAAAAAGCCCAAAAAAGATCTAAATTTAACTTTTTTGTTTTTGTTTTTCTTATTTTCCTACTAAACATAAAAAAAATAGTCGCTGAGTCCAAAAAAAGGTGGAGATCGGACTACAAATATATAAGTTATTGCGTTTTTAACATCCACATATTTACATATGTAAATAGGTAGGGTTCAATAACATTAAAGACAATATTTTTTTTATAATAGCTAAAAGTTTTTTAATGTTTATTTTATTTTTTACTTAAACAACAATAAAACAAAATTATAATTATTATTCATTCGATAGAAAAATAGCCTGCAAAATATTCCATATTTACTTCTATATTATTTCTGTCCTCTGGCAGCCCTTTTGCTTCTTCATCTAAGTCCCGATGATCTACTTTCCATTGACTTCGATTGCTAGAGATGAACGAATCTAACGTTACCAGTATATATTAAATTCATATATTTAATTAATTTGTAGAATTTCCTGATATTTTTCTGATCTTCCTCTAATGGAACTCCAAGTGGTACTAAATGATACTTAATGACATCTTCTCTATGACATAGAATTTTGTGAACTGTTGCAGACACATATCTCCATGCATATTTGGTTGTATAAATTCGTGCAGTTTCCTTCGCATAATCATTAAATTTTCTAGCATCAATTTGTTCATTGCACACAAGTACATCGATAATTGTTTTAAATCTTGAAATAAGATTTATATCAACAACTGTTATTTCAGATGTTCTTTCGAGATCTGAAAAGAATCTTCTTGCTGTGTTGCCATTATTCATATTGATTGATCCTTGTTTTTGAGAATTTTGCCCTAACATGTTATTTCAAAACCTCTTAACTTCTTAGTGGTGTCATTGTTTCTTATCGATCCTGTAGGTTTAAAATCCAAATCAGCTGATTTTTAGTATGTGTTCCATGAATCGTATTATTGTATGTAGCTGTGATAACCCAATTTCATATGCATCAGTATTATCTAATCATTGTTCCTGGACTTGGTTTAAGTAACTTGATATAGTTTGACATATAATACAGCTAGATGAAGTCTTTGTGTCAGTCAAAGCCTGGCCTACTTTTCCATCTATCATCGTTAGTACTAATTGGTACCTTTTTTCAATTCTCTAATTCGAATGGCTGTAGTGTTCCAATTTGAGCTCTAATATCACTGACTTCTTTTTTAATGACATTATGAGTTTCCTTTTTAAATTCAAATTTAATTGGTCTGCAGTATTTCGTAGAAGATGGTGTTTGATTTTTTTAAATATCCTTTGATTGCATCTTACTGGTCGAAGTCTTCCAAATTCTTTATCAGTCGCAATGGTACAAATGACACCATGAACATATCCGTATCTGAATTATTTTCACATACATATTGCTTGTAATACTAATGCCTCTTCATTTGAGAATTGTTTTTAATCGCTTGGTACTTTATTTTCCGAGTCCAATTGTATTTCGGTGCTGCATGAATATAAGTTTACTTTTCTTTAAACGTAACTTAGAAAATTTTACCACTTTTTATTTTTAAAATACTCTTTGTATAATTCTTTATAGCTGACACTAGATGATTTTAAAATTTTATCGCTATTGCTTAGATATATTATAGCAACTGAGTTTATATTCGAATACCACTTATTTTTCTTACATTACGTTTTACTACGTTCCTAGGTAGCATAATAAATAAGTACAATAAAAAAGTGCTAAAAACTAAAAAGGGGCTAAAATAGATAAAATACGCTAAAAAAAATTTTGTTATAAAATAATAATTATATAATATATTTAAGATACCCATCACAACTTATAGGGCTTGGTGTATTTATATTTAAGTCATATGAACAGTTAAAATAAAAATAGAAACAATTTTTGGAGTAATTTCATTCAAATTGAAAAGGTGTTCTATAGGCGAGTCCGAACAAATACAAAAGTATATATGGGGTTAAAGAGGACACTTTAATTTTTCTTCTAGTAGTAAAATTTGATTAACCTGTTTCGACTCTCAAATTTGACTAAAATATAGTACCTGAGAAAACATTAAATAATATAGCAGGTATAAACTGTACAATGATACATCATACCATCTCTAAAAGACTATTATCCTAAAAATATAACAAAAATGCAGGCAATTATCGATAATATTTTGCTAGTAATAATAATTTGCTCCTGATCAAATTTACAAAAATCATTTTTTTTTTGCATAAAATAACAAAAAATATTTGTTTTTAACAGCATTCCACGCCTACAATTATCAATATTTTGATCTAATTACTTTGTTCACTTTAGTTTCAATATGTTTACTATTGAATGGCGTTAAAATTTTGGAAATCGTTGTTAATAAAAATTAATTTCTGAGTCACCGTGCACCGGTAAAGACTGTTTTTCGTGGCAAGGGTCTCAAACAGAAGAAGGTATTTTTGCGTTGTGTCATCGATTGCACCAACATTGCTAAAGGAACATCTTGGATATTGTTGACTTTGAAAAGTACATGAAGATTAACGGTAAAGTTAACATCTTGGGCAAAAATGTAAATTCGAACGTGTCAAAATGAAGTTGTACGTCAACTCTGATTTCCACTTCTCCAAAGCATACTTGAAGTACTTAAGAAGCACTTGAAGAAAAACAGTTTGCGTGATTGAATTCGTGTTGTCGCCAACCGTAGAGATTCTTATGAACTCCGTTATTTCAGAATCAGCTCCAAGGATAATGAAGATGAAGACGACCAGTATATCAATATTTTTTCCTTTTTACAAAAGTGATAAATGTAACTTTATGTTGAAGGTTTTTATATTATTAAAAAAAAGAAATTTTCTGAAAGTTAAAATTAAATTAAAAAACTTCGATTTTATGGCATCTTGAGGAGCCTTTTCGGAACTCTTTTTTCAAAATGAATGGAAATGAAATATTTAAATTATTATAATATTATTTACTGTATTTTATTTGACCATATGTCTAAACTACTGAACCGATTAAAGTGAAAGTTGGCACATATACATATCCTTGAAGAAAGTACTGACTGGATTCAAAGCACATATACAAAAGTGGACTTGGCATATTTATTAACATTATATCTTATATTTTCTTTCGAAAGATATGCGGTATACATACATGTGCAGAAAAACACTTAAATCATATATTGCAAACAATCTTATTATAAATAGTGAGCATAAAAGAATTAGGAGCTTTACATTACACAAAACAATAAGTACCAATAAACCAACATTGAAAAGTACGGATTTGAATATGGGCAAGAACACACAAATTTTAATATATTTAATCTTTATATTATATTATTATAATATTATGTTATATATATGTATATATCTACATATATATATATATATATATATATATATATATATATATATAAAAGAGTAACGTTACTGATTGATCGTCATCCCACAGCCCAAACGCCTGAAGCTAGAGAGATGATATTTGGACGTAGGGATTTTTGGAAATTCGAATGTTTAGGGGTACAATCGGTAACCTTACATCTCCTAAACTAATATAGATATGAAAAGATTCATTTAAAAAGTAAGCTGACATTATCTGGTAATTTTTTGAAAACCGGCCCTTTTAGAGAGAAAACGCGTGAAAACTGTATTTTGGTACTTTTTTTGGCACCATACGTATCTTCCAAACCAGTCAACATAGAAATAAAATGTACATCGCTTCGTAAGATATCGAAAAATTACAACTACAAATTTGGTACTTTTCTGAAATTTTAAGGAGTAAAAATTTTACCTATTTTTGGTACTTTTAACGTAAATATGTTTTTCTATTTATTGACATATACATACGCGTATTTTAATATGGGATCTCACTACCATTTAGAAATTCATCGGAATACAATTTTTTTGCATCTATAGAGGGAAGAAGTACCAAAAAGAGGTAAAAGCGGAAAATTGCATTTCATCAAACCCAATGATGAATTTTCTATAATATTAAACCTAGAAAAATGAACTTCAGTATATGTAATCCTAAGTGAGTAAGAAATCACAAGGGGGACTTTGTGGTACTTTTTCGTTCTTCTAATGGTATTTTTTTTTTTTTTTTTTTTTGTAATATTGACCGAAAAAATATGAAACAGTTTTCAAGGAGGGACTTTGTGGTACTTTTTTGTTCTTCTAATTGTACTTTTTGAATTTTCTATAATATTGAACGAAGGAACATGAAATTAAAGACATATGGTCCTAATTGAATGAGAATCCATAAGTGGGGATTTTGTTTTACTTTTTGGTTCTTCTAATAGTACTTTTTAAATTTTCTATAATGTAATAATTAACCTGGAAACATGTAATTAAAGATATATGGTTCTATGTGGGTGAGAACCCACAAGCCATATTAGTCGCATTCTTCTCTACTAAAAAATAATAGTAAAAATAATTTGGTAGTTTTTAAACCATCGAAAATTAAAGATGTAAAAAATTGATACCTTGTTGGTACCCTGAGAATCTTCTAAACCAAAACAATAAAAAATAAATTTAAAATAGTATCATTATCAGAAATATATAAAACTTGCGTTTGGTACTTTATGAAAAAGATATTATTTTTTTTTTTTTTTTACTTTTTGGTACTTATTATATATTTAAAAAATATATTGTTCTTAATACCGACACAATGTCATAACTTTTTTAGAAATTTGAAGCCTTGCGGTGTAAAAGCGTCTAAAAAGGTTACTTAATACATCTTATAAACTGTGAAATGTAAGATCAAAATTTAAATTTTTTTTTTTGCAACCAAAAAAAAAAAAAAATAGTTTCAAATTTTATGAAATCCGAATTTTTAATTGGGTGATATATGTATATGTTTCAGTAGTTTGTTGGTACCCAATGATGAACTCATAAAGGGTTACGAGATGGTTCGATATTATTTAAATATAAACATGGAGGCATGAAATTGAAATCATTAGAATTTGCGATTGAGATGTCTGTTATTTATTTTTTGAAGACACCAATGTTATAACTGTTCCCACGGGAGTTAGGAGTTAGTTTAATTTGACGTGGTTCTTTACTTTTTGTGTTACATTTTGTTTTATCTAAAAAAGCTTCCAAGTTTATATCTGGTCGATGGAAGAGACCCGCAAGTCCGCTAACGTAGTAGCGGGTTAAATGTTAGTATACATATATAAATAATAATTACGAAAACGGTTTTGTTTTAGGTAAAATGGCTAATAACGTTCAAATGGCAAAGTTTTGTGGTCCACGTTTTTTATGATTATTAGTTATAGTTCTTCAATGTTGAAAAATTAGAAAAATGTGAGTGAAACGAACCAGGGTTTTCACGTATTTTTGATTTTAAATTTTTAAAATTAAAATTTTTGGTGTTAGAGTTGTATAGAGCTGCTCTCCGGACATTGAGGAACAATATCATAGTATATGCTATGACTCTATTGCTATTCGGGCAAAAGTTATACGATAACAAAATATATTTTAATTTTGCAGGTCTTTAAGAGATTTAATAAATTAAGTCTGTTACAGTAAGAACAAACTATCCTATAGTAGCAAATTCCAAAAACACAAAACATTTTGAAATCCATTTCGCAGCAAATGTATGATAGTCAGAATCATTATAACTTTCTGAACTATATTTTTCCTTCTCTCAGCGTAGCCAAAACCAATGCACGCGAGACATAGCCCATCCAGCGAATAAAAAGTGTGGTTATAAATACGAGAAAAGATAAACTGTAGGATGTCTTATGGTAGGAATGTCATTCTTATACATCGAAGGTAATTCAACAGTAGCTAATATATATTTCAGATTAAATTTATGAATATTCAAATGTACAATTTTATATTGCCTGTAACGTCTCCTCTGTAATAAAGTGTGTAACGAAAAAAATTCAGAACTCATAAGAATAAATGATTGGGCAATTGCAAATGAACTGAGAAATCCAAATGTATTCCTATTTCTAGCTCATGAAGATAATGTTGGAATCAATTAAATATTGGCTTACTTGGAGCTAATACTTTTATATGGCTGTGAATTGTTTTCCGGATGCAGTTCTTCAGATATGACAATGTATATCAATTTGGAAAAAGAGATATTCAAGGTATACTTTGACAATGTCGAAGTTTAATTATTTTATAAAAATTAATTTATACCCTAATATAGGGACAATATTAATGCCTATCATATATCGACATCAGATTTCTAATAGACATATTTTTATTTATGCCATGCGATACTGGAACCAACTTCCACCTATTATTCAAAATACAAGCAACCCAATACAGTTTAAAAAACTAATTTTTGATTACTTTGAAAATCATTAATTTAATTAAAATAAATGTAATAATAACAAACTGTTACAGTGAAAAAGCACTCGATCCTCAAAATTTTGATTTAATCGAAAAAAAAGCTGTTTTTGGGTAGGTTCTTTATTAATGTTTTCCTAATTCAGTTATTCTTTTGTTGATTTTTTCTTTTTTACCTTTTTTGGAAAGAAGAAGAGACAGTCTTTTAAACCGCATGCATTTGTTATGTTTTGGTGAAATATTAAAAGCTAATTTTTAAATAAAAACTAAAAAAAATAAAATTGTTCCACATTTTTTCAAGATTTACTGCGATTTATTAAAATGTTTTCTATAAAAGCCTATGCATCGGTGCAATAACTTTCAAAGGCACTTTTGTTGTAAACATAACGAAATTTTGTATTTTCCAATTAGACAAAAACTATAGAACTTAACTTTTTGAGTATTTAAGCGAATTTATACAGGGTATCTCATTTTATTCTAAACGAAATTATACAGGGTATCTCATTTTATTCTAAACGAAATAATTTTTCAAAACTTTGTAAACAAATACTCGAAGTATAGTCTCGAAGAAAAAAGTCAGAAAAACTTACCTCATAGACAAAATTTTGAAAAAGAATAGAGAAAAAAAATTAAAAAATGTTGAATAAATCATTCCCTAATTTGAGTGTATATATATAATTGACTGTAATACAGTTAGAAACCTACGTTTTTCTGCTTCCTAAATCAATTCAAAAATGTTAAATTGAATTAAAATTTATTGAGCTACGAGATGCATTGCGTAAGAACTCTAAAAACTTGTTTTTGCATTATCTCAAAATTTAGCAGATGTTTCGAAATTATTGAAAATTCGTTTGTGTTTTCCTTAAAATCGTTAGATCGTTTTCTAAGTGAAAATAAAAAGTATCATTTTTTATCAGAGTGTAATCATATAATATTAATTTTCATGTTATTGTACATATGTTGAATTTATACTATTATCAAAAAAGATGCGGGTATATTGAGTTTGTCATTCCGTGTGTAACGTGTCGAAAAAAAAATCATTTAAGACCAAATGAAGTATATATATTCTGGGTCCTGGTAAGATTCTGAGTCGATTAAGCAGGAGAGGGCTCGGGGCTGACCACTCCAAATATTTGTCTTATATAAAGTTTGTTTGGTATTGAGAGTGGGAAAAATCGATTTATAAACAAACAAGTTTTGGGCCAAATACTAGAAAAACAGGGTGTCCGTCCTACATATTTTTCCACTGATATCTCTTAAACAAAAGCATGTACGACAAAGAAATTTTGTAGAAATGGTTCGAGGATAGATGTAAGCTCAGAAACCAAAAATGAACGTGATCTGTCCCTTCGTCCATATAAGGCGAAATTTTAGATTAGGGTGGCACAAAAAGTTGCAGTTGGGTATAACAGATTCGGCCAAGAAGAATATAATATTCTTACATGTTATTTTTAATACTATGTTAAACGCTAATGTTATATTTAATTATCTTTATCTTACTGTACTGTATACAGTTTTAATAAACAAATTTACAAACAATAAAGAATATTAGCAGTAAAAATATCAAATAGTTAATAAATATTAATCCATTAACAACATTAAATGATGTAGAAAAATATGCCCGGACGTTCATCGCAGTCATTGATAACTTTTAAGGGATCCATAAATCTCCACAATATGATAAATGGTTTTATATATATATATATATATGCACGAAAATGTGGACATTTCCATCCATTAATTTTAGGACAAGTTTATATATATTGTTGTTGTTTTTTGTGTTTTTATACTCTTCACCACAGGTGTAAAGGGAAAAGGAAGTACATATAATGATGTCCGTTTTTCCATTGAAATTACTTGTTGGTTTATGACGCAATTGAAAGCAAAGCTATAAATTTCATTTTGTTCAAAATTCCTAAAAGACCCTAATTTTTTCTCTTATTACAGAACAATTAAAAAAACTGAAGAGTTTATTGCTTCATATAAAATTTGTCCTGTTACTTAGCCATAAATATAAACTACATCTAAAACCTCATCGAAACAAGATACATTTTCATCAAATTACAAGCTGGCAAAAATTTTTACTGCCTGATTTTATAACACGAGCGCAAAGACGACTCGTCTAGCTTACATTGAAAACGAAAACAAAATTTGAAATTTTGTTTTTGTACTTTCGTTCAGCAGCATTGAAAACCACCTGCATCTTTTTAATCTATCTTTATCTACAGAATAGATAAATTTGCTGATATCTTCAGTCCTACGCGACAGTGTACGTCGAGATATTGGAATTTTTTTGGCAAAGTTTTAAATCTTCTTGACATTTTTGTCCAAAACAAGTCAAAACATCTGATGATAAATTTAAACAAAAAATACCATTATCGTCTTCGTACATTAAGTTATTGTTAGTATTTCACTTATTCCTTGTCGATGTTAGAGCAGGATCGGAAAATAATAAAATGTAATTCAAAAGGTCTTGCTTTTGCCATATTCTCGAACTTTTTCTTGTATTAAATAGTTGTATGTGCTTGAAGTTAGAGTTTCTGGCCTCCTGTGCTTCTTCTGTTAGTTCACCTAGTGGTAGCATGTTTGATTCCAAAATCTGACGGCCATGTTGAAGAACTTTGTGAACAGTGGGTGCTAATTCCTTCCATCCATATAATTATCGCAAAAACTTTAACGTATCCGTGGTGAATAACTCAAACTTTTTTGCATTTATATGATGTTTGCCATTAACTGCTTTCAATATCACATGACATCTTTGAAGAAGTTCAACATCAATTCCAATAATTTGAGAGGTAATTTCATAGTTTTCAAAGAATTTCCTTGCCGTGTTGCCATCATTTGTACTCCCATAACCAACGAGTGGTTTATCTATATTAAGACCAGTCTCCTGTTTAAAGTCAACTTGAATTCGCTTTTTTTCATCTGCTCTCATTTCCAAAAGATCTTTATTGCTCCTAACACTTTTTTGTTGGTTTCCAGGCAACTTATATATTTGAGATCATTCGCAATATTAAGCATATACTTCAAAAATCGTATATGGGCAAGTAGGGGAGATGTACCAAAATTTAGGGCTACTAAGTAGTAGCATTAGTTGACGTGGATGGTTTATTCGAAACCATTCTTAAGCTTTCCACTACTTTTAAGAAAGGCGATGCCATAAAAACACTTTTGTAGTCTGTAGAACTTTCCTTTGATGAAGCTTGTTTGTATTCTGATAGTGCTGACAATCCATCACATCTCCATTTGCATATTAACGTCAAATCCGATTTGTCAACTTTCAATGCCTCATTTTTCGAAAACGTTGAGAGAAGCCTTAAAGCGGTATTTTCAAGTAACTGCGACAAGTCAAAAAATGTTCTTTCATTGTCTATTTCACTAGGTGATGGGAGAATATTTTGTTTTTTCCAGTATATCTTTATAACGTGACAGAATTGAGTGTCCTTTATAGAGTAAAACCTTTCACAATTTTATATATTTATTTTTGCTTAGTTCTGATTCCATCATTAGTGCTATTGCCTTATCTTCAGAAAACTCAGAAGCTGGAGAATGTGTTGGAATACGTTTTATCATCATCCGCTTCAGTCGACTTAGTCAGAAGAATATCCGCTATTTTTGCTGCTTCAGCTGGTTGTATATTTCTTCACAACACAGCCGTAAGTTAATCTTTAACTTCAGACTCGGATTGCGTGGACAGTATTTCCGACGGTCTACTTTTTTATTTCTGCCCCCGATGATCATACTGCGTAAGTGGTAGCCCTGCATTAGCGGTTTTATTTTTCATGATGCTTTCCAACCATACTCCAATTGAAACTTCCGTACACAATTATTTGCTGTCTTCATTTTAGTTTCGAATAATTTGAAAAAAAATTCAACTTTATCCAATTCTCCAGTAACAATTGTTTAATATGTTTGCGATTCAATAAAATAAAATGTGTCAATAAAATGTGTTAATGTAGTTATATATTCTGCTTTATTATTTTTACGCATTTCGCAGAGAACGTAGCAGAAAGCTTTATATGTCAATGATATCGACATTTTGGTAAAAATGTTAATAAGGTAAATAAAACAAAAGAGTGTTTTTTACATACTGAAGAACGTTTTCTAGGTACTATAAAACTACGCAATATTTTTATAAAATTCCACCGGTATATAACATGTTCTAAAAAAGATATCTAATTACGACCGAAACTTTTAGGATATACCTGATTGTTTCATTCTTTAATATATTGAATATAATGACTTGAATATACTAAATTTTATTAAAAAAATTTAAAAAAACCTGTAACTCAGGTGCTCGGATAAAAATTTAATTAAAGAAATCCAAATATTTGCACAGAACTTCATTCAGTTTTTAGTAAGCAGTAATTGTGTTAATTTATTTTTAGTAATAAAGTCAAATAAGAAATTATTAAAAGAAATTACCAATTTCGGATGTCCTCCTCTGCCCCGGGGCCAGCTAGAAACTTTTGGAAAATACCTCAGCAATAACTATGTTAAATTTTGTTGAAATATATTTAACGGTTCAAAAGTTACACAAAATTATTAAAAAAAAACTAGAAAGAAAGATATAGTCGATCAAGACCGACTATATGATACCCTACACCATTGTATATGAGAAGAAAAATTCGGGAAGGGGCCTTATATTACACCCGTGTCCAATTTTACTAAATTTAAAATAAAATATACAAATAAAAACTAATTCGTTGATACTAACATCTAGAGGATTCGTGTGGAGTTGACAGCTTTGTCATTATTGAGGTTTGTCATAATACACTGTCAGACCTAAGTAATGGCAAGATTTGAGGCCGTGTTAGTCACTGCTCGCGGACCAAAACTGTCACCACTTGTAAGGTTAAGCTGGCTGGTAGCTGTGCCGAGAACTTGAATGGCTAGCTAGTGGTTAAAGAAGACTAGTCGCTAACAACTCCCTACCGACGCCAGGGCACGGGTCGGTTGTAAATGTGAGTAGCCTAGTCAATTTTCAATTTCAACAGATTGAAAAAATGGAAAGAAAAAACAAACAAAATAAACAAATGAAAAACGATGAGGAAGACGGAAAACAAAAAGCAGGAGGTGTCAAGTCCACCAAATTCTAGAAGCAAAGGCAGAGAGGTGCTTCTGAGTGTCGCACCAAGCACCTCAAAAGCTGTTTTGGCTGGCACAAGATCGGCGAAACCCCCTGCTTCGGGGACTGCCTGTCCGAAACTCCAGTGCCTACTGTAACCAAAGGAGTTGCGAACAAGTCTTCGGGCTTTCGAGCGTTACCTCCCCCCGCCTGTGAAAGAAATGCGAACCTTTTTAAGACGGCGTGCGGAGAGCCCAGGACCCTCCCCCCAGTGTGATGATGCGGAATGGTACTGTATCCGAGTCAAGCCAATGGCCTGCTCAAACGAGCGATCAGCACTGCTCTTGAAACTGGCGATCGCTCTTTTGGATGGCTTATGGAAAGGCGCTAGAGTGAACGTGGTTTCCATTGAAGAGATCCCAAGTCGGCCTAGAGCTATGGTCCGAGTACCAGACGTACCATCCAAACAAGAGGAGATTATAGAACTTATTCCGGCAGACCGGTTCAGATCGAACTCCGAAAGCAATGTCTTGTGAGGAGTCTGTTATTCAAATTCCGAGTTTATGTGTGAATTTTTGAAGCGAGTGGATGAAGTAGTTGACGAGGACGCCATCTTGGTCTCCGACTAAGATGCAGTCGACATCACAATCATCCCAAAAGACACACATAGTGAAGATAATGCAAGTTAATCTTCACTATTCTAAAGCAGCCTCGACTGCATTGCTCCTCCGAATGGTAGAAAGAGGAGAGGAGCTAGCACTACTCCAGGAACTGTGGATCGTTGGCGAAAACGTTTGCGGACTACGAGCAGACAACTTCAAGCTGCTACACGCTGCGGGATCAGGTAGAATGCGATCTTGTAAAGTAGCAAGCAAAAAACTCAGTATCTTCATTCTCTCTGATTTCAGTGATGAGGACGTTGTAGCAGCTGCCTGGGAGACAAGCTCTGGCACCATCTACATTGTCTACAGATACATGGCCCATGAAAACTGTGAACCACCACCAGCTAAGATTTGCGAGATAACAGAGGCGGCTAGAGCAAGCAAAATACCGATACCGAAGCTCCGATACAAATACAAGGGGTGAGTCTTTATAAGATTTTATTTTTTGTAGTGGTTTAGATATTCTGAACATCGATATTACGTACTATGCACTCTAATATGGTTAGGGATTGGAGGGTCTCCAATGACTGCTTATTCTCTGATCACTTGTACATTGACTTCAACATAGAAGTTTGTATACCAAGGGTAAACCCTTTCAAAACAGGACGAAGACAAACTGGACCGTGCAACATGATATTCTGTCTGATATCGAGTCAAGTGTCAAAACGTTAATGAACACTTTTGATACAGCGATTTCTGTTGCACGCAGACACAAGATCTGCGGGGGTAGGAGTAAACCATATTGGTGGAACTCCGAGAATTTCGCCGTCTATTTAATGAGGCAAAGAGACTAGGAGACTGGTCTACTTATAAGTCCTCAGGTAACAGGTTTAAAAACCAGATAAGAAATTGGAAACGGAAATCCTGCATTCTGTAGCGCCGTAGAAAGCCACTCTGAGACCAGTCGATTTCGTAAAATTCTGGCATCATCACCTACAGTCCCAAGTTTCATCCAGAAACCATGTGGCATTTGGACAACAAGCGGTCAAGAGACCTTAGAGGTCTTAATAAACGCGCACTTCCTGTCAGTTTCCCTTTAACGGAATGCTCTGTAATATCTTCAGAGATCATCATCCCCGCAACATCCGTTACGGGGATGGGAATAGTGAATTGAGATGGACTTTGAAGAGCTTTGCCCCATTTAAATCTCCGGGCCCTGATGGCATTATACCTGCTGACCTGCAGTATAATGCGGATTTAATAGTTCTACCATTTACAAGGTAGCAAATAGAGGTATTCCGCAAGGAGGAGTTTTATCTCCAATTCTCTGGAATATCACCGTTAACTCATTACTCAGCGAACTTGATTCACTGAAGGTTAAGACTGTCTCTTACACGGACGATCTTGCGGTGGCTGTATCTGGGAAATATCTGGATTCTATGTCTCACCGCCTGCAAACTGCTTTGGGACTAATTAGTACATGGAGTACAATTAGTGGCCTTAGCGTGAATCGGAACTTGTCCTCTTTTCCAGAAGATACAAGATTCCATCTTTCCCACTTCCACGCCTAAATGGTATTGAATGCGAACTACCTTGGAATTACACTGGACTCCAAACCATCTTGGCTCCAGAATACACAGGCCAGAGCCTCAAAGGAATGCGAAATGGATCTTCACGATGATTAAGACCATACATATGTATGAAGCCTGAAAATTTACCTATATCAGAATCTTTGATAGGATTCTGCGTAGTTCAGCGCTACTCATATCAGGAGCGCTTCATACAACTCTATCGAAAACCCTATTTGTTCTAATGAACTGGTGGACCTTATGGCCAAACAGATCGGCACTATGACGGCGACAAGGCTCAAGACTATAGGTGTATGGAAGGAAAGTGATTTAGGCCATGCGACCATATGGGATTCCTTTCTTGGCAGAGACTTCTTAGTATCAATCTCAACTACTCCAGAATTAAGAACTGGTTCACTTGAGGTTTATGTTGACGGGACAGTCAAGCCGCGATCAAATCGCTCTCTGTGTCTTTTCGACATCCGGATTGGTACATGAATTCCGGATATATCTGAATAAGATGGCGAGACATTCTAACCTGGAGCTGGTCCGGATTAGGAGTCATTCAAGAACCCCGGGTAATTTTATTGCGGATGCATCCCTTCTTCGAGATGAAGACACGAACCAACTGGTTGAAGTACAGCTTTTGGCCTGAAGATCAATAATTTTGCGAACTTTTCGAGGATTGCACAGGATAGATGGACAAATGAATCTACGTGTTCAATCTCGAGGCAAATATGGCCCCATTATGATGAATCTCGATCTAACTTCATCATGGGACTATCGAGGCATTGGCCCTGTGACCGCGGCTACCGGTTGCTGGTGCGCATGCTAGGAGACTAGGACTCTCTTTTAACCTCTTTTGCAGAAGTTGAGGGGATGAGGAAGAGGAGAAAACAGTGGAGCATCTTTTATGCCACTGCCCCACTCTTGCCGAGGTCACTACTGCTAATTTTAAAAGTCCGTTTCTGCATGTATTATCAGATCTCTTTGATATTGATATCGCATGGATAAATTCTTTCATACATGCGTCGGGTTGGTTCGTTTCAAACGCTATTATGGACATGTGAGTCAGTAAAACATGATCCCTTAGGGTTTGACAACGGAACCAAATTGGACCCAAGTGAGTTGTCTCTTATTGACTAGATAGCTGCCCTACGAACCTAACCTAATATCCTGGAAGCGAGTTTATATGGGAGCTACGCTAAATTATGGATCGATTCTCATAAAATTTGGCAATGTTGTTTCTACTTACATAAGACTTATTTATGTCGAATATTAACTTGATACTAACGTTCGTATGGGATTTATGCACGTAAAAGTGATTTTCGGAAGAAGGGTTTATATGGGAGCTATGGTCAATTGTCAACCGATCTTCATAAAATTTAATGAAAAGATTGATACTTATACAGAACTTCTTTGCACTGAATTTCATTAAAATATTCTCATTTTTAAGGCACTCTATTCCGGGGGAACATTTGTATGGGAGCTTGGGGCTGAAATAATGGACCGATCACAACCAATTTAATAAGCTTCGCCCTTGTATCATAAAGTGCCAAATTTCATTGAATTATCTTTAAAATTGTGACCTGTACTTTGTGCACAAGGTTTACATGGACAGCCAGCCAGTCAGACGGACGGATATCGTTAGATCGATTTAAAAAGTGATTCCAAGTCGATTGGTACACCTTAAGATGGGCGTTGGATAATTTTTTTTACGCGTTACAGACATCAGCACAAACGCATAGCACCCCAACCACCTATGGTGGTGTAGGGTATAAAAAGCAATGTGTGAGATTCATATCCTTTGGATTACAGATTATGATCATCCAAATTTGAAATCCTTAATATGTGTTTTTTCATGTGCCAGAACTTACGAAAGTAGTATTGTTAATCTTGCGTTATCGTCGTTAGATAAATACATTTGACCTAGTGACGAAACTTTTAATACTCTATTTAGAATAATGCAGGAAAGTTAAATAAAACAATAGTGTAATGATACCTGTACATGCTTCCTATGTGAATGTAAAAGTTTTCTAAAGGATTTTTATCGTGCAGTTTTGGCATATAAACTTGAATCTTTGTCATTAAACTTAAGAAAGTGAATATATATTCTGGAGTCTTATGTGATTAAAATAAAAATCATAATTTGTAAGAAAAAATCATAAAATCATATTTGGGTTAAAAAATCATCAAAAATATGATAAAACTGTCATTCTGATTTGATTGCTCAAATATCAACATTAACAAGTGAGTTAAGAGAATTGAGAAGAACCTTCGAAACAATAAGAAAAGTTAAAGAGTTGGAATTGAGAATCAATGAACTTTTTAAAAATATTCAAATTCTAAATAAATAAAAACCAGTTCTACATAAGAAATCTCATATTGTTATTGCTAGTCAACGACCGCACAATACTGTTGATGTTGTTGCTTTCAGTGATCAAAACTAGGGATGCCAGATGATTTTTTGGCCATCCCTAAAATTTAAACAAAATGTTCCCAAAATATCCCCACTCAACAAAAAGTCATTCTCTCATTCAAAATAATTACTTTTTTGCTTTTATAAGTACCTGTTCTTTCTTTTCATAGAGATCATTTTTGGATAAATATTTTTACAAAACGTGCGTTCAAATAAAACACAACATGTTTTTTTTTATTAAAGATGAACGGAATAAGTTAGGATTACAACTAAATCAATTACTTGTAGCATTTGTTCTCCAGATTTTTCGGATATATCATTTTATATAAAAATTAACTGCATTTAATATAAATAAATTTTAAAGTACACTAACGAAATTTTTCGCGGTATCTTTTTATAAGAATTTTAAATTAACTAAATTAAGCTTTTTGCTTCGCCTTTAACTTGGGTCCACTTCCTTTACAATTACCAAAATTCTGGATAGTTTAAATAACTAATACTCTGTGGAAATAAAAAAACATTTCCGATTCTGAGTGCTTCTACTGTAGCGACAAAATTCTAGATCTTGCCAGAAAATTTTAAAAATACTGTTACATGTCACGAGTGTCATCAATGCCATTTTATGACATTCATTCTTATGATCTTCGAGTTTATTCAGACTAAATAATCACATATTTTGTCGCATTTTGAGTAAACTTATCATTCGACAAATTGTTTTGTAAATTGTTATTGCTTTTAGTTCAATACTATTTAGGAAAACTATCTCGATTATTCAGTATACAAAACTTGTACCTCGTAACATGAGAAATGTCAACAATAACGTATGTTTCTCAGAGTTATACAAAATATTGAAAATATTTTGATTTTTTTATTATTGAGGAGTTTTGATCATTCTCAGCATTATTATTTAATTTCTTTTTTTTTAGCTTTGATTGCGAAAGTTTAGGCATAGCTTTAACATGGCTCATATTTGATTTTGAAGAAATGAATAAAACGTACCATTACGCGGCCGAACATGTTTGGCATAGCTCTTAGGAGCTTCTGTAACTTTTAGGTTTGCAATTAATTCTCGTGACTTTTTCTGAACAAAATTTCATCTCATTCTTTAGGTCCTTGTTAAGCTTTCTTATTACCCTGAAATGCAATCTTTTATCCAAATTTATTCAATCAATATTTTGTAGTAAGTTCAAAAAAAGTTAAAAAAAAAAAATCTAAAATTTTGTTTATTTATCATTGATACCATCTACATGCGGACAAACGACTGGATTTCAATAATTCGATCCGCCGTTAAATCTGACATGTCCCTAGAAGATATTGTAACCAAGAAAGGTATATAAAATTAACGGCAGTAAGAGTTATTACTAAAATTTTGTGTTACGTTTTATTCGAACACTCATTTTATGTATAAAAATACATTATACATATATTAAACTCCAAATTCACCATCTTGTAAATCGGAGAAATTAGTACTATACATAAGTTTAGGATTAAAATTATTCAACATGTCTTAATAAATTTTTGGCAACAGATTTTATTAATATTAACCAAGGTAATATCCAGCAGAAATATTTGTATAAAATCTATGTTTTACTATTATATGTTTTACTATTCATGTATAAATACAAATAAAAAAATCGTGAAAAATTATACTAGGCTCCCTTTGTGGGGAGTATATTTAATTGGCGGGAATATTTTCAGCATTTTCAGGAAGATTTTTTACAATACTAAGTAAGAAAAGATTTATTTATCATATATTTTACAAAAAAAAAAAAAAAAAATTAAATACAATACAATACAAAACCAAAACCTTAAGAAATTGTTAAATGACACGTCTTTTTATTCTTTTTTTGAAAGGGTGAAAATTCACGATCAACTTTCTGATATTGTCATTATAATATATCCCCCCAACTTTTATTACTTTTAAATGGCTGTTTGACATATATTTAAATAGAAAAGGCAAAAATCAAACAACAAAAATAACGCCCGTTTTAGTCAGTTACAGTAGATATTAATGGGTTAAGATGCTTCCAGAATTTCATACTGTATGCTATCTCGTAGTTTGGCTTTTGTTAAACTCGTAACCGAAAATACTCTTTCTGCACATGTGTTGCTTGTAGGGATCGTTAGGATATTAAGGACTGCTTGAACAAGCTCATTATAATGACATGTATCTGCAACATCTTTTAAATTATATACTTTTTTGCAAAATTCCAATATTATTAACTAAACTAAAAATGCAATTACATAAAAATTCCCCAAAATATTTTTAATATCCCCAACAAACCAAAATTTTTATCCTTTTCTTCAACAAAAATTAATGAAAAGTCAAGTAGTATCTATTAAGTCTGATGATATAAGCACAAAAATTATGAATACGTAATTTTGTATGACTTTCTAACAAAAAAGAAGCTATTTACCTCATCTCTTGAAAAGTTATAAAACACACAAAAGCCTTTCTGTAAGCCCGTCGAAAAAATAATATTGATTAAGTTAAAATACACATTTTTTGTTTGTTTTGTTATTTTAAATTTATTATATATGAATGCTTAGAAAAGGATAAAGATTTACTTAAATTTGGGAAATGTGGCAACGCTATTAAAAATAAAAAATATTTATTAATTATTTTTATAAAAATACTTTGCGTATAGATATTACTAAAAGTATACAGAAATATTCATAATTTTCTAAGTAATGGTTCACGCAAAGCTAAAGGCAAAAGTTGAAAGTTTGTAAAATTATAGTCATATATACAAAAAATTGGAAATATAAATGTTTAAAGGCGCATATTTCTGAAATTAGGCATGACATTGACTTGAATATTTTTGCAGAAGATCGGAAATTACATATTCAAAAGGATAAGCTTAATTTGGAATACATATTTTTAAAATTTCTTTCGCTATTTAGAAATAAACCAAACAAAAGGCCCAATTTGGGGTTTTTGGAGAAAATACAAATTTTTTAATTGTAATAACATATTTGTTTATAAAGATATCTTCATTAAATTTTCAGGAAATGTGGATCTTATTAATGTAAATAAAAGCGCGTTAACCAAATTTCAATCAGGGGTAGGGTTTTCCTGAATTCCCAAAAAACTAATGAAAATTCCCCAAAATGGGATTTCCACATTTTTCCGAAGTCCCGTAGATTTTGATTTAAAACTTTTAACAATATATTGAAGATTCTTAAAATATATTCCGATTCGTGCTTTGGGATTTGAGAAAATATGGTATAAAATCAAAACTTTCATATAAAATGGGTCGAATTCGGGAGGGTATGTACCATGACCAATTGCGTTATTGGGCTTGTTTTTTATCTTAAAGTCATCTCTGTGAAGTTAGCTTTCAGAAAAGTGCAAAATTATTATATATTGCTAAAGAAAATTTTATTTTAGATTAAAAAGAGTGTAGATACTTTTTCGGCTAAAAAAACACAAAAAGTCGTCTTTTTTGCAATTTTCAAATTCAAAATCGTTTATTTTTGGACTCGGTAAAGATATCGACTTCAATTTTTTTTATTCAATAAATAATTTTGTTCTTTAACTAGATAGGAAAAAAACTAATAAAATCGGTCGGAAATACTAGGATATATATGAAAAAAAAATGGACCAAGAACATGCAAAGTTATAGTGCTTAAAAATTCAAACGCAAATAACTCGAAAACTATAAGAGATAAATAGGACATGTGAGCATGTTTTTATAGGGCCTAGAACAATATATAAAAATATTTGAAATCGGATGAGAACAAAAATTTTGCAAGCGATTAAAAATTTTTTATATCAGAGGTATCTAACTTTGAGCCCCTTAGCTCCGCACCTGGGGGGACTGTTGTGCCCCCCTTCCAAACATAACATTGTACACTCCTCTGCTACGCCTGTATCAAATTTCATGAAAATCCGACCGGCCGATCAGAAGTTACAGATTTATTTCCAAAAAATTTCGATTCTGCCCCACTGTGCAGTAATTTCTGAAGTTGCATCAAACTTGTTTGAAACTAATGAACAAGTAAATGAGTGGACGTAAGCCCAGAAATCGTATTATTGTTTTATTGTTGTTTGTGAAATAGATGCAGATGACATGGATGTTGTTGTAAAGAAAAAATATTTGCATATTTCTTCTTTTAAACCTTCTGTTACTACTGATCAAGTTGTAGTTTTTATCAAAAAAAAAAAAAAAAAAAAAACAAACAAATTGGTAAATATCATTAAATATCATTTTGAATGTACGAGGCTAGTAAAGAAACATGTCGATGTAAAGACACTAAAAGTTTGTAAACTTTAAGTTGGATGTTACACCATCATTCTATGACGAAATAATTAAAGCTTCACTTTGGCCTGCAAATATTACAATTCGCCCTTTCGTTTTTCTCCCAAAAAAGACATCAAATCTACCAACTGTGTCTTAAATGTTTCATGAAGTTTACATTCATCTCAGTATAGTATATTTTAATAAAAACGTAGGTGTTATGCATACGAAAACAAATATGTTCAATTTGTTTATGCTCACTTGACCTGAGATAAGAAATTATTGAATGTTCTCAAAAACGAGAAATTTTTGAAAGAAACAGCCATTTAAAAATTTTAGATGTGCGAGGAATTATGGAAAATTAAAAAAATGTAAATGTTTATAGCGCCGTAAGTTAGTCGATAATTTCTCGATAGTAAACATTCGAGTAATTTTCGAGAATACTTAAAATATCGATTATTGCAATATTAATTTTTTCGATAAAATCTCAAAAGTAAATGTTTCGAGAAATTATCTATTTTTTTTTAATTTCTCGATATTTTGCTACTTTAATTAAAAAACAACATATTTTTTGTCTGTGCAAGTCTAGCTTTAGAAAAATGGTAAATAGCTTTTCTACTTTGCAAAATACCATATTTATCTAAATGATTAACTTATTTTCTTCCAGATTAATTTAGTAAACTTTGATCTAAAAAATGTGGATTTGAATAACAAACTAATATTATTGAGAGAGAACATTTTTGATAACTTCCTTTGGGACCTTAAAAATGTAGCGTCGTAGGAAATTGAAGTTTTTAATTGTCTATATTGTTAACTAACCTTAAAGTATAATTTGAATTTATTTTTTTTTTTTTTTTTTTAATATTTGGTATATAGTTAAGTTCAAAATAAAACATAACTTTAAAAATGAAATCAGCTTTTAATTTTAAATTGAGAAGAAAATTAATATGAAACAAAGTAGAATACTATCGTTTTCGAACTATTGCCAACAATTCTTTCTAAATATTGAAAACGAATATCTAACGAAAATTTTCTCGTTTCGCTATCAAAATCGCTAATGGTTCGATATATATATCATAAATGAACCTTCGAGATCGATCGATTTGCTGCCACAAACTGAACGACGGGTGAGCTGTACGAGTACATTCTCGAAACACCTTCGATAATCGTTCTCGAAGATTTTGTTGGATAAATTTCGTGAATTATTCGAAGGCGATATTACTATCGAAGTCGTCACGGGATTATGATATAATTATAATTACTGAAACTTGGTTGAAAAATAAAATCAAAAGCAAAGAATTTTTTGATTCTTATTATGCTGTTTACCGTTATTACCGTTGCTGTACTCGTTCTTTAAAGGAAAGAGGTGGTGAAATTTTTATTGCCGTTAGATATAATTTTTAAACTGAACTTATTTCTCTAAATTATACTTATAATATTGAACAACTTTGTATATAAGTTACATTCATAAACAATTCCTCAATGTTTATTATTGTTTCGCAAATAGTAATTTTCAATTATAAATAATAATTTGGAAATAAACCAACATGTATTTGCATTAGATGACTTAAGTTTGAAAAATATTTCTTGGAAAATGGAAGATAATATTTTGTTACCTTACAATATTTTAAATGATATTGATGAGTTTGTAACTAGCTTCTATTCTTAACTAATCTATATATATAAAAGAAAGTGATGTTAGTTACTATTGTTATAACTCAAGAACGACTAGACCGATTTTGATGATTCTCACCAATTCGGACCGGTCACCGGCCAGAAAAGGATAATACGAAAAAAAATTCGCGAAAAATCCGCGATAAAAAAAAACTCTTTTTTGTCATAATTTCTTTGCCTTAATAATCATTAAAAATATTTTTTTTAATACAAATTATAACAATTACTGTTTCTGTTTCTATCGAAACGCTTACTTTTTTGTGCAATTTGTTTTCTGGTGGTGGTGTAGAATTCTATTTCCAAACGGTAAGTTCCAAGTAAAGCTCATCATTTAGTGAGGTTGTGATATTTAAAACCATTTGTTGTATTTTTGGCATTCGTTATTAAGTGTTATTCACAATGCCGCGACCCCGGAGATATAATATTTCGCGTCGAACACGTAATGCAAGTACTTATCGTAATATCGTCAATCAATTGAATATATATGAACGAGAAATCGCACGAGAACAACCCCGTATTAGTTTGGCCCGACTTCGTACATCACAAACGCAGGAAGAAAGGCAGGCGAGAAATGAAACGGCTCGGTTAGCAATGAGAAATCGTCGAGCAAATGTAGCAATTCAACAACTTT
Source organism: Protocalliphora azurea (assembly GCA_932274085.1). Classification (NCBI taxonomy): domain Eukaryota; kingdom Metazoa; phylum Arthropoda; class Insecta; order Diptera; family Calliphoridae; genus Protocalliphora; species Protocalliphora azurea. The sequence goes on along the minus strand of OW026521.1, from coordinate 57,912,453 downwards.
AAAATTTTTAATCAACGCATAAGAAGAATTGCTTCAAGTTCTGATTTGAATCAAGCAGCGTTCCATTACAACTGCAATTTCGACTACAGCTCTCATCATTCCGTTCAAAAAAAAAAGACATTGTCTATCCGCTAACCTTAAGATGAAGTAATAAATAAATATAGATTCAAATTTGCTTTAAATACATGCGTATATTTTTTGATTGAGCCCACATCTACATCATATTTAAATTCTTCTGTAAAAAACACTTTATAATAGGTATTCCTTAGATTTTTATTTAAAGGTCGTAAATTTCGTTAAAATATCAATTTAAATCGTTCAGTAATACAACACTAATGTTTGCTTAGGGCCAGCAACGCGGCTCGGGTTCAGCTTCTACATCATATTTAAATTCTTCTGTAAAAAACACTTTATAATAGGTATTCCTTAGATTTTTATTTAAAGGTCGTAAATTTCGTTAAAATATCAATTTAAATCGTTCAGTAATACAACACTAATGTTTGCTTAGGGCCAGCAACGCGGCTCGGGTCATCGTTCAGTAATACAACACTAATGTTTGCTTAGGGCCAGCAACGCGGCTCGGGTCAGCTTCTACATCATATTTAAATTCTTCTGTAAAAAACACTTTATAATAGGTATTCCTTAGATTTTTATTTAAAGGTCGTAAATTTCGTTAAAATATCAATTTAAATCGTTCAGTAATACAACACTAATGTTTGCTTAGGGCCAGCAACGCGGCTCGGGTCAGCTAGTAACATTATGAAATTGAACTGCTTTATGAATGATATTAAAAGAACTTTGGATTTAATTTTTGCTACCGATAGTGTAAAAACATCTTGTAATTTATCTTCTAATCCGGTTTCTGCTAATACTGTACATCATGATTTAAATTTGAATTTTTCACCTATAATAATGATTTGGTTAAAACGATTCCTGAATATAATTTTAATAAAGCAAATTTTTCCAGTTTAACTGAAATTTTAAAATGTATGAATTAGACAATAATATGTAACTCTGATGATCCGAATTTCATTTATCTTTTATATGTTATCATTTCAATAGAACGATTGAAAAAAATGTACCCAAATTCAAATTGAAAATGAATAATAAATCTGTTTGATTCAATTGAAGTTTGTGCCACCTAAAGAATAAAAAGAATAAAGCTTATAAGAAATTTAAAAAATCCGATAAAAATATTGACCTTAAGCAATTTGAGTTATTGAGGAAAGAATTTAATGTTTTTCAAAATTTACTTCATAAACAGTTTACATCCAATATGGAAAGGAAAATAAAATATGATTTTTCCGCTTTTTGGCATTTCATTCAGAACAAGAAAGACAATAATAGTATTCCGAAGCGCATGTTTTTTTTTTTGTTTATTATTATTTTTTTTTTTTTTTTGAAAATTTAGCTTCTAATGGTAATCATGAGTCTTGTGAACTAAACGCTGATTACTTTCAAAACACTTTTACTAAACCTAATTCTTATAAGTTTAATATTCACGACTGCATTTGTAATTCTGATAATTTTTACAGTTTCATTATTTATGTAGAAGATGTATTTAATGCTACAAATTCCTTAAGTAATGATACGAAATCACAAATTTTGATTTTATTCAACTGCTCTATAGTACCTATTTCTAAAGTAGGCGATCGTAGTCAAGTTATGACAGGTTGACCCACATTTACTAATTTGGCATTAGTAACTCGTGAAATAGTTAGTTCTATGGAACTATATATAATCATATTTTGCGAAAGCTTTTGACTCTGTTAGCCATTCTTTCCTTCTGCAAAAACTTTATAAATATGATTTACCTGACAATATTTTCTGCTTTCTCTGATATTCTTTAGGGTACATCTTGGACCTTTATTTTTTTTTTTACTATTTGTAAATGATTTCCCATCTATATTCAAATTTAGTAAATGCCTTTTATTTGCGGATGACCTTAAATTGTTCTCAAATATAACAAATATAATTGACTGTCGAAAATTGCAGTACGATTTAGATCGTTCTTCCTAATGGTGTTTTGACAATGATATTAAAATTAACGTTCCCAAGGTTGTATAGTTTCCTTCACACTTCGTTTGGAATATATTATATTTAATTATTCTGTTGATGACGCATCTATTAAGCGTGATGTTGAATTTAAGGATTTGGGAATTATATTTGACGTTAAATTATTATTTAATCTTCATATTGATTACATCAGTTCTAGGTTTTATAAGGAGAAATTCAAAAGAATTTACTCACCCTTTTATTCTCAAATCATTGTACGATTCATTTGCCAGTAGCATTTTAGAATATTGCTCAATAATTTGGTGTCCATTTTATAAAAAAAATCGGGTCGTTTTGAGCACATTAAAATTTTTTTTACAAAAATGATTTTTAAATTATTATTATGGCCTATTTTTCAAACATTACATGACCGTAGATCTTACAGTTGTATCATGTTTGTTTATATTTTGTTTGGTCAAGTAACTTGTTTTGATTTGAACGATTATGTCAATTTGTAAAATCCACCAAGTGTCCTAACTATGCTAGAAATGAACCAATTACAAGAAATTTAAACTAATGTAATATCAATTCTCCTATTTTAAATTTTAACGTAAATAAAGATAAGTTTAAATTTAATTCATTTATGTTATATAATTAATTTATGTAATCTGTAATATGCCGTGTAATATACCAAAACAAATACTAATTGATTTTTGAAAATCAAAACTTCAAAAACTACATCGTTATTTCATCTCAATGTAGTTTTTGTTGAGTTTCATATTTCTTGGATATTTTTTATTTCCGCTCTATTTGCTATTTCTTCGATCAGAGAATACATAGTTTTAATATTAGAGCATATTTGAACAATTTTTAATAAATTATTTATTGTAATAATTTCAAAAACAATACAAATAAATTCAATAAATTTGAAATCTTATTTGTCTCTTTATATATAAAAGCTACGGTTCTAAAATTCACTAAACAGGATATATCATAAATAGTTATTTTAGTGGTTTTTATTTGGTTTTCAATAAAAACTAGTTAAAAATGGTTTTTGATTTGTACGAAAAAACCAAACAAATTTACATAGTTTTTTATTCCAAAACCAAATAAAGCCAAAAACTACTAGTTTTTTTTTTAATGGGATTAAGATTAAATCTGTAGATGAAATAAATAAAATTCATTTATTATTGTAAGAATCAATAGTACATATTAAAATTCGGAAATCTCTCACAATTTCACAATTTAGGTGATACTCTTAGGACAATTGATTTAACTACCGAAGAATTAAGTAAATATATAGAATCAGTGGCTTCAAAGACTTCTTATTTTAGAAGGGTAATTTAAGCCATTGTTGTAAATTAAGTGATCTCAATTAATGATGACATATTTTTGGTGTTTTAAATTATTTTTATGTTTTATTAAAATGAAGTGCTAACATTGTTGTTGTTTTGTTCTTGTTAAATCAATAAAACAAAACATTGTACTTGTATTATTTTTTAACAAACATTAAAAAATTAGCAAAATTTTAAGGTATAATTTACTCGAATAATTCGAATAATTTAAAAACTTCATTTAATTGTTCGAGTCATGTAAAAACAACAAGGAAAAATAAAAAAGTCGAATAAAATAAATAACCTAGTGAATATAGATCGTGGCCGCTGTTAGTGGCATATGGAGAAAAAAAAAGGTTGGAATTCTTGTTCACACCCTCTAGAAATACGCGAATATTCGAAAAACTGAAAAGCAATCTAAACATTGAAAATTATTTTTTTAATTTTATGATTTTATTTAACCATAAATAATTCTGTAGGAAAAAGGAAAACATAATTGATTCTTTTTTACTTTTCAGGAGACCGTTTTTTTAGATTTTAATTGATATATGGTATAAATATATCCGCAATTCATACGAAAATTATTTGGTATATTTTTCAAACCGATATGTATTGACTATCGAAAAATATAGCAAAAAAGTAATGATGCTGTTTTTCTCTTTATAAATTATATATATATATTTTGTTTAAATAATACTCCAATTAATAAATTTTTTCAAAAATGAGGTTTCAAAAAATATATCTTGAATATGCTGAATTATGTACTTATTCTATTATTTTATTACCAAAAAAAAACTATGAAAATAAATATGAAAATAAAATATATTAAATTCAGTCATGAGTTTTAATATAGAAAATACGGGAAAAAGCATATGTTAATTTATACAGTTTTTGCATTTCAATAAAAGTAAAATCAAACGAATTATGTTGTTATGCAGACCACTATATCTCAAAGTAATGGACAGATTTTTGTAAAAAATGTACACAATATGTAATGAAATACAACAATTTTAAAAATGAAGAAACCAAAAATGGCATAACTCAAGTTATGTAGTTTTTTTTTTTTTTTTTTTTTTTTTTGTTACAGAATTTATCTTAATTAAAATTTTCTTTTTGTGAATATCATTAGTTTACTACCAAGGCATCCAAATATATGATAAAAATTATATCATATTTTTTCTGACCTTCAAATGAACCAAACTATTAGCTATTAATACGTTTTAGACAATATTTACATATATTTGTGCTGACAGCACATTCTTGCATGTTTTGAGCCTAGCAGCGTATTTTGTCATATTATTATGAAAAATTTATTTCTTAAATATAAATTAGTAATTTAAATAGTAAATTTATTACCATTTTGCATAATTTACACTTAAAAAGAAAATTTTGCATTCAAGAGAATTTTTTACATAGTTTTCCATTACAGCATTTTTCTCGTATTTTAATCTTAATTCCCCAATAATCTTACTGCCCAGAAAAAATAGGCCAGAAAAAAGAGGCCGACAATATAAATAAAGCTTTGTGCAATACCCCAATTCTGTTTCGAACAGAGCTGTGAAAAAAAAATTTAATAGAAAATAACAAATTATTTTAGACTTTTTGAGAATTTAGTAAAGGCTAAACTGACAACTTGGAAGATAATAAAATAAAAATTAGCGTCACAGCGCTAAATTCTTGTCAAGTTTTTCTTCACTATCTAAACACTTTAAATCTTCGTTGAAATATTTAACATTTCTCAACTTCCTTTTCTATAGGGAGAAAAAAAAATTTTTAACAAAAAAAATGCATTTTTTGACCTCATGCCTCCGATTTTGATGAAATTTGGTATACACACTTGCTACGTCAATACAAAATTTGAAGTTATTCAGAATTTTTTAAAGTTGTTGTGATTTCGTTTTTATTACGGTTCAAAGTACACTTTTTCCAGAAAAATGTTTAAAAACCATAAAATTTAAATACATATATTTTCGGACTTATTTGTCCAATTTAAACAAACTCTGTCTCAAACTGATGCATAATAAATCTAATTTGTATTTATTTTTCTAAAAACGCAATTTTTAAAAAGAAAAGGATAATGAAATCAATATTTGTCCTTGTATCAAGAATATTTAAAAAATCATATCTTCCATTTTTATAATTTTTCTTTAAAATATTTCTTAATATTTTTTTTTTTTTTGGTAATAATATGTAAAAAATTTAGAGTGTGACCAAGAGGGGATGCTGAGAAAAATTTTCAGTAATAATTAAAAAATTTCCAATGTTTTTTGAATGAAACAATTTGTATGTGTCCAAAAAGAAAAATTCGGCTTATTATTAGCGATACTATTTTATTGAGTTGAAGAATTGTAAAAAATAACTAAATTTTGGAGAAATAGTACAAATACCTACAAATAAATCCTTGAAACCAGGACTCTTAGTGCGATAAAATGGAAATATTCTGATAATAAATCGGCTATTTCTAACTTACTGTTTCGATTAATGACTAATATCTGAGCTGTTCCAAAGAACCTATATATGAGTTACTGTTGTAGTTTTGCGAAATTGTAAAATTTCACGATTTTTCTTTACGTATTGATATTTTGAAGAACTTAAAAAATCATAAAATTATGTAACTTTAAATAACAATATGTCGTCTTAACATAAAAGATTTGAAAAATTATTCAAATTTTGAAAAAAATGCATGTAGATGCAATTGATTTTTTTGATGCAATTTGTGTACCACTTTATATTTATATATTTTAGTATTTTTAGATAATATGTAATGTTTTCATTACAATAGAAATACAAACTGTTTGAGACACACTCATTTATTATGTACGATATTGATTTCAGAAAAATTTATTCACATATTTTCATATACCAAACCAAAAAACATTAAGAAAGATCAAATTATTACTGAAATAAATGAGTAGTTTTACTAAAAATTAATTTTCCAGCAACCCCTCATGGTCCCACTCTAAATTTATTACATATTTTTCGCAACACTTTAAGGAACATTTTAAAAGAAATTATCAAAACGGAAGATATGATTTTTTAAATATCCTTAATACAAGGACGAATATTGATTTCACTATCCTTTGGTTTTCAAAAATGGAATTTTTATAAAAATAATTAAAAAAAATAATTAGACATTCATTTGAGGCAAAGTTTTTTTAATCGGACAAATAGGACGAAGATATATATATATTTAAAATTCATGCATTTTAAAAGAATTTCTGAAAAATTGAACTTTGAACCGCTATAAAAATTTTGAAAAACTTTAAAATTTGTATTGACGTAGTGACTGCTTATACCAAATTTCATCGAAATCGGAAATGGTGAGTATTCGAAATTTTTTAATTTTACTTATATTGCACTGTGAAATTGACTAAAAAGTTGCAACGAGTGTATAAAACTAATTTACATCATTATCGTTTAATTATTATTTAATAAATTTTATTTCACTATTCATATGCCAATACATCCAATCTGCTAAAATAAAATAACATTTATCTTTCGAAGGTAAACTTTACTAATTAAATGCATATATATATATATATATATATATACATATATATATATATATATATATATATATATATATATATATATATATATATATATATATATATATATATATATACATACATATATATGCACATTAGACTGCTGCAAAAAAGACGACTTTCGAATTTCGACCGTAATTCCTTCTATCATTGTTCTTTTTGATGAAAAAACATAGTGTGCAAAATATTAGAGTGATCGGATGTCGCAAACACGTGGCGTATCGACCCTGAAGTTTGTAGGGTGAAATTATATGAAAGAAGAAGATAAAAAAGTTTAAACCGCTTAGAAATTATTAAAGTTATAAGAAATTTCCCCGACCATTAACATGTTTTTAAACACTTGTTTAAGCAACGTACAGACAAATTTTTAATTGATAACCATTTTACAGATGTAGTTGCTTTTCAAAGACAAAAACATACTGTTTGCATTACATAGAAGTAGTTTAGTAACTAATTAATTATAACCCGGTATTTTATTAATTTTTTATGATCGGATTTTTGAAAATACTACTTTTTGTAGATTTTTTAATTCAGTTTACCAATTCATACATTTAATGAAGGTATAAATAGTAGGGTATTCATTAGAATAATGTTCGTTTAAATTATTGGAACAATTATTACGAAAAATTATTCGAAGAATTTAAATGTGGTCTTTTTCGAATAACGAATAATTCAAATATTTTTATATTGAACGTTCGAATTAAACGAATAACTATTTTTTTGCAATTGAAGCGATTTTATATGATCATTTATAAAATAAATTATTTATAAAAACTTTTCCTAGTGCTAAGTTTAAATAAATTCACTTTTGGCAAATTCGCCAACGAAAATTCAAGCTTTTTCAAAATCAAATTTTATAAAAACAGAAGAGCAATTTTACTAATTTTATTATCTACTAAATTTTATTATTTTTTATGTTAATTATAAAAGGGACCTTTTGAAGACGGATTGTTTATATCAATCGACGTCATTCTAAGATTGTTTGCTTTTGAGATATAGTTCAAAGAAAATTAACTTTTGTGTCGTATTTGTTAATTGTTTAAACAATTTTTAGCTAAAATTAATTTAAATTTAAAATTGATTTCTAAAATTACCAGGAGAATTAGAGCCTTTACATTAGGTATTTTTCCTGTAAAAAATTGCTGTTTATTGGTAAGAGATGTAGAAAAGCAAGCGGTTTAAGAAAAGTTGTTCGTCATCACAAGATAGAAATTTCGGGGGAATTTATTTTTTTAATTTGTTATTGTTGTTGTTTTTTTTTTGTCAAAAATTTATTTAAAGTTTCAATACAAATTTAAATGTGTTAACGCAACAGTATTTTTGGAGCAACTTCAAAAAAAAAAAAATATATATATAAAAAAAAACCTGCCATAATTTCCAATATAAATAGGCTTCTCCATATTTTGTGGATTTTTTGATTTGCAGAAAAATGAAAATCTTGAATAAAATTCATTAAAAAAAAGTTTATACATATAAGTCTTTTTCATTAAAGTAATTAATTTTATTATGTAGTACACCAAATATGAAGATAATTTGATGACTTCCTGTCGAAATATTTCCATTTATATTGAGAATGTTTTTTAAAAATAATTGCAATGAATTGCTAACTATTTATATGGTACTATTATTTTCTTTTACAAGCAAATTTTTAAAGAAACTTACATAGTTTTAGTCAAATTTGAATCATAATTACTGAAAAATAAGTTTTGAATACTGCAAAATAATAATCCCCTTCTCAAGCTTTGTTAGAAAGAAAAACGTTGATTTTTGTTATAGCTCTTTCAAAGAATTTAAAATTATTAAAAAAATTTTGTTGAACAAATTTCAGAGCAAAGTTGTATAAAATTATGCAGTTTAATAGATTATACTACAAAAAGTAAATGTAAGAAAGAATTAGATTGATATATCTTATAAATTTGATTTCGTTAAAAAGGAATTTTTTGCCGATTTTTGTGCTGTAGTCATTTATATATATATATAAATATATATATATATATATATATATATATATATATATATATATATATATATATATATATATATATAAATGTATATATAAATGTAGATTGTAGAAAATGTATTTCGTAATTTTTAACGAAATTTTCATTAAAGAGTTCATAATGGCAAAACTTTTTTAAAACTTTGAAAAAATCTAAATTTCTCCATATAAATATACCTTATAAACTTCAGGGCCGATGCAGCACTTGTAAACGACAATTGATCACTCTAATACTTTGCAGACTATGTTTTTACATCAAAAGGAACAATCTTTGGGATAGTTGTTATCGAAATCCGAATGTCGGCTTTTTTGTAGCAGTCCAATGTATATGAATGTAGATATCTTTGTATGATAGAATTTTCTTGGTTGTGAAAAATTAATTATTTGACAATGACAATATTGACAAAAGATGTAAAATATTTTCCATCTTCGGATGTTTTAGTTGAGTTTAGTTTCATTTTTCTTCTTTTTGTTTCTTTCATTTTTAAGAATCTTTTAAATTTTTTATGTCGGCTTCTTTGTTTATTTATTTATCTGTGAAAGTCTTTCTTACCTATATCTGCAGTACATTCACAGGAAGTGAGAAGATATAAATAAATATGTACTAACATACACATCATTATGTATATATGTATATGTGTAAATGAATATGAATTATATTATTTATACAAATGTATAATCCCAGTAGTTTCATGAGTGGTAATAATTGGTAACATTGCACCTTGCTATGGTTTCTTTACTTTTAATTATTTTTTTATAAGATATACTAAAACAAAACATTATAAATCGTAATGAATTAAAAAGAAATAAGAAAGATATATTCGGTCAAGCCTGACCATATAATACCCTACACCATAGTGTATGTGCATCAAAGTTCCGGGAAGGGATCTTATATGGGACCTGTGTCCAGTTCTGGACCGATATTTGTATTAAACATAATCCATTTTTCTATTAAATATGCATGTGCACTATAATGTGTTGATATTAATATTTATATTTTATTTATACACTTATCGCAGAAAAGGGAATTGTGGGACCTATGGTCGATTATGGGCCGATTCTCATAAAATTTGGCACTAAGGTTTCTACTTATATAGAACTTATATGTGTCAAATATTAACTTGATACTAACATTTCTATGGGATTTAAGTACGTTAATGTAATTTTCGGTAGAGCGGTTTGAATGGGATCTATGATCAATTATGGACCGATCTTCATGAAACTTGGTACACATATGTAGATATTTATACTTATATGGAAATTATTTCTGTCGAATTTCATTAAATTATTAATATATTTGAGGCATTTGTGAACGCAAAACTCCAATTCCGGGACAACATTTGTATGGGGGCTAGGTGAAGTAATTGACCGATCGTAACCAATTTCAATAGATTTTTTCTGTACGTAACAAACATTAGCACAAACGCATAATACCCCAACCACCTATTTCGTAGGGTATAAAAAAAATAATAATGGCGCCCATTTCAAGTTTTAAACAATTTTTAATATTTCATACAAATAAAGTAAGTACTACCTATCCTTATAGTTATGTTAAAACTGTATATCTTACGTTTTTACGTTAATGAGCTTTTTATGCAAAACATAAAAAAACTAAACCCTAAACTATGGCAGGGATTCCCACCTCTTCATGCTTGCAAAACTCATTTATTTATTAATATAAAAACAATGAATCTTTTAAAGCTCATAAACAATTATAAACTATTAAAGGCCTTATTCATAATAAAAATTTTAAATTTTTTATCAATCAAATTTTTGAAGAGTTTTTCTATAAATATTTGATAAATTTAAAATTGTATTTATGAATAAGACAGTAACATTGGGAGAAAATTCTTACTTCATTCTCCACATTCAAACGAGATCTAAGTTTGGACCTCATGAACTGTAGGATAGAAAAAGTAGTTTCGCATAAATATATAGATGCCAACTTTAGCAAAAGTTTTAACACTTCATTTCCAACCATCGTGTAAACTTTTAATATTTTAACCAAAAAAATCCAACCAATATAGGTTTGAAGTCAGCTTTGGCACACACCCTTTTGCTTATTCTTGAAAATTATCGGGTATGTCAGCAATAATAATTTAGAATGGATTACGAAGTGAACTGGTTTGTTAAGAATTGGTTTTACGCCCCGAATAATATCGAGAAAATTCATCGTGAAGTGAAACTAAGTGTATTATTATACTTTTCATATGTATGTACCTTTCTAAATATCAGATGAATCCAAGATATAATTCAGTAGTACAAATGACGAATATTTTGGTAGAGGGGATTGAAGACATCTTATTAAATCAAATTCAGTTAATATACTTACTTGTCTGTCATGCATTTTAATGTTCAGATTGTTTGACGCCTCGAAAAATTTCGAGATATAAGCAAAGTAATATATAAAAATAGTTTTATCTCTATTTTTATGAAGTTCTTCATTTTTGTATTAAAGCACATTTCCCTTTGACATCGGTATGAAGTAGTAATTCTTCATGTTCTACATTTAAATCGACACATATGACTTTAAGAATTATATTTCTTAAGGCACTAGTTTTTATAAAATTTACTACGTCTCACAGTGGTCGTTTTGTTCTCAATATCCGCACATATATTGCAGCATTGTGCATTGAAAGAATATTTCGCTTATTTATTCAGTATGTGTTTTTGTTAATTTTTAACGAAGGTTTTAAAAACTATAGTATTTTTTCAAAAATGTAAGGTATGTATTAATTAATGAATGAATGTTTGTTTCCCATGTTTATCTAGTTTATTGAAAATTTCTTGCGGAAAGTAACATTTGTGATAGCATATTTAATGAGTTATACTTTATAGTTTCATGGACTGCAAATTTTGGGATTCGATCGGGATCGGTCCAATTCTTGGATTAACTTGGATTTTTGTTTTTGTGAAATGTCCAAAATGATCTGTCCGTTCTTGCCTTAATGAAGACCGGTCCATAATTAATCATAGTTCCCATATAAACCCCTCAGCTAAAAATCACTTTAACGTGTATAAATCCCATATAAATATTAATGTTATGATTATATTTGATACAAACAATTTTGCCACGAAAAATTATTTTGGTACAAGGACAAAGCCTATTGAAACTGGTTATGATCGGATCACTATTTCACCTAGCCCCCACAAAAAGGTCCTCACGGAGTATGGGTTTAACGCTCATAATTGCCTATAATATAAAAATATTTTAATGAAACTAGTTCCCATATAAACCCCTCATCCGAAAATCACTTTAACGTTTATAAATTCCTTACAAATATTAGTATTATAATTATATTTGACATAAAAACTTTTATATAAAAAGAAAGCAGTGAGAAATTTTTAGGAGTATCGGTTCATAATTAGCTATAGCTACCACATAAGAACCACTTTTGGAACATAATATTATGACTCATATAAATTATCTTATAATAAATCAAATTATATGTGCTGTATACGGCCAAAATTTTATATTTATAAGGTAACATTGTCACAAAAATAGCAACATAGTTATGTCAAAATGGGTGCAATGGGGGCGTGGTTGCCAGTAAATAAACTATTTTAATTATAGAGAATATTTTGTGTTATATGTGAGTCGAATTTTATATAAATAACTGTTCTAAAAATTGGGCGCAAAATGTGAGCGTGGCATTTGGTCAAGCTCTAGCAAAGCACAAGCTATCTAAATATAAGTTCTTTAAGCAATTAAATACAAAAATTATTTTTAAGTTACGAATTTAATGTCGCTATAATGGGTATTTTGACCACTGTGCGTCTGTAGTAGTTTGAAGAGCACTTTTAAGTATATCAGGTAAAATTTTCGCATCAAGTCGCTAGATTATAATAAAAAAATAAAAGTTGAATTTAATTAGAAACATCATTCGTTTCATTCCACTGTAGGCCATCAATACCTTTTTTTTACAGTTATATGACAGATGGATTCTCATGACTTTTTCTTTTATATCCCTAACGACTTAATTAAAAGTTCATCAATTATGAGTGGTTTCTTTGCTTTTGCTATTAGAATTGATATATTGTACGAAGATTAAATAGATTTTCACCATCCAAATGAAAGGCACCGTAGAATCCATAATTATGTATGACGAAAAATACAATATATATATAAATCTGATTTAGAAAAAACATATATGTATGAATACAACATGGAATTAGTTTTCATTTGACATTTAAATGATATTGCTAATAATTTTAAAATCATCAGTTATTTTGAGGTTATAAAATCTATATTTATTGACAAATCTATTGCCTCGATTAGTTATGTTGTCTTAAAAGAATTTAGAAATGTTGTGTATCAATGAAAAATCTCTCAACCTAATAATTTGTATATAATAGAGAATATTTTCGAAACGTAACTTATTTAATTTATTCAATATTATTCATTTCAACAAATCCATAATACAATTAATCTTAACTTAATCTGCCAACAGTTGAGTTAACTGAAAATTTTATTTGAAACAATTTGTAAGTATTATCGTTATATTTTTATTAAGTAGTGTGTTTACAGTACCCAGCAAAAAAAATAAAGAAGAGTTGAAAAAGAGTTTGAAAAGATATAATTTTAACATTGTGTTGTCATTGGAAGGAAATACTTAGAGCTACAGAAGTTCCTTTTTTAACCCATGGTTGTCATAGGTAGGATGTTCTTTTTTATGACTCTTGTTCATTACTTTTGAAGTGCTTCTCTTGAAACTATGTTTAATAAAAATTTTGTTTAGCTTTGTTAAAAGATAATAAAAAAGATACTTTTAAATTTGTGAATTTCAATTTTCTTAGAAATTACTAAAGCTTTTCCTGTACTTTTTTGAAAGTAATTATTAATAACTTTTTTGGAAGCACTTGCTTGTTTTTTGATGATTTTAAACGACGTGAATATTAAATTTGGTGTTTTCCCAGGAAAATTTAAAAAAAATTCTGGACCCCAAACCTTAAAACTACTACAACAGTTTTAAGCGAAAATGAGAATTCCAACTTGATATTAAGAAAATTTTCTTAAGAAAATGGGAAAAATCTAAGTGAAATTGTTTAAAATAAATGGTAAAATTATTTAACGGGGTATAAGGTAATATTTTTGCATCTTAATTTTGAGAGAATGAATTAAATTATTTTGGAAAACATTTTTAAGAACGAGCCTAACTGTGCACTTATTTTAACTTTTAAAATTTTTCTGTAGAACCTATAGTTTTCATTCAAATAAAAATTACTCGATTAATCGAAGAAAAAATTTCCACTTTTGAATAAAAAATTTTCAATCAATATTTTTAGGATAATTAAATACTCGAATAAATTATTTCAGCTAGCAGAAAACAGTTTTCATTTCCTCCATGGTAAAGAAAATGAGTTTGAAGCAATTTTAACTTGATTTTTAACACATTTTTACGTTTGGCTCTCTTTTGATATAAGGAAACTATCAGATAATATTAAACAAAAGCATATTGAACATTCGCAATAAACATCGACTCAAATATTAGAAAATTTTTCCAAGATTTCCTATAATAAGTAGCATATTTTTCAGGTTGTATTCGAAGCTGCAAAATATGTGTTATGAACTAAACAAGAAAATTTAAAAAGTTTTCTGTAAAATTATAATGTTAGGTTTTTATAAAATTTTCTATTCAGTTTTTATATTTAAGCTTATCAAATATTTTTCACGTTTAAAAAAACTTTTAATACACTGCCTGCCACTTGAATAAGAAATCACATTTTTTTGGCTATTTGGCTATTTTAACCCTGAGATTTCAAAATCAGATTTTTTTTTTTTTTCAGAGTTATTAAGAGCCTTACCACGTCCCATTTTGAATAAAAACTATTATAAAATTATTAAATTAAAAATTCTCTAGCAGTTTATATTGAAAGAAATTCAAATCATAGCCTTCCTGATTAATATTAAAAGAATTCCTTATTCAAGTGACACACGAAATAGTACCACATAAATACATGTCTTTAAATAAATGCATAATTTTAGTATAACAAAATACATATATTTTTTATTTCTTCAGGAAACTAAAGTCAACATTTTGAAATTTGGTTTATTTTATTTATTTTTTTCTGAACTTTAGTTTAGGAGATATACTTAATTAAAATTAAAAAAATGTGATTCCTTATTCAATTGGCAGGCAGTGTATATATATATATATATATATATATATATATATATTCACAAAAAAGTTGAAAACTGAAACTTGTTTGTTCAAAAAATAAAATATTATACATGTATTATAATAAAGAAAATATTTGTACGCAACAGTGCCACAATAAAATGGATAAAAACAGCTATTATTTTCCGTGAAAAATTATGAACAATGTGCTTACAATTATTGAATGCAAAATTTCCTTTTCAGTTAATGTAAAAAAATATGTCAATCTATCATTTATGCATGCAAATTTTCAGTTTTAAAAATAGTTGAAAAAATATTTTTCATGTTTAATTCTCATGTTTAATTTAAATATTTAAAATTTTTTAAAAAACGTTTTGAAAATATTTGAGAAACATTTGTTTGTTAAAGAAAACATCCACCACAGTTTTAAATTATGAAAGCATTTGAAAAATACAATCGTTATATTAGAACCTTTTTGCTGGAAAAAGGCATAGTTTTAAATTTGAAAGTAAAGGAAATTCAAGCCTATTCTCAGATCTTGTACTTGAAATTATAAATAGTTTTCAAATTAATAAATACTCAATTTCAAAGGTTATTACTTATTGGGTTTTATTTGAATTCCAAATGTATTAGTTTTTTTTTTTTTTTTTTTGGATTTTATTTATATTATCCAATATTTGATAATTTAGTAACGTTAAATAAAGTATAGTTTTTATATATATGTAATTAAACGCAGCATAAATTTACTGTGGAGCATAGGATGTTAATTATGTTATGTTAATTTTTATATTTTATGGCAATATATTAATATATTAAACGCATGTTTTAATGTGTTTTATTCGAATAGTAACTTTCATTAGATCGAAAAATTTTTAAAAGTTAATCAATTTCTCGAATAACAATAATATTATGAAATTTTATGCGCTCCAAATTAAACCCGAATAATATGGAACCCTAATGAACTTAAATAATGTAATAATTTTTTCTATTATTGATTAAAAATACTAAAAAAATTTTATAAAAATTAAAAATGATTGTACATTCACAAATGATCTACCAGCTTTATGCTCATGATTCTCCATAGCTTCAACTGCTTCTATCGACGTTCCTTACTTTAATCAGATCTTAATAATTTTAAGTAGAACAAAATATATGAATATTTCATTTCTCATAAATTTAATAAATGGTTCAAATTAACTCGGAGTTTTTGCTTCGAAAAATCGAGTTTATAGTCCCAAATCGTCTAGATATTACATTCCTTTAAAAATTCAATATTTCCATTCAATCTACGCTAACTTCGATCCTATGAATAGAGTAGGTAATCAATTTAACAAACTTTATTCTCATATTGATTACACGTTAAATAAAAGTAGTATTATGAGCATTATTTAAAACTTACTTAAATAATTTGGGTCACCGCAGAGAACGCGATTGCTAAAATAATTTTGTAATTTTTTTTAATATTTTTATTTTAAAAATTTTTATTTTAAAGATTTTTTATATAAATTTATATAAGTATTTAAATGGTAGAACTTATGAATTAAGTTTGTATCAAAATCATTTTATTTCCCCTAAATGAGAAAAATGTTATGATTTGGTCAAGTGTTCAAAAGACAAAAGTTATCGCGGTTGAAAGTTGAACATTTAAAAAATGCTCAAAATGTAAAATTTCATTTATTTACATTATAATTGCACAAATAAATAAATCTAGTGAAAAGCTATCACCATGTGCCAAAATATTCACAATATTATTATTACTAGCTGAGTCACACGGAAAAATAATTTTTTTTTTAATAATTCTTACACAATATTTTAAATAACAAAAAAGATACCTGAAGCAATTTAAAAAAAAAAAAAAAAACATATATATTGTTAACTTCAAAACTCTTTATTTATAACGTAAATACTAAACTAATATCATTAATGATTTAAAAGTTACAGGGGTTTAAATCATACAAACCCTTACTTAATTTTTGTTGGACATTTGAACCATAAAAAAAATTTTACAGGAGATGATAAGAACTTTACAAAATCATAAAAAATTAATCGTTTTTTCCTACCTTTTTTCCAATATTTGGTAAAACTTATTAAGCACCTATCTGTATGCAAAGTGTGACTAATAATTTCGAAAAAAATCGAAAATAGCTTAAAATGGAATAAGGGCTTATATCCATATATTTTTATAGATCAATAGTGGAAAAACATGTTTATAAATGCTTTATATTGACCACGATTTTATTAAAATTCGGATCAAGTTAGGTATATAGAAACATATATTTATGTGTCAAATTTCACTAAGACCAGTAGAAAGCTAACTATTGCTCCCATATAAGCCTCTCTTCCGAAAATCATTTTAAAGTGTATAAGTCCCAAATAAATGCTACGAGTAGCATAACAATAATATTTGACACCGATAAGTTTTATATAACTAGAAAACCTAATACAAAATTTTATCGTTGTCGGTCCATAATTGATTTTAGCCCCCATATAAGGGCTAAATTCGGGAATCAAGCGCATAATAAATGCCATATAAATGATAATATCATCATAATATTACATATACATATATTTGATAGAAATACGAATTTGATGGTGTAAATCATGTAATAACCATCCGACAATTGACCATAGATTACATGTATTATTAAATATTAAAAATGCATAGTTCATCGACTACATGTTGTTTACATGTTTTTCCGAATAAATTTGCTGAAATTATTAACAGAATCACATTAAAAAATCATCTTATTATATTATTCAAATGATGGATATATGTCCTTTTACTTATCCTTAGTTTGATAATTTGAAACTCAGAAGATAATAAAATTTTTGCAATATGTGCATAAGTTTTATATATCTTCCCTCTATTCTAAAGTTTATGTCTTATTCTAATAATGTATTGTACTCCTTTTATTCAAAAATACCTAAAAATCCAGGTAAAAATTAGTATGAAAAAATAAAAATTCCATAAAATTGTGTCTTTATAGTCATTTTTTCGGTAAAATTTACGGATTTTTAAAATTAATTTTATATAAATAGATATAAATTGGTTACTAAAACAATATTATGCAAAAAAAAAAAAGCATTTTGAAAAATCTGGTTTATACGCCCTTATACCCGTCTATGCTTCATTCTTCAAATATTCTTTTATAACTTAAATACTATTATTATTATTATTATTATTATTATTATTATTATTATTATTTTACTTGACAACGACAGGTTTTTTATCTTTTCTGGTAACTTTCCGACCAAAAACCTCCTGTTCGCATTTTTACTCTATGATATTTTTAGGATGTTATTTGATGAACGTTCAGCATCCTTCTTAAGTTCTGCATGATATCAATGTTATGTTTTTATTTCTAAAACTATTTTCGGCTTAAACTATATAAAAATAACCAGAAACACTTTAAATCACTCAATTATCTGTTTTAAAGAAGATTTTATAACGTCATCATTTTTTGAGATTACGAAAATGCATTCTTGTCTATAAATTCTACAAACTTCGAAATTTTTTAGGGCGCCCTTGATTTTACGATAAATTTTGACAAAGCCTTGGATTGGATGTGCCCAAGCAAAATGCCTTTAGATAAAAGTATCTGGTTTTCCGCCAAAACTGAATTATTTTAACAGATCAAAAAAATTATCGATAAAAAAACTGCAGCAAGTCTTCCAATGTGCTCTAATAATTCTAAGATATATTTTGGCATCAAGAAATGCTGAAGTAAAATTAAATGTTTTTTTTGTATTAAAATATTTTAATGAGCCATACGATGTTAAAACCAAAAAAACTCAATTCACGCAGGAAATCTATTTTCTGAAAGTAGTGCCAAGAGTGTGCCTGGCGAAAACTGTACTATGAGATCAAATTGCATTTTCATGGAGGGGCGCACATACAGTGAGCAAAAAGTAGAAAAATATTGAAAAAAAAAAAATAAAATTTTGGTTTCAAAGTTTACCATCGTATAACTTTTGACCGAATAGAAAGAAAGCCATAATATATAAAATAATATTGTGCCTCCATATCTGGAGTATAGTTAACTTTTAAGGTCTACTACCAAAAATTTGAACTTGTGAGAAAAATGAAAAAAATAAAAAAATTCTGGTTCGTTTCATTCACATTTCCCTAAATTTTCAACTTTCAACAACTGTAACTATTTGCCATGGCCACAAAACTGTGGACCACAAAACTTTGCAATATGATTGGCTTTAGTATTACTAATAATACACCATTAGTAGTCATTATGCAAAAACGAAACCGTGTTCGAAATTATTATAACATTAACTCGGTTTCATTGATTTTGAAATTTTTATGTTTTTGCCCATATATTTTGTGCCAAATTTATAAGAAATGATTTTGCATTTCAATTTACATCATAAAATGTTGAGAAATTTTACAATTGTGGAAAAATATATAAAGTAAAAAGTAAAAAAGTTAGTAAATTATTTCGTTTATAAGTTTTTTATTAACATCGCGATTTAACAGAAATTGCACAGAATATTTTTGTAAAATTATTCTTTATATAAGGAGATGCTAACAGGTAATGAAAACTTATGCAAAAAACTTTGGCAAATATATGGAACATAAAATTGACTGTAAAATTATCAAAACGCAACGCTGGGCAAAATAAAAATTTGACGACGGAATCATAAACAACTGATGTCTTAAAGTTTTAGTTATGTTCTCGGAAAGTTTTTTGATACAATTGCTACTTCTGTTTTCTTAGAAAACTTTTATGCTATTCGTGAATTGAATATGTAACACCGGAATATGACCTATCCCCTATTAACATTTTTTCTAATTTTTTGCTGACTTTATTATTTAAATTTGGATTTTTATTTTTTTAAAATTTTTGGTGTCCACGCATTTTTTGTCGGTGCGATTTTAAAAATTTTACCATTTTTGGGATCTACGGTCATGTGTTAATTATATGAAATACAAATTTTTCCTCTACACCCATTCCTTAGACCTAATTTTTCTTATTTTTTACAACTCTAAAGACTTCTAGAGGCTATGTATGGCAAATTGGAATCTTGACGTGAATCACATTTTTAAGGTGCCATTTCTTGTCTATGAAACATGAAAGACTAATTTGCTCTACCTATTACTTAGTAAATTATACAACCTAAAAATTTTTAAGGGAAGGATATTTTCTTTGGTCGTCAATGGATTAAAAATGTGACGTGATGGAAATAAAACCGAAATGTTCCTGGTGACTGGTATGATTATACCCACAATATCTGCAACATATTTTCCACAATACTTTTTTAGTGTTAAACTATGTTATTAGTGAAAATAATAAATTTTATTTTCACAGAATAAAAAATTTTGTAAAGGTAGAGAAATAATTCAAAATTAATTAAAACATAAGGAACACAATTTCATAGTTTTTATTACCCAGGAAATTTTTAGAACTTGTTCTAAAATCACCAGTCCTTGTTCTGGTATAATCAGAACCACTTCAGATTCTTTAACAACTAGTCAAAAGAATATTTGCTATTTTTGCTGCTTCAGCTGGTTGTATATTTCTTCATAACACAGCCTTAAATTAATTTTTAACTTCAGACTCGGATTGCGTGAACAGTATTTCCGATGGTCTACATTTTTAATTTCTGCTTAAGAGGTGGCCCTGCATTAGCGGTTTTATTTTCCATGATGCTTTCCAACCAGGTGCCATATTCCAATTGAAACTTCCGTACACAATTATTTACTGTCTTCATTTTAGTTTCGAATAATTTGAAAAAATGTTCAACTTTATAAAATCCTCCAGTAAAAATTGTTGAATCCCTTTGCGCTTCAATATAATGTGTTAATGTAGTTATATTTACATGCATTTACGTTAAGCATTTTTTTTCATCAAATCATAAATGAAGTTTTAGCGATTTTTTTTTTAATTTTCATAAACGAAGTAAGCAACTTTGGAGAACCTCCTCCTGTCGACCACACCCGCTAAGAACCTGTGCTCCTCCAAATCAATTGGAATACATTTCAGGACTGGCCATGCAAAATTTCATTCGTATACATCCAGTAGTTCTAAATTTACAGAATTATTTCCATAAAAATTCGTTTTGGTACCACTGAGAGTCGTTTATATCATCCCTTTTATTTTTTGACATACTTTTTTCTTTTTTTAATAACTGTCGCCTCTTTGAATTGCTCCTTAGTATATGAGGTTTTATAGAAAGCTAAGTTGAGTGATTATCTTTAAACTTTAATTGTTTTTACTTGTAACATATATATATATATATATATATTTAATGGACTGATGTTATTTGCAAGTACTTGTTACTCCAAAAGGTTATCAAAACTTAGATCCTCAACGTTGAACTTTAATTTTCTTCGCTGATTTAGTTATCGAAATAAATGAATCAGTATTATAAATTGAACCACTTTTAAGTATTCGTTCTGTTTCCCTCCTTATTAAGGAATGCACTGAATTACCATTAATTTATGTACGACCATTGATGAGGTATTTGTGGGTGATTGATTTTATTATATTATTTATCTGAGGTAGCAGACGAGGTACTCGTATAAATACTCGTATAAATACAATGCAATCATAAATTTGTTACTTCACAGTCCGGCATAATTATCCCAATAAAATATAACTTCATCAGTGTTGGATGGTTCGACCTCAACCCAATCGCAAAAATTTGAAATATATTAAAAAAGATAATCATAAAGTTAAATCCAGTTCCATAAAATCCGGAAGAGTGTTGAGTTATTTTTAATGAGAAATTGACGAAAATTTATGGTATAGTAAGCAGAGAAGTCTTCAACTTTTCATTAGAGCTAAAAATTATCACAATTTATACTGAAAAACTACAGAAAATCCAAAATAAAGAAAAATTATTCACGAAAAATATACTCCATATTTTTCCAGAAAAATTAATTTTGTTTAATTTTTTTTTTTTTTTTGCATACTAATAGGTAATAAATTTATTGCTTTTATAAAGCAAAGTCCTACATTTCATATCTTTTGTGAACAGTTTTGGAAGTCACTATATGTTTTATATTTGTTATCAGCAAGAGCATCTTAGGCCGTTTTTGAAAAAAAAAATATACTCAATAATGTTACATTGTCTAATAATGCAAAATTAGTACGACCTAGCAGGCAAAATTTTTATAAAAAGTAACGTTATAGGCAAAGATACTTCACTTGACAATTACATTTTTTCCTTAAAAGAATGTCACATTTTTTATTATGGTGATATAGTTTTAAGGCTAAAAAAGTAAGTCATTTCAATAACACAGTCACAATTCGAAATGATACATTATGTATGAAATTTATTTGCTTTACATTTGCATGAATAATGTCAGAATATAAAATATGATGATTTTTTAGAAAGATAAACTATTTGCTAACAATAACGATAACATATCTAACGATAACATATGTAAATATTGTTGTTAAAAAAAACTCTAAATATATAATATGAAGTAAACGCTTCTCAAACGGTGGCTATAAGAGTTACATACATTATATATTTACAGAAGATAACGCTTGATGACGCACATTTCTATATCATTTTTTTTTTTTTTTTGAGATAAAGAAAAACCAAAGCTGAAACAGAATAAAATTATCTCTTGAAGTGGATGCCAAGTCGAAAGATAGTGTAGAATTTGAGTCGTACTTTTTATTTTTTCTTTATTTTAGAATGTAAACAGTCGGCTAATGCAAGTTTCTTAGATCAAAATGCGATACTAATGTAAATTTCTGTCTTTTCTACATCTGAACATCTAAAAGTGTCAAAACAGACACTTTTTAGTAGATGGACGAAAAAACTCACTTCAAAATGTCTCACTAACACACAAGTAAGTTAACAAAAACCATTCTGTATCATTACAGTGAATAGATTTCTCTTAGATAATTGGATAAATTACAATTAAGTGCTTTCAGTTAATTTCAAATAAGCAGTCGTTATAAACTAAAAATTATAAAATCGTTAATTTTAAATGTTTAAAACAAAATTTCGTAACAATACGAATTTGCTACATCAGTTACATAACAAAAATAACAAAGTAATATAGTTAGCTAAGCTGCCTCTTTGTTTTGATTTGTTAAACGGTTTGGGCGTCAAAACCCCATATATAAAAAAATTTTAGTAAAAAATCCTCTTCGAAACGACGATACTTTGTTAAATCTGACTTAATGTGACTTTTTTTTTATTTATTTTATTACAATTCTTATAGGCTAGTATACATATTATTCTTAAAACTATTTACAATAAAATGTTTTTCATAATCATTCAATTATAAAGTCTTATTATTTAATTAAATTTATTGAGAAAATCAATATATGGATAAAAACTGTTGAATTGATTGCATACACGCCACATGGGATTAAAGTTGACATAATTCGTTCGAAACTATTTGATTTTTTAAAGGGGTATAATTTCTAGATAGACGATTTGCGATTACAAATTCGATCTTACGAAGAAGAAACTCGGAATTAATTGTACCGTTTACTAAATTAATTACAAATAAAATATTCATATATTTTCTCCTAGTTTCAATAGAAGGGAGATCTGTAAGCTGTAATCGAATTTCATATGATGAAAACTTAATTCCACGGGAGATTACGAAGACAAAATAAGAGGAATTGTTTCTGAACTGATTCAATTTTCTTTATATGAACTTCGTATTAAGGATCCCAGAACACGAAAGCATATTCCAGGATTGGTCTTAAAAGAGATGAGAATAATTGCTTGGAAGCGTAAGGATCATTCAATTCTCTTCCACAGCGCTTGAGGAAACCTGGAACTCATTTGGCTTTATTAACGATTTGTGAAATGTGGGAATTAAATAATAGTTTACAATTAAGCAATATACCCAGATTAAGAAATTCTTCGACTAGATCAAGTTGATATAAATTTATTATGTATCTACAGAGTACTGGACTTCTTCTGTTGTACATTATGTTGAACATTGTGTTTACACTGATTGGAAGCGTTAAAGCTTTACATCATCAGCATACATTAATATTCTAGAATTGTTAATTCAAGCTAGTAAAATATTTAAAAATATTAGGAATAATAAGGGACCGAGATGACTACGGTCCCTTATCCGGTGCAAAACACCGGATAAGACAGGTATTTCAAGTTTTCGATGTAAATTCTCTAAATAGTACACATTGGTATCTATTTTTAAGATATACACAAATCCATTTAAGGAAAATAGGAAAGAATCCGAATTTATCCAATTTGAACAATAGGAGATTGTGATTTACTTTATCGAAAGCTTTACTGAAATCTGTACATATTATGTCTGTCTGTAAACCGGAATCAAATGCAGTTATAACTGAGGTTGTGAACTACAGAAGGTTAGAAGTAGTGGAACATCCTTTTCTAAATTCATGCTGGAATGAGGAAAGATAACAAACAACTTGAACGAAAGAATTTCAGCAAATATCTTTTTGAAAAGTTTTGGAATAATACTTAGTTTAGCAATACCTCTATAGTTGAAAATATTGGATCTGCTTCTGGATTTAAACAAAGGTATAATATAAGATTTTCTGCAAACTTCATGAAAATAACCACTAAATATTGATATGTTAAATAAGCAGGTTATTGCAGATATAAGAGAATGTAAAGATTTTATAAGAACGCAGCTTGGAACACCATCAGGTCCACATATATGAGAATATTTTAGATTCTGTACAGCTGTCATTATCATTGATTTCCCTAATATTGGACAATTTATTAGGGTTGCATCAAGAACTGGGTATTGGAAATAGGCGGATGAGAAGATAGGAGCAAACATATCGCTAATATCTGCATCATTTTCAGAATTTTTATCTCTAATTTTCACCTTGGACGGATATCCGAACTTCCCTATTGAAATAAAATTAAATTTTTGGTCGATTTGTGAATAGCAAGAAATAAAATATCTGAGTTAAAGTTATCGGTCCAAAGCTCTGCAAGGGACGTTTAGTGCCTAAAGAATTATACGTAGTTCAGTAAACTGCAGATACATACATATATACTTATATACATACATACATATATACATACATACATACATACATACATAATCTTATTTGTGTATGTTTAAATACAAAAAACTATAAATGTGTATACCCTTCGTAACACAAAATAGTTAGTGTACATATGTAATTTAAATTTGTTCATCACAATATATTTATAACCTTGAACTGTTGTTCTGCATCTTTGAAGATGCTACAAGTTTGTGTAACTTTTTGAAATGCAGTCCCTTAATTACACAATATAGCACTTAACTTAGATATGCATAAATACTCGTAAATTTTAGCATATATTTATATGTGAGAATTTACTAGGTCTTACATCTTCATATCTATATTTATTAGGATGGCACATGTGTTGATATTCACATATTTTCCCGATATTTCGAAACTGCGATTTCGTTTTCGAATTCTTAGATTTTTCCGGTCTTTTAAATAAGCTTTTCAGATTATTCGAAAAAATGTTTTTTTCGTGTCGAAGTTTTAACAAATTATTAGCATTCAGCATTTTTACTAACAAATTGTGTATGCAACACGGAATCGGCAAAATATATTGCTGAAGATCTTTCTTCCTAGCAGAAGTCAAAAATGGCCAAGGCTTATCCAAAATCCTTTAGATAATAAGTTTTACGAACAGAAACAAGTTTAATGTATTCAGCTTTTTAAAGACAACAAAGAACAATAGCAAGTTTTCTTTAGTAATTGATAAATGGTCGGATGTGTCAAATAAAACATAACTCAGTGTCATCGTTGGGTGCATAAAGTACAGTGAAGAAAAGCTAGAGGTAAAAACTTCATTGGCTATATAATGCACATTTTGATTACACAGTCAAGAATTTGGAATGTTCAAAATGTACCATTAGAAGAACAAGAAAGTGCCACACAGTCGCATCTTGTGAATTATCTTGTTTCATGGCTTTAGGTTTAATATTATAGAAAATTCAAAAAGTACCATTAGAAGAGCGAAAAAGTTCCCCCCTTGTGAATGTTTACCCACATAGGACCATGTATATTAATTTTCATGTTTTTTCGTTCAATATTGCAAAAAATTCAAAAAGTACCATTAGAAGGACAAAAAAGTGCCACAAAGTTTACTCTTATGAGTTTTTATTCCATACATCTTTAATTTCATTTTTGTAGGTCCGATATTATGTAAAATTAAAAAGGTAACTTTACAAGAACTCTTATGGACTCGTATCCATTTTGAGCAATATATCCTTAATTTCATGTTTTTAGGTTCGATAAAAACAGGTAAATTCCGTACCTTTAATTCTGCTAACCTAATAGAGATAGAAAAAAGTTTAATAGTTATCATTATACATTTAAAAAATTTAGCTCTTTTAGGGAGAAAGCGAGTAAAAACTGTATTTTGGTACCTTTTGGCACTCTATGTATTTTTTAATCCAGTAAACTCAGAAATAAAATTTATATCGTATTCGTAACTCATCGAAAAATGAGAAATACAAATTCGGTAATATTTTGAAATTCGAACGTTTTTTGGGGTAAAAATTGTACCTATTTTTGGTACTTTTTCAGAAAAAATTTGTTCTATTTATTGACATATATATGCGTTTTTTAATGTGGGATCCCACTATAAAATTTTTGTTACATTCATGAGGGAATAAAAAGTATCAAGAAGGAGTAAAAGTGGGAAATTACGTTTTATTCAAATTCAATAATGACTTTTATATTATATTAAACCTAGAAACATGAAACTAAGTATATATAGTCCTAATTGAATGAGAATTCCCAAGAGGGGAATTTGTAGTATTTTTTCGTTCTTCTAATGGTACTTTGTGAATTATTTCAAATAATTAACTCAGAAGCATGAAATTAAAGATACATGGTCCCATGTGGATAAGAAATTTGTGGTACTTTTTTGTTCTTCTATTGGTACTTTTTGAATTTTCTATAATATTGAACTTAGAGACATGAAATTAATGATATACTCCTACGTGGGTAAGAATTCATAAGAGGGGAATTTGTGGTGCTTTTTCATTATCTGATGGTATTTTTTGAATTTTCAGTTATATTGAACATATATTGAACATAAAAACATGAAATTAAAGATATATGGTCTAATGTGGCTAAGAATTCATTAAGGCGGACTTTGTGGTACCTTTTCGTTTTCTAATGGTACTTTTTGAATTTTCTATAATATTGAAACTAAAAACATGAAATTAAGGATGTATGGTCCCAAGTGAGTTAGAATTTATTAGAGGGAACTTTGTGGTCCTTTTTGTTTTCTAAACATTGAAACCAAAAACATGAAATTAAAGATATATGATCCTAAATGAATGAGAATCTATAAGAGGGGACTTTGAAGCACTTTTTTTGTTCTTCTAATGATACTTTTTGAATTTTCTATAATATTGAACCTAAAAACATAAAACTAGAGATATATGAATGAGAATCCATAAAAGGGGACATTGTGGTACTTTTTGTTCTTCTAATGGTATTTTTGGAATTTTCTATAATATCGAAACTAAAAACAAGAAATTAAACATATATTGCCCTAAATGAGTGAGAATCCATAAGAGGTTACTTTTTTGTTTTTCTAATGGTACTTTTTGAATTTTCTAAAATTTTGAACGAAGAAACATTATATTAAAGATACTTTGTATTATGTGGGTAAAAAATCACAAGGGGGATCTTCGTGGTACTTTTTTGTTCTTTTAATGTTACATTTTGAATTTTCTATAGTATTGAACCAAGAATCATGAAATTAAACATATGTATTCCTAAGTGAGTGAGAACCCACATGAGGGGATTTTGTGGTACTTTTTCGTTCTTACAATGGTACTTTTTTAATTTTCTATAATATTGAGCCTGTGAATGAGAATTCATAAGAAGGCATTTTGTGGTAATTTTTCGTTCCTCTAATATTACTTTTTGAATTTTTTGCAATAATTAACATAGAATTATGAAATTAATGATATATGTGTGTGAGATACCACAAGCGCTATTAGCCAAAATCTTCTCTACTAAAAAATAATAATGGAAATAATTTGATTGTTATTGAATCTTCAATGTAAAAAACTTGTACTTTCTGAATCCATAGACATAAAAACAAATTTTAAATAATATTCTTTTTTTTTATCACAAATATATAAAACATGCAGTTGGTACTTTTTAAAAATCTTATTATTTATTTAACTTTTTGATACTTAAAAGAAATCTACCAAGTTTATATCTGGTCCATGTAGGAGTTCAGCAAGTCCGCTAACGCAGTAACGGGTTAAATGCTAGTGTTACGATATCATAATTTTTTGACTCGGAATAATTATTATTAGACAACGTCTCAGACTTTAGAAATAGCATTAAAAAAAGTCATCTAGTGATTCTGCAACTCTTATAGATTCGAAAGAATACTAAATTTATTACTAAAATCCTTAACAGAACACTCTAATATCATTTCTTAAAAATTCTGATCATCTCATTTATAACAAATATTAGAGAGACGAAATATTCATCTGCTTTTCCTACATTTAGCGAACATATAAAATATTATCTAAAATACACAATACCTTTCCTTTTTTTAATTTGGAATTTTTGGAAACTGTCTACCAACATTTAGAAAAGGAGCTTAATAATTTATAATTTTATAAATCGAAACGAAGATTCATTCCAAAATTTGAATTTATTTGTTTTTTTTTTTTCAATATAAATTGTCGAAAGAATTTTCGTTTTATAAAATCAGGCTCTATGTTTTTTGATTTAGTTCTGTCAAATCAAAAGACTGAAATGTGCACACTAGTGGTATAACTTTTTTAAATTTTTCCGAATATTAAAATTTACATGGCAGAACCGTGTATGCCATCAAAAAGTATTAAGAAATGCGATACTACATTTTCATGATAGTTAAAAAAAGTTTCCGCACCAAATGCGTTGAAGTTTTCAAATTTTAATTTTTCAAATCTTGTTGTATTTTATGGTAATACATGGTAAATCTGGCTTGATATTTCATTTTAGAGATAATATTAAATTTGTTATTGTTTATAATTGACAATAAAAATTATTAAAAAAGTTGTATATATTTTTTACTAATAAAGAAAAATCCGGTTATTCGAACCAGTTTTAAAGAAAAAAACGGAAACCGGTTTTTCAAATATGCGGTTTTTAAACTATTCGACCAACGAATATTGAAAAATGTCGAATAGTTGACAACTTCACCATCATAGAGGGTGCGGTGTTAGCATCTTAACTATTTTTTTTTTAACACTGTGATGCCATTAGAGGCAACTAGTATACCACATATGCTTTCAAATAGGGTCTGAAATAATTGATTGCTCTAATATAAGTAAATGCCTTTGAGACCTTTAAAAAAAAGATATTATTTTTTTATGGCACCTTAAAATTCATTTATATAAATATAAAGTGACTCGAACGCATGTAGAATCAGTTCGCGTTAATCATTTCGTGCAGAGAGAGCGAAAGTTATAGCGGTTTTAAGTTGAACAGATAAGCATTTTTACAAACTACAAGTATATTTCTAGTAAAAATTACACGCAATATCAAAACCTACTGTGTTATTCAAATAAAAACTGTAGTTTTCAAAGTTTGGTGGTATTAGTGTAATTTTAGTAATTGTATTTATGCTAAAAATCGAGATTTTAAATTTTTTTTAGAAAAATTGGGTTCGCATCTAAGTTATTTCTTCATATTTTATACGAAAGTGTATTTTATTCAAGTTTATTACGAAGAAATACTATTTAATATTGTGATCGTTTTTTAACCCAAGTAAATTATTTTTTGGTCCATAAATTTCGTATCTTTCCAACTTTTTTGATGTGCCTCTACATTTCCGTTAAGCATTACGAACACCTACTAATTATGCCAATTATGGTCAATTTCGTGCTATGCATGCGATGTGCGTTAGCAAAATGTGCTTTGACAAAAGTGTCCCGTTTTCAACTATCAACGACATTCCATTTAAATTTATGGTCCCGATGAATTATATTTATCGCAGTTTTTATTACTATATATCCAAGATTTGTACAGATCGCAATTTGTCATACTAAAATACAAAAATAAAAAGTTAAATTTTTGCTTAATTTTCTAAAAGTCCATAACATTTTATTTTTAATGATCCTTCGATTTTTATTATATAAAATAACAAGAAACTAAGTTAACGCAGTAATCCATGCTATTCCATATGAAACTGTAAATGTGTCTCGCCAAAAACTGATTGACTATTTAGGGCACATCAACGATATATAGCGAAAAATACGCATAATTACAACAAGTATCAATCTCAACAAATATCAATCTCTGTTTCAAAAAACCAAAAAATGTTAAAATTTAAAAAATTTTGTAACTGCTGAAAGTCTGCACAATAAAAAAAAAAGGAATAGAAGTCAGTTTCAGGCAGGTTAAAACTTGTTGATAATGGACCATATGCTTAGTTATTACATAACTTGTTAGGTGTAACGCAGACGAAAGTTAATCATTACCAAAAAGAAATTGTAATAATGCAGACTGAAAAACATGTTAATCGGTATTTAATTTTGGACCACCTTAATGTATGTACATGCTGTTGATTCTTTTAATATTTTTTTTATGGGATTCAATCTTTGCTGTAAGTTAATTAGCCAATTTATATTAAAAGACATCATGTGCTTGGTTTTACTTATAAAAAATATGTGTGTATATGTAAGCTTCGCTTTAATTACCACCTCTCACACTTTTTCCACTTTTTCTGGCATAAATTCAAAAAACATTGTTAGTGCCTTTGTGAGGTTGCATCGAAGTCATTCTATCTGAAATTAACAATAATATTTATTAAAACCGAATTTAAGTATATTTGATTCAACCTCTATAATACATAATTTGACTACTGTAAATATATTTTTTTAAGTATGATATTTACTTGTTTGCTCTTGACTTTATTTTATTTATTTTTTAAGTTTTTAGATTTTTATTGATTAGTAAAACTACCCAGTAGGTTAGAACATAATATTTTCTCCTACTTGTTTGTGAAACCCAAAAAATGTCCGCTCATATTTACCAAAACTTAATTGAAAGAAAATTGATGGAAAATGCTGTCGCTATCTAAATTGTTACATAAAATAGACACTTTGCCGAACACTTTCACGTTTCTACATTTGTGCAAGTTTATGCCCAAACATAACCTTTCATCTTCCAAAGTTATAGGTTATCTTTATAAACAACCAATAAGTAGTGGTATTAAAATACATCTCCTAGGTTACAATTTGCATTATAAAACATTTCTACATAATTTTCTGTTATTGCAATACAGCTTTTATAATTCTAGATCCATTTTAATAAAAATTTTTAAAATAATATTAAAATACCAATTTGAATGCCTTGTCGGACTGTCAACGTTGCCATATTATACTTTATAATATATGTTCTTTATTACTTGGTATATTACCATTTATAAAATACATTCACTTTTTACAATTTCTTAAACAATATTTTGAAATTTTTGCCAACAAATTGCATCTTTTACAGTGTGCCTCGTTGAACATATTTAAATACTTTTATCTTAGCCCTTTAGCATAATATTATCAGACTAGCCAAATTTAAAACTTGATTTGAAGTTAACATTTTGGAACGAAAACAAGAAAATGAAAAAGGAACTTTAATAAAGTACAAATATATTACATGATATTGTCGACACTGTTTATAGTTAAGTCATGACCAAATATCCATATTTCTTACAATAATTCTTTAATAGCCACCTGTTGAAGTTCTATTTATATAAATTAAATTATGGTGATAACCGAAATATTACTCAATTTTGTATTTCTTAGTTTAAAACAAAAATCATATATTTCAGTGGTTTGTTTTAACAGTCTATTGACATATGTCAAACAACCAAAAGTAAGTGTAATAAATAACATTTAAAGATATGAAATAACAGTTTTAGCATTACTTTATTATAAACTATTTAAAAAGAAGTCATATGTACATAATAATACATTGTAAATTTAATGTAATCCCAAGACTTTATTTAGCTCACAGTGTTGAATAAATTCTATATGTTTGTGTGTGGTTTTTCATGCAGGAAGAATAAAGGAAAAAACGACGAAAGATACAGACATATAAATAAGAAACAGAATTATTATTATTCAAAGTTAACATTTCGGCACTTTTATGGTATACCGCATGAAATTTAAACCGAATAACATTAAGTTTAGATATATGTACACAATGTACATAATACGTTCAAACACACAATTAACCCCTTTGTTGTTTAAGCATGTGTTTCTATGAACACAAGAACTTTGTATGTGTATACATATGTATATATACGTAATATTACTGTAGATAAATATCCCCCCTGCTTGGTGAAAGTTTTAATGGAAACTGTAATCGCCTCATCTTTAACATTCTCACTTTTGCACTTTATACGATTTTACTCGTAGTTTAGCTAGAAAACTAACTGTGATGCAATCTCATAAATTCTATTCTATATGCTCATTACCGTTGTACAAGCATACAATCTGCTCCTACTTTGCACTCAGTATAGCAATGACTATAGTCATGGAGGGCCAATAGAGATTTG
Organism: Protocalliphora azurea; assembly: GCA_932274085.1. Taxonomy (NCBI): domain Eukaryota; kingdom Metazoa; phylum Arthropoda; class Insecta; order Diptera; family Calliphoridae; genus Protocalliphora; species Protocalliphora azurea. Next base: position 57,879,944 of record OW026521.1, on the reverse strand, counting down.
TTGATAAATTTGTCTCAAAATATGTACGTTGGACAGAAAAATGACACTATTTAGAGTTGTAGAAGAGAACAGTTATGAAAGTTGTAAAACTTAGCTGTTTACTTGTATGAAGCAGTGAAGCAGACCCAGCAGTATCTGGCGGTTGTTGCGAACTTGTTACTTTACCGACTACATTAGGGCACCACTAGTTACTTTATTGACTTATTACTAGTCACTTTAATATGGGCATGTCCACTTTCACAACTACGTGGTGGCACATACGATCAGTAAAGTGGCAATTGCCATCATGCTCATTGTGACAGATGAGAGTTAGCCAAGTAGCTAGATACTAGTGAAATTTATCGTTAAAAAAGTGGTTGATTGCCACTAAAAATCTGCTGGGGAATAAACATTTATGCACGTTGGAACAGTTGCGTTTAAATTAATACTCTATAAACTTGACTACCATTTTCTGAATTATTTTAGTTTTAAACAGTATACATACATACATACATACATACATACATACGTACATACATACGTATGTGTCTTCTTCAGTTACCATTTCGCAACAAACAAATTTTTGCAATTTTTATTATATCATGCCTTTTATAATAAATGTAATTAATTTTTATGTTATATTTTATTTTTATTTTAATAGTAATATTATTTGTTTAATTTTATTTATTTTATTTCTCTAGTGGTCTATGAATTAATTACCAAAATAATAAAACCCGCCAGAATTTTTTTTACGTGAGCGTATGAGCAATATTAATTAACTCTGCTAGTTCTGAGTGAAAAACTTATTTTCCTACTTATTTTTATAACTTTGATTTATTATTTATATAAAATTAATTTTGGCAGACTTATAACAGTTTTAAGATAAATTATATATGACATTATATGATATGATTTGTGTATGGGAACAAATTATTTAATTTTTTATCTTCATATCAATTGTGAATCTTGATAATGAAATAATTACTCCTCCAAAATCTTTAGACTTTTAATGTTTCAGTTCTTTAGATAATTATTATATATCGAGGGCTTTTATTCAAAAAGTGCTGTCTGCAAAACCCCAATTGTTCAGGAGAGCATAAAAACCGTTTCTTTCACTCATTTTTCAACATTTTTCAATCTGGTCTTCTACGGTTTATTAATATTACGTCTACTAAAACTCAACGAAATTTAGTGCTTAGCAGGACCATCTTTAAATGTTACAACTGTAAAATAACAAGCGTGAGTACTCAAAAAAGGGAAATATGTTCATAATTAAAATTATAAATTAATATTAAAAAAAAAAAAAAAAAATACATGCGAAAATATTGCACAAAAAATTTTAAACTGATTAAAATTGTATTAAATTTCATACCAACAACTCAATTGTGATTAAAACATTTAAATACGCTGTTACACATTAATTAATGATTTAAAATTTTTGACTATATCTCTGGACTTTAAAAAAAAATAGATCTAGTTCTCAAACTGACTCAAAAATTGATTCTGAGTCGAACGGTATACTTAAAGTGGTTGAACAATACGTTATAAGTTTTTATATTATATTATTTTGTTCCATTCTGTGATGTTTATGAAATAAAAGTAAAGTGATCTAGAAAGTATCAATAATTTATATTCTGCATTACATTTTTACCCTTTTTAAAGTTTTTTATTTAAATATAACTTTTTTAAGAAACTGCTTTTTGTATTTAAGATATTTTGCTTACAATCACGAACTTCATTTCAATTATTATCATTCACGTAAAATCTCACGGAACTTCTGGTATTTATTTAAATATAAAAAATATAAAAAAACTGAGTTGAGACTTTCGGTGAATATTTGGTACATTTTAGTTGAACTCGCAATTTTAGTCTTTTAGACTGAAACCATTAATAAGTCGGGAGACAAGGCTTAGTAAGTTCATATGTTGTATAACCAGTTACCATACTACTATATAGTTAAAAGTAGTATGGTAAAAATGAAACCAAAAATTGACGATTTTTTTAAATTTCTTAGTTATTTTTATAGAAAATCTGCGTGCATAACTGAAACTAAATCTGGAGAATATAACTTAAAAGTTGAAGTGATTTTCTACAATTTGAGGTATATTTTATTGATGCCAGGGAATCAGGCATGGAATAGTATCATCACAAACTTCCATATAATTGTTGTAAATATTAGTAAAAGATATGTTTTTCGCCACTGACAACAAGTTGCGTAATTCGTTATTAAATGACACCTCTGAGTCAAATGGCCATTAAGAAATTTTCACCATATTTCCAAACTGTGTTCCGAATTTTTTCAATATTACATATGACTTAAGATTATCGAAAAACATTTGTAAAGAATCACTTAAGCAGTTAAATTTTATGATATGAAAAAAACTTAAAGAAACATCATTTACACTGGCTACCAGTGTTACCAGTTTAGCCTTTTTAAGACTAAATTTAGGCTTTTTATTTTGCTTTTAGCCTCATTTTCGTTTTAGCATCTAGCTTATTTCTAGCCTTTTTCCATTCTTAAAATTGTCTTAAAAAGGCCAAAATGTTAGTATTTCAACAACGAAGAAAATAGCTTCTTATTTGCTATTACTAATTTTATTTTTATGGAATCATCCATTTAAGCATTTTTTATTAATTTATTTAAGGATTTATTCGCACAAAAAACCGAGATTATTTATCTTTAACAATTCAATAATAACTTAACTAACTTTATAGGCTTACTAAATCAATTATAATTATAATTATTAATATACTTCATTACCAATATAACTATTTATAAAATTCTCATAAAAGCGAAAAATCACCTAAGAATTTGGAAATGCTTAATCAAAAAGTTGTTATAGTTATAAAATGGCGACAAATGACTTCAAAAAATTAAGTAATTCCTAATATGAAGCATAATCCAAATTTGTATATGAATTTTTTGAACGATTATTAATTTGGTAATTTTGCTGGCAGCCGTTCCATGTTTAATTTATAAATTTATTACAATATCTTACAAAAATTCAAAAACTAATGAGAACGTGAAAAAATAAATTTTAGAACTAAAAAAATGATAACTTTTTTCTAGCTTTATTTTTTAAGACAATTTGCCTTTTTGTCCTCTTTTAAAGTTCAATTTAGCCTCGTTTTTTCTCATCTCCTGACAACACTGTTGGCTACAGTCACATTCATATCCAAACATATTTCGCTTGCTGACAACTACCGCGAAGTATAAATTACGTTAATATTTATGTCACATAAAAGCCTTTTATTTGCTTTATACTAAAATTCAGTGGGCGTCAAAATCCTTTAAGAACTTATAATTTTATGGATCATTCTTAACCAGGAAAAACACCATTATATATTCCGTATTATGGTTCGAAGTTTGAAATAGCAAAAACTAAAATTTATCACTTAATAAGAAACAATTTTAATATTTTTCGAAAATTCAATTTTAAAAAACAAAAAATGCGCTTTTTGTAAGGAATATTATCATGACTAATAATGTTTAAATGACTATATTTTCCAAACCAGTACGGATATTTACTTAATATTTTCACCAAAATATACAAAAATATATTTATTATTAGGCGGGACAGGGCTAAAGCGGAGCATACTTTAATCTAACTTCAATAAAATACAAACAAATAATCTTTTGAAACCTGCTATGGATCTGTTATATATAATGGATTATTATCTAACGGTTTACATAAAAATATTAAGATTAATTCGAATTTGGTATTGTTTTTCAGTGTTTTTTCAAATCAACTATTTTTGGGTAAAATAGGAAATATTGGGCTAAAGTGGCACATAGTCAAAATGGCAAGTTTAAGTTTATTTAGTGTTTATTAAATATTCTTTAATAACTTTTGTGTTTACGAGATCAATTCAATATATAAATTCAAGTATGTGATGAAAACAGATAGCTAATAGTTGATGAAACTAATGGAAAATAATACAACAATATTTATAAAAATAGTAATTATTTCTCAAATTTGGAAAAGTCTAAAACTCAAAGGTATAACAAATTGATATAATATTCACACACTTTAAGTGTACAGGTGATTTTCATCATACCAAGTGTGTATTCTTACAGTATCCACTATTTCCACGATTTTTAAAATCAGATTTTTTCTTTAATATGCTAATGTCGGTAAATGTTGGTTCTAGGCATAATTAGCCTTATCGCTATGGAGTTTTCTTAGTTATTTCCAATTTTCATATGTTCTATTGCTTTTACTAAGTCATCACACTTTTGATCTGTTTTATTAGTTTTTCTTATACACATACATATGTTCAAATCATTGATTTAAAAACAATAAGAAATACAATTGTTTATTATATTTTTCAGCAAAATATGAGTGTAAAATTTGTAAAATTTTACATCCCACTTTAACAAAATTATATTATTTTATGTTAGCTAGAGATTTGGAAAAGCGTTTTGTTTTTGGGACAAAACATATTTGCAATTGAAATATGTTTAAAATAAGGTATTTAATTTTGTATTCAACGATTTAAAAATACGATTGGTTTGGATATCCTCCTCAGAAACATTAGTACTTAGAAAATTTTTTTTAATATATTTTATTTGCTTGCTCTCGAAGATCAATAATATCAGAGGGTGAAATCATCATGGATGAAATATAATTTAGAAATGTAATGCAATAATAATGACAAACATATAGTAGTAGTCTTTCTTGCAAAAAAAAAAGAAATACAAATAACCGAAAAAAGTAAAATTTTCTTCAATACGCGATATGCCATAATAGCCCACTTTCCCCTACCCAAAATTTTTCGAAATTTTAAAGTTTTTGCTGTTTACGAAATCGTGCAAAAAAGTTCTATAAAGTCGCGTTGTTTTGTTTTATTAAGATTTTTTTTTTTTTAAGTTTCAACTTTAAACCTCCACAAGTTTTGCGCGCATTGATAAAAATGATTAACGCGAATAGACTTTGCATACAAAAATGTTCGTTAATAAAACTAACAAATCAACGTTAGTGGCAGGAGAAAAATAATTTTGAAAATGTTTTTACTAAAAATTTTCAAAATTTTTGAAATTCCTCATAAAGCGTATTTTTAACAATACAAACCCCTCTATACAGTTGGTTTTAAGTACAATCTATCTCTATCACTTTTTAAAGATGCAAATAATGCAAAATATTAAAAACAAATTATATGTAAACACTAGTTGTGGCTTTAAATAATTGTAAACGAAATTTGTTTAGATACTTCAAAAATGAGGGTAATAAACAGCTTTCTGTTTTCCTGAAAAGTTGTGTTCTTGCAGATAGAGTGTTTTTAATATAAGCGTTCGATATACTTTTTGTTTTTAAAATTTCTTATGTTTTATTTATTTGTTGCTTAAAAAGCTTAAAAAAACGTGTGGATTTATTAATGATATTTTTCGTGTAAAAACATTTTAGTTTTAAGTTACAATTTCTGTTCTCTTTTTGGTTTTTATGTTAACAATTTTTGGTTTGACTTTACTAAATTTAAAGCAAATTATGCTACAATTGTAGCCACCACTAAAATATTGTAGACTTATGTCTTCACTTTTACAAAATGTTTTAAATGTGTTAATTCTTTTCTCAATGCAAGAAACAGATTTGCTAATTATTTATGCAGGCGTTCGTTCATTAAATTTTTAACTTATTTTGTGGGTATCATGGTATAGTTACTTAATGTCAACACCAGCAAAATAAATCCTCGTTTGTAATTTAGGAAATGTAGCACAAAATTTAAATATTTATCTTCCATTAGGGCGGAAAGTCATGTTATTTTTGCCCTTTTTTTATTTGTTCCCTTTTTAACGGTATGTTGACAAAACAAATTCACACACACAAAAAAGGAAACTCATTTTGATAAGGGAATTTCAAGAACGGTTGGAAATCCAAAAACATTTTTAAAATCTATTCATATTTCATGAGTATCATGAAAATAGAACTATGTTAGTTGAAGAGTGCAAACAACTATTTTTTTTTTTTTCAATAAATTATGACTTTAATTTATAATTTACTAGTTTAGATTAATTGACACTTAAATTAATACGACATTGAAACAATATGACAACTTTAAAGAGGTACCGTAAAAATACCTTTAAATATCCCAAAATTTAAAGGTAAAATAACTTCAAGAGTTCTAATGCAATAAAGTGATAAGTAAGGCAAACTAAAACATGCTCTTAACAAGTGTTTTATGTGCATAAAAAATACTTAAAATTTTTAAAAAACTTAGTTTTTAAGTTAAATAAAATGTGCAAAAGTATGCTATTTAAATTCCTAAAGTAAGAATTTTCTACGAAAATATGACGAAATATGCTGTTATCCAAAAATATGCTATTCGAACCAAGAAATTCAAAAAAATGATGCCAAAGTTCTTAAATTTATATAAAACGAATAAGTAACTAACAAAATAATAATAAAAAAATATGGTGATATGTCGCTAAAATAGTAAAATAATTTCTTATAAAAAAATTTCCAAAAAAAAAATATATATATATATATATATAATTTCCAATTAAAAAACAGCAAAAGTGTTTCGGTATTTGGCCGGCTATACAAAATTTTTTATCATGGAAATATCTACTACTTGCATCCTGCAGTGGTTCCAAAACACTTCTTTTTTTTTAAATAATTCTGTAACTTGTGAACCGTTGGAATATCTTAATAAATTTTCACCTGTCCAGAGATAAAGTGTTTTAATTTGATTTAAAAGAGCACAAATTCCAAGCGGGACAAGAGGAGTAGGTAGACCTCCAAAGTTAGCCAACTTGGGTATACAACTTTTTTTAAATCGCCAAAAATTCATTTATGATTTGACTGAAAACAATTTACATATAGAAAGTCCTTGCAAATCCCTACAAAAAACATGCTTATATGTGTATGTTATCTCTTTTAGTTTAAGAGATATTTAGGTCGAAATAAATTTATCACTCGTTTAGTTTTTTTTAGGTTTTTTTAACTTGATAGGCTCAATATTTTTTTTAATATTCATCAGATTCCTTACAAAATTTTAAATAAAATTGCCGCAAGAATCGTATAAATATATAGATTAAATAAAAAGTTATGTTAATCTGAAATTGGAACCTTAAAAAAATTAATTTTTTTTTGTCAAAAAAGGTGGCAATATTTTTTACTTATTAAATTTGTTTTTTGTTCTGGCCCTTATAATTTTTTTAATGTTTTCAAAAGGAATCTCAATTTAGATGCGTGTAAAGTAAACCCGAATTTTTTTAAATTTGTTTGTAAAATTCTTAAATCGCAAAGCTGGGATCAAATAAAAATTATGTTAATAAAATACCTCCATATATTGGGTAAACACACAAACATTATTTTCTGACGGACGCCTCTCATAAAGACAGTGTGACCATTTAAATGGAAAAAGTCAATTTTTAAACACATTTTTTCCCGGGAACTTGTAAGCTTGTGGAGAATAACATCTAATAGAAATAAATTTAATTTCATCAAACCATGACCTGAAAAACTTAAAATTTAAATTTTAAGTATATTTAAATTTAAATGAGTAGAGATATTCAAATGGAATTTTGACACAATATACATAGACTTAGCTTAAAATCAGGGAATAAAAAAACTGTTTTGTACCAAAATATCCAAAATTCTAACCCGAATAAAACGTGTCTTAAAAATTGACTTTTTCCATTCAAATAGTTTATTGTCGTTATAAGAGGCGTCAGTCAGAAAATAATTTTTGTGTGTTTACCCTATATGTATATGAAGGTATTTTATTAACATAATTTCTGTTTGATCCCAGCTTTGCGATATGAGGATTTTACAAACAAATTAAAAAAATGTGGAAAATTGACAAAGTTTAGATACAGCTTGTGGAGAGACCTTTGCTCCAAGCGCTTTCGAGTTTACTTTACACACATCTACATTAAGATTCCTTTCAAAAACATTAAAAAAATTATATGGGCTAGAAGAAAAAAAATTGATAAGTAAAAAAAAAATTAAAAAATAACTAAGAAATATGAAACTTTTTTTTTAATTACAATTCTAGATTAATATAACTTTTTACCGCATCTGCATATTAAAGCGAAAAATGCAAATATTGAAAATATGTATTTTCAATTTCTTTCTTTTAACACAAACATCGATTTATGGTCGCGCAAAAATTAGGAGGTTTAAATAAATTTAAAAAAAGAGGTTTGCTTTATCGAAACCAAATTATTAACTATTAACTAAAACTTCTAGAGTGCTATTAGCACATATCAAAAATACGAGTGCATCTTTGATATTTTTCGAGGAACACTCAAAAAAAATTTAATTCTATTTTTGCACGCTTTTATTAATAGCAAAAAAAAACTGCTATCAGTTAATAATTTTAAAAAATTATTAAGTGAATATCCTACTATGAAATTATTTTTTATTACATAAAATTATAAATTCTTATAACACAATATCAATATTAACGTAATTGTCAGTAAGCGAAGAGTCTTTGGTGACAAATGCCAGTGTAGTCAATATAAATTATGTTTCTTCAACTATTTTTCGTATTTCCAATTTTAGCCATCACGGCAATTTTGAAAATCTAAATTCATATATTTTATTTACTAAGAAATTCTGTTATTATGTTTAAGCGACATTTTAGACAATTTCAATAAAAGCTTGATGTCAGTAGCAAAAAACATACACTTTACTAATATTTACGCTAATCAGAGTAGTCGGCAGAGAAATCCACCTTTATACCGCAATAGGTGGACTAGATAGAATTTCACGTGCTAAGTAAGAATTTATTTGCAATTTTGTTTTTTCTTTTGTAACACGTACTTTTTTCGGTTTATAATATTTTATCATTAAGCTAGATATACTACGAACAAAACTAAATATATGTCATGAAAATATATGAACAAACAACGATTTTGTTTACAATTAACTGAAAACACTTATAATACAAACTTCATAAAAATTGTGTATTTATACATAATATTTATAATATTTACTATAAGTAATACTAAGTGCACGTAATATTTTCATATAATAATTGAAACAATTGAGCAGATACAAAAATAATGTTAAGATAACTTGAAGGCAATTCTTTTGTTGTTTCATATATCTAAGTCGGGCAAACCGTTCCAGATTTACGGTAAAACAAATGAAAGCAGATTTTTGTTTAGCATGTCTAATTTCATCTAGTTCACCTATTTTCGTTTAAAGGAGGATTTAAATTCCATTCCAGCAAAATTAGCACTTTCGAACCATTTTTTTTTTTTTTTTTTGTATTCTCACACATTAGTTTTTGTACAGTACTTTTATTAACATTAGAGCAGGATCTTCGCCACTTACTCTGAAAATCTTGGAAACTTTCTACTACATATTTGGTCTTCTTTAATGATCTTTTCATCAGCGCCCAATATCACTCAGTTGGGTGGATCTCCGGGCAATTTGAAGGATTTACTTCTTTAGGAACAAAATTTTTGTTATTTGCATTACACAATTTGATTTTGTGTTTTGCATAGCGCGTGGTGGCTAAATTTGGCTAAAATAACTCATATCCATTGTGTTGTCAAATAAAAGTTTTTATAGACCTCTGCAAAACGCTTTCTGATATAAATTTTGATGATAATAGTACCTTTATTTTTAATTTTTGGATACAACAACTTTTTAAAAAAAGTTTATTATGGAAAATAGTTCTGATGATAAGTACTTTTATAAGTTAATTTGAAAATAGTAACAACTAGTTAGCATCATGGGCAAAAGACATGTGTTTCATGCAATCCAGTAAAAAAATTGGGTTGGTAAAAATTTGTAATTTTTAAGTCTTCTGCAAATTTTCGGTGAAAGTTGGTAATATCTTCTATTTTGTCTAGTTTGTGATTTTTTGCAATTTTTGAGAAAATTATTTTTTTACGAATAACATTAGCCATTCTGATCTTTCACAAAGGTCAAACCAAAGAATAAAAATATAAATATAGACATTAAACGTACAAGTGTCGATATATTTCCTTTATGTATCAAAATTATTACTGCCAAAGGTGTAATAAGCAATCAGTGAAACATACGCAAACTTCCTTTAGAATGAATTTTTAACCAAAAAGCCAAACCTTTCTTATGGCTAGGGTTTGGGAATTTACGAATTTTTCAACGGGAATTGTTCCCGGTATTCTCGGGAAAATTTTGAATTAACTTAAACCGCAAGTTTTGTTAAAGAACATTCGCAGTTTTGTTACAGCGTTATATAAAAAATTAATATATACAAGTAATTAAAAACAAAATTAAAGTGCTGTTTGAAAACCATTCAATTGAAGTAAAAAAAAAGCTATTTATAAGTACCGTAAGTGAAAGGCTAAAGAGTCCTGGGTTTCGCAAAACTTTTAAGGGGAGCAAATAAAAGTTATTTCTTTGGAATTTTATATAAATTTTTAACACTCAGGAATAACATAGATGTTCAAAAAAAGATTTGTAAATCAATGAACGAAAAAATAAATAAATAAATAAATGAAAAATTGCTGTAAAAAAGTGTTTTATAAAAATTCTCTCTAAATTGGAAAATATACCCTTAAAATTAAAAAAATATATATACACTGGTGCATATTCCTATAAACGCATTTGAAAATTTTCTTTTCTTTGAGGTATATTCGTTTCTCTTAACCGAAAGCAATATTGTGTTGTTACAATAACTGGCGATATAACGGTACTTTTTTATGTAATAAATATTAATTTATTGCTTTTGTTGTTTTCTTTAATTTAGCAATCAGAATATGTTGGTGATCATTTCAGTAGAATATTCTATAAACGCAATGGAGAAAAATTTTTCTAAAAAGTTATTGAAAAAAATATTAAAAAATTTTAACAGTTTTAGTTTATTGTTTCAATTTATTTAAGTTTCTGATTACAACATCTCTGTTTACTGGAAATACTTTTGTTTTAGTTGAGAAATTTCATCAGCTTAAAGGATCCACAAAGGAACTTTTCTTACAGACCGGGAAAAAAAGCATTCGGAAGGAGTTATTTGAGGCTTTCTTCAGAAAAGCACAGTATGAAACCACAATGACAATAATGGAGTTAAAACTAAAAATTAAGTAAGCCTGGGAATAAATTAATAGTGATTTTTTTCAAAATTTGGTCGAATCAATGCTAGACCGAATTTTTGAAGTTATCCAAAACTAAGAATCATCAACACATTATTAATAATGCTAAATTGGTTCATTAGAGTACTTATTTATTTATTTACTTAATAGCCAATGAAATTACAATTTCTTACAGGCTAGAATATATATTATTCTTAAAGCTATTAACAATAAAAATATTTTCATAATCATTCAATAACAAAAACTTATTATTTAACTAAGTTAAAAATATTCCTCTTAATGCGGATTGGATTTAATGAGAAATCAATATATGGATAGAAACTGTTGAATTGATTGCATATACGTCTCATGGGATCAAAGTTGGCATAATTGGTTCGAAAATATTTTATTTTTAAAGGAGTATAATTTCTAGTTGGACGATTTGGGATTACGAATTCGATCTTACGAAGCAGGAACTCAGAATTAATTGAACCGTTTACTAAATTAATTACAAATGAAATATTCATATATTTTCTCCTACTTTCAAGAGTAGGGAGATCAATAATCTGTAATCGACTTTCATATGATGGTAAATTAATATTAGGATTCCATGGAAGATTACGAAGACAAAATAAGAGAAATTGTTTCTGGACCGATTCAATTTTCTTTATATGAACTTCGTATTGAGGATCCCAGACCACGGAAGCATATTCCAGGATTGGTCGAAGAAAAAATAGTAAAAAAAATGTTTATGCGGATTTAAAGGGTTCCCCTTACATTTACATTCATTATTCCCGTACATGTAATTCATTTTTAAAATATAATATTTTGAGCTGGTAGTTATAACATTAACTTAAAAATTCATATATTCTTTGTTAGTATTATTTACTATAATATTTCGAAGAAACAAAATGTAAAACATACTTATAGGACAGCTCCGAGTTGTCGTATCGTCACCACTCAATCTGTTCTAATTAAAAAAATCCGTAAGGACATATCGTCCCTGCGCTGACTGAATTACCTAGTTAATTTTCAATAATTTTTCACGAAAGCTAAAAACTGTTTGATTTTTTAATGTGTATTATGAAAAATAACCAATCAAAAAAAAAAAAAAAAAAAATAATAAAAAATCACCAGAATATTAGTGCTACATATATCAAACGATAGCCAAAGAAATGTTAATTAACCAGTAATTCGCAAATTTTAATAAAACGATTTGCTAAAAAATGGTTAACTCAATAAAGTGCATCAATTTGTGTGAAGACAAAAAATGTTGTAAATGTTCCCATGTGTCATAAACTAACAAAATGTGTATAAGCTAATCACCAAAATATTTATGATCAATTATTTCGCTTTCGTGAGCTGTGCCAATTTTAAAATACCATTAAATATATAGTTTTTGATCAACACTGTACAAAATTTTTAATTTTTGATCGAAACAGTAACAAGTATGGTCTACTACTTTTTGCCTGGTCTGATTTAATAAAAAAAAAAAATAATAATAATAATAATAAAATGCAAGTAATTTATTATGTATGGTTGTGATGGCCTAGCTCGACTAACACGACCAATAGAATCGTTGAAAGAATATATTGGCGGCTGAAATATTTTTTTTCTTTTTTTTTTTGAATGGACAATATCCACTTCCCACATCATATCATGAACGTAACATATTAAATATTTTATATTTAAGTTTTAATATTTATTTACATAGGTAATTTTGTAGATCCTAAATCAGTTGAAATATCGAAAAATGTTTTGGTGGTCTTATGTATGACTAGTAGGGGAATCTAAATCCAATAAAAAATTCGAAAATATTTACATAGGTAATCAAGTCAGAGCAGGGACAATATAAAGATTTTATACTTTTCTGAAAGAGAGCATTATAGAGATCAGTTAAGGTGAATTTTTTGATAAGGGTCAGTGCATTCCGAATTTGGTTGCATGGATGTGTGTAGTTTTTTAGTTGTTAACATAAAGATTATTAATAACAAAACAAAATTTCAAGGAGATATGCAATATATTTTTTTAAAAAAGGTATAATTTTAATTTCCCATTTTCCCGGGATTATAATTAAATTTTTCTTCGGAATGCTAATTAATCAATTCCCGGTGGGAATTGCCGTTTCCCAAACCCATAAAAAATATTATTGGCCAAGAAAAGTGGTCAACGAAACCAAAGTGCATAGTTTTGCTATTTGGAAAAGCATAAAAGGCAGACCTTTTATTTTATAATTGTTCCGAAAATTTTTTCATTATTCGTTTGAATTATTGAAGAAAAATTAGAAGATGTATTCTAATCGCATAATATATAGTATGTATGTATGAATATGTGTCTTTCAGACGACATAATTGTAGCAATTAATTAAAGGATTTTTTGTATTTATTTTAAACAAAACCAAACGATTTTTTGTTACATTAAAAAAGAAAATGAACAAAGAGTGCTGTAGTGCAAATAAGCACAAGTATCTTTTCCATGTATACAATCCATTCATTTATTGCGTTTTGAGGATGCGGCATTATTTACTAGTTTTGAATGTGTTTTTGTACAAATTTAAACAATTGGTTTTTTTAACATTCTGTTTTATTTGTACCCTGCACTTTTAAAGAAAGAGTTTGGGAACGATTCACTATTAATGACACTATTTTTACAAGATATTTGTGTGTATTATTTTGTAACGCATTTTATTATTTTATTTTGATTTTTTTATATTTAGTTGTATAGAAAAATTGGACTGGATGAGTTCAGGTTTGAAAGGGGACTCTAAAGACTCCTTAGAAGTAAAACTATAGGGACTCAAAACAGGGTAAGTCTGACTTTTTTTCATCACATTTCAAAGATTTATAAATTCTTAAAAGAGCTATTTATCACTTATAGTTTTTAAGTTATTTATATTATAATTTTCAACTATCTCTATTTTGCAAGATCTTGATCTTGTATAGTACATTAAAATGTTGCTATATTTAAGATATTTATGATCGAAAAACACTTTGCAACGATTTCGAACTTTTGTTTTAATTTAGTTTGAAAAATAAATGTTTACATTTTTAGATACAACACAACAAATTATAGGTCATATCAAAGTACTCGAAACAAAACATAATATATTTAAAAATTTTTGGTTAGTATATTTTTTGATGTTTATTATAGAAACATTCTTTTGCTGCTTAAGTATTAATTTAATTAGAAAGGTTAAGGTTAATTAGAAATTTGTGACCAAATATGACCAAAAGTATAGGTTATGGAATATTATTCAACCCTGCAAAAACGTCCAATGCCAAATAATGAGTTAAAATGCTTTTGTAATAATACAACATTATTTATGCAGGTTTTTCAACACTACGTCCACCTAGACATCCCGTCTGAATTACCTAGAAGTTGTTTTATGTCTGTATTTTTTGCAAAAAATTCTGTAACTATTGAGCAGATTAATATGCATTTATTTTTGTACTAATACCATTTTAAACAAATGGATAACAGGTCTGAACTCACAAGACTTGAATAGTGTTGTACTATATTAGTTTCAAGTACTATAGGTTTCATTTTGTGATCATGATTATTGTTCAAAGTTCAAAAACCTAGAAAAAGGACAAAAAAATTATGTAACTTTTTTCCATTCTTCTACAGTTTTTGATCGCGCATTTATACTTTTTATCTCATTCGGTCTTATATAAAGTAATCGGACTTTGTGCACAAATTCTGCACCATTTTTGTTATTATGCAAACTTTCAACAGGTTAGTACAGGGTAGTCGAGTTTTGATAACAAAAATTTATTTTGTTTATTTTTTGGTTTTTTTGGGCGGGGTCTGTGCGCCCCTCAACGGAAAACAAACAAGTATTGATTGATACCTCTTGCAATTTTATCTCAAAATTTGGAAAACAAGAGCGAACATTTTCAGTCAGTTTTTCGCGAGGCAAATTCACAGTTTCATATACATTTATGCAAATGGTTTTTAATGTGGCATGAAAAAAAAAAACATTTTTTTGTGAAGACTTAAAATCAAAACTTTCTGATAATGACCCAAAAAAAAAAAAACTATCTATATCTATTTAAATTTTCTGACACGAATGTCAGTTTGTAGTTTTACTATACAATAGCTGTGTTTTTTCGAAATGTGTATAAATTTTCGTTACAAATTTAAATAGGTATGATTTTCATAAGTAGGGATAAAAATGTATGGTTTGTGAATTTGATAAAAAATATACAATTACCAGATTTTCAATCAAATTTTTTTGAATTAAAAAATGAAAAAATTGTCCCAAATTTTCAAAGAAATGTTGTGATGGCATCATTATTTCAATTTTATTTGAAATGGTGACAAAGTTATGTATCTAAGCTAATATTTAGTTTCGATGCGTTTTATTCGAAGTATTGATAGATATAAATTTAATGAAATTTTGTATGTATATTTTAATTTAGTTTAGAATCAACTCCACGAAAAAAGGGGCAGTCAGGCAAATCCCACGCCCACTTTGAATGCTTATATTGATGGTTGTTTTTACTGATCCACTATTAACATATTTCATTTAAAAAACTGTTATGTTGAAGATTTAAAGGTGTAAAAATCATTAAAATAACAACTGATCAAATTAAGAGCGGCGCATGCTACGACTTATGTGAGAGAAAAAAAATTTAACATGTACCTATATTTTATATGCACAAAATATTTTTGTATCTAATTGTTAACTTTGTAATATTTTTTGTATTTTAAGGAAGGTGGTCTAAAAGAATGTATCCTTATTTGTTTTTGACAAATAAAAAAATATTGATATGTCTTTTGAAAATACATATTTATAAATATTGTATTCCTAACTTAAATACAATATATATAAAAACATTATAATTGAAAAATTTTTTCAACCCTACATAAATTGAAAAAATATAGTTCTAAATATAACAACACTTCTTTCGGGGACAGAATAATAATAACTGTATAATGAAGTTATCACATCCGACTACATTCAGAAGATATAGTCCATTAAAATTGGATTCCTTTCTCACTTCTTTCTTTTTTGCATATTATTGTTAAGTGAAAAATTATATAAAAATTAATATTACAAGTAAAATTTAACAAAAATATGCCATGCCTAATAATATACTTTCAATTTTCTGATGAATAATAAAAAATTATGTTAAATGATTCCCTAAAGAAGGTTAAAACTTTCTTAACTTTGACCTTCCGTACCTCAATAAACAAACAACTTACGTTGTTATGTACTGGCTGTATTGGCTGCTTGAGGGAGAATCAGGGGTTTAACCCTAGGGGGATTGGTGGCATTGCTGGTCCCCCTCTGTGATTCGCTACATTTCTATTCCCTTTTTATCTTTCACTTTACTTTTTCTGTACTCTGTATTTTCAATTTTATATATTCTATACTCTTATTTCACAACTATTCTGTTGAAGGGACTCACAATGGACCGGGATCGGTCTCTGGGTGGAGATGTGGTACTATCTGGTATCACATCTACCTTCTCTATCTATCTATCTATCTATCTACGTTGTTATGTATTACTTTCCATGTTATGTGAAGAGTTTTATATCGATGTCTATCTGCAGATTTCCAAAAATATTTTTTTGATGTCTAACACTTTGTTTTTGGTATAAATTTTAAAAAGAAAAAATAACTCTAACACATTTTTTTTACATTTTTATTTTTGGGTTATCTACAAGACATATAACACTGATCCGCAAAAAATTGCTCCCTTAAAGACGAATAGTAGGAATAAAAAAAATGTTTTAATTTTCATTTCAAAGCAATTTTTCAAAAATGAATATCTTAACACATAAATTGTAAAATCATAATATTGTTAATAATAATTAAAATTTAAACATTTAAAGATACTCTTGTTAACATTACTTAAGACCTCATTTTGTAAAACGAAACGATAAACATTTGAAAAAATTTGTATGGAAAAAATTTTAATTTCCGAGTATTCTTCATACAAAATTTGAACATTTGAAAACGTTTCGTTTTACAAACTTTCATAAACTTTTATTTGTCGAAAAAATTTTCTTTACAAGAACAATTGTTGACAAATATTTCTCGAAGAACATTAAAACAAAACGTTTTCGAATATTTTTTGCCGATAAGTGTAATTTTTACTCCAATAATAATTATTATTTTGTACCATTCCATCTGCTCCGATACCAAAATAAAGTAGCTTATTTAATTTATTATTAACTAGTTTAAAAACTTTTAAAATCATACATTAAATGGTAATTAAATATATCTTTTACAATGCAAAACCCTCCATATCTTTATTTTATTTATATACATATTTTAAAAGTGTAAAACCAAGACTATATCTTATATGTGAGATATAGTCTTGATTTTTAATAAATATTGTAATGGGAAATTTTTTAAATACTTGCAAAATAAGAGAAATAAATAGTTTTTTTTGCTCTCCTTAAAAGTTGTGTTTTTCGAGATAGAGGGTTTATAGGCCCTGGTTATGATGTTTGGCTTCAATGGTAACTGAAATGTTTATATTCCTCGGCGGGAACAAGGTTTTAATTCTAGGTCTCAGGTTTCTTGGGGTAATTTTCTTAGAATTTGGAGCAGATTATGTCTTTTGCTATATGCCTTTCGCTTTTTTCTCTCTGGAACAATTTGACCCTCCCTAATATATGGTTTATATGCATATTTGTGCAGTTGTCGGTAATGAATTAAACGTAAATTAAAAAATCAAAATTTCAGATTAAATATGAAGGCCAATAAGTGTAATTTGTAAACTTTTGCAATTAAGGAGATTTTTATTTAATCTTTCTAAATTCACGTGTTCTATACAATATAAAGATGTTTTTATTTTAATCAATAAATTTATTTTCATATTAAAACCATTTTTTATTTTTTCTTTATGTAATCAATAGCAAAATATATCAAATTGTTTTTTTTTTTATCTGAAATCATCAGAAATTAACATAACGATAATTTTTTATCAAATAAATGTTTACAAAATTTGTTTATAGTATAAATGAATGAGGTTTTAAGGGTCATTTTTAGTTAGTTATTTCAAAAAATTTTCGGAAATTGTTGAAATTCCTTATATATCTCAAGCAATTATTTCTTATTAAAATTTAATTTTATATAAAAACAAAAAAAAAAACATAAATCTTGATTTGAGCTATGAAACAAAGTTATATACTTTTTCGGATTTCTTAGCTTTTATAAAAATTTAAATCGTAAATAAAGTTTCGAAATTCGAAAATATAACACCGAGAAAGACTAAATGTGTACCAAATTTTAAAAAATTGGATAATCCTTTTTAAAAGATATAAATTTTTTATAGATCTTTCGTGGACTGAACGATATACAGAAGGTTTTTGCATGGCTATTAAAAATCTTTTGACATTATTACTGTCTGCTAAAGCAAGAAAAACCCCTTTTTGCTCATAATTTATTAAATCAAACATTTTCAATATATTACAATTTTTTTTGGTATTATTTTAATGCACATTAGAGTAAAAATATGTTAAATTGCTTTTTAATTATTTATTTGTTTTAATAAATATATTTTTTGTTACTAGATAATTTCAAAAAGTTTACACCCAAATGAAGCTTTGTGATTTACATTATTATATTTGTAAATGTTTATTTTGCTATTGTGCGTATGAGTAAAAATTTATAATACATATAATCATTATTCTCAACTACTATTTATGTTATTAAAAAAAACTCAAATTGATGCATTTGCAGCGTTTTTGATAAAATTAATATATTGTGGCAGCTGTGATAGCCATTGCTCTAATCTATATATACATATATTAAAAAAAACGAAAAGTAAATTTGATTATTTGTGTATCAAATACCTTTAAACGAATGTGCCAGTTTTTACGATTTGGTTTACTTATATAGAAAAATATTGAATCGGATTCGCAGAAAATTTTTATATTTTTTAAATTTGTAGTTAAACTTATATGTTTGTGTTTAAGTTTAAAATTGCTGAATATTGAAAGTGGCACGTAGTTAGTTTTCAAATGTAACCTTTTATTGATTTTTTAATTGATTGATTTTTTCATTTTTTAATCCTTTTTAGCAATTCATACATTTAAATATATGAAAGGCAAATTTTTTTATTGTTTTTAAGTTTTTGAAATCTGTAACTAAAACCTGTAAAATGTTTCTACGTTTAAAATAAGACCAAAAAAGAAAAAACAAAAAAGAAAACCGTTTTTATACCCTGACATTTTATTAGTTATTTATAAATATCCTAAAATATAATTAGTTTCTATTAGTTTTTAGTAATAATGACTTCAGTAATACTTTAAAATCAATAAGTTATTGAACAGCTTGGAAGTAAATAGTTTTTGTAATGAGTAAGTAATGATATTCTAAAATGTCTACTTGTAATAATATTAGGCAAATAGTTGCTCCCAATGTCATCGCCGCACAATGGGGCTAATCGCAAATTTTTTGGTAATAAATCTGTATTTTCTAAACTACTGGTCAGATCGAATTGAAATATATAGGAAAGTTGTAGAGGAAGACTTGGGCTTTCAGAAAAATCATTTTTGGTTACCCTGTAATAACACGAAATAAGCTACAGGTTGTCAAATTTGACCACCTCGAGTATGCAAAAATTTAAAAAAAAATCGTAAGTTCGATAAGTCAAGTCCAATTTCAAAGATTTTTGTTCAGTGCTTGGCGAGATAAAGAAAAAACATGCTTACTCATCTAAACTAAAAAGTTAAAAAGATATTTACGCTTGAATTTTTAATTTTTGATTTTTTGCCTCGACTTTATTTTGTTTTTCGGGAATAATTCTGACGTATATGAGGGATTTTTTTTATTTTATATAATTTTAAATACATTTCAAATTATCTCAATTCGTCTAGCAGTGAAAAAATTTTCAAAGTCAGCACTATGAAATTAATATCAAAAATGGCTTTTTTTATTAAAAATATAGTAAAATTCTTTCACTTTTTTCTGTTTTTTATTAATAAACTAGCTGACCCGAGCCGCGTTGCTGGCCCTAAGCAAACATTAGTGTTGTATACTGAACGATTTAAATTGATATTTTAACGAAATTTACGACCTTTAAATAAAAATCTAAGGAATACCTATTATAAAGTGTTTTTTACAGAAGAATTTAAATATGATGTAGATGTGGGCTCAATCAAAAAATATACGCATGTATTTAAGGCAAATTGGAATTTATATTTATTTATTACTTCATCTTAAGGTTAGCGGATAGACAATGTCTTTTTTTTATTTACTAAAAACGTATACATTTTTTGACGTGCCAGTTCAGGAGCAAGTCACTTAGAACTGGCCGATTGAAAAACATAAAATTTCGAAAATTAAGCCAGAAACAGTCTGCTTTATTGATGACGCGTGCATTTTAGATACATGTACTTTATTTAAAGGAGATCAGTGCATTAAAAGACGTGAATAAAAAATGAAGTATGAAGTAGTAGTAGTAGTGGAAGATAGTGAATGGGTTTAGATCCGGTCGATTTTTGTGTGCATTTTCCATCATTGAAGCACTTTGTGATAAACAATATTTTTTGTTTTATTGTTAGGTGCAAAAACTATCAAAGCGGATGGTTTTCCGACACGGGAACATGCGACATACAGTTGACCATGAGAAAAACATTCATTTTCAAGATTCAGGCCACAAACACTCAATGATTGGCCTTGTGACTTATTAATTGTCATGGTAAATGCAAGCCGAATTGGAAATTGGACTCGCTTAAACTCGAATGGCATATCGGTTGGGATCATTGGAATTCTCGGAATGAGGACTTCCTTCTTTTTCTGGCCGGTGATCGGTCCGTCATCAAAATCGGTCCAGTCGTATATTTTTTTTTACAATTTTTTTTTTATCGCGGATTTTTCGCGAATTTTTTTTCGTATTATCCTTTTCTGGCCGGTGACCGGTCCGTCATCAAAATCGGTCCAGTCGTATATTTTTTTTTGCAATTTTTTTTATCGCGGATTTTTCGCGAATTTTTTTTCGTATTATCCTTTTCTGGCCGGTGACCGGTCCGTCATCAAAATCGGTCCAGTCGTATATTTTTTTTTGCAATTTTTTTTTATCGCGGATTTTTCGCGAATTTTTTTTCGTATTATCCTTTTCTGGCGGGTGACCGGTCCGAATTGGTGAGAATCATCAAAATCGGTCTAGTCGTTCTTGAGTTATAACAATAGTAACTAACATCACTTTCTTTTATATATATAGAAATATTTTTTCTTTACACATTTCAAAAAACAATGCTTCATAAATTGTTAATAAAGAATTTTTAAATCGATTTAGATTTTCACAAATCAAGTCCGATTTCATACATTCAGCATTGGTAATAAATGGCGAATTTTAGAAAAAAAGTTATGGAGTGCAGATTTTATGAAAAAAGTAAACTTTTCAAAGGATTCTTTTTTAAGTTCTCCTTTCTATACATTTCAATTCGATCCGACCAGTAGTTTAGCAAATACGAATTTATTACCATAAATTTTGCTATTGGCCCCATTGACGCCGTGTTAAAATATTGGCTTATATAGCAAATCTGTAAGCAGTGAAGAGTCATTAAATTAGAATCTTAACTAATTTCATGGAAATCAAAGACTTAGATGAATTACTAAGAAATTGGAAATAGAAAGAACTTATTATTATTTTTTTAAATAATTGTGTATCGTTTAATATTTATTACACACTTTGTCGCAAATGAACTGAATTGATTTGTGTGTCATTTAAAGACGGCACTTAGCTTTCATTTGACATCCATACTGTTTTGGTATAATATTCATAAATATTTTATAAACTTTTTTTAAAATGTGTATCCTTCGAAACTTTCAAGTGCTTTTAAGGCACTGAAGGTACTGAAAGTTATATATAAAGGCGACAAACGTTTGAAAACGTTTCGTTTTACAAAATGAAGCCTTAAATTTCGTAAAAAAATTATATTTCGAGATATAGAATACTATTTGTGACTGTGCTCCGTCTACAGACGAAACGCCAAATCAAGATACAGAATGCGAGCATAAATTGAAAAAAAAAAAAAAATAAAACACTAAAAAAGATACAAACTAGAATTGTTCTTGTTTTCAATGAAATTTTTACTAAAACATTCATAGACATAGGGTTTTTGAATAACCGACTTCGGTTGTTTCAAATCTGTGGTTTCAATGGAATAAATATAATTATTTGTTAATCAAATACTGGAATTGGTCAAAAATGTTTATGGAAAATATGTTGGTCCCATATAGTTATATTTATCACTAATTTTTCTTTAGAATTATATATGATGATGAATATATTTTTAAAAACATAGTAAAAATTCAGTCACGAAAAACATAAATTTCTAAATATTTACAATAATAATATGAAAGTTGATAATGATGTCATTCCCTCCTTGTTTTCCTGACACCAAGGCCATATACCTTAAACTGTAGAAAATCAATATTTTAGAATTACAAAATTAAAATAAAAGAAAAAAAAAATATATATATATATATATAAATATAAATATATATTTGCTGCAAAACGAGTTTTCTAAATCTTCTGACACGATTGGATATTGGTTTGAAACTAAAAGATGTAGACAATGAATGCAAAAGCAAATGTAATCAGAAGTTTGTGTCACAAATCGAAATACGTATTTCGATTTTATTCAGATAAGTACATATATTTATGGCTAGTGGCTAATGAATTCGCTAATGCAGAACTATTCTCATGAACTACAGGATATTTTTATATAATTTTTACTGTATGCAATTTGTGGTATTTTACAGTGTCGTTTGAGAAACCTTTTTCATGATGGGTAGCTGCTCTACACACTGCAACTTCTATTATTACAAGCGTATAATAACATACATATGTATGTGCATAACGAATATACATACTTACGTATGTTTATATATATGTATACAGTCATATTTCATGGTGACAATTCTATGCATTTCCATACGTGCATACTGGCATGTAAATACAAAAATGCTAGTGTATTTACACATAGTGTTTGTTTGCATGTGTTTCTCTGTTATTCTATAAATGTTTATAAAGAAAAAAAAACATAGGATTTCACACTTTTTAATAGCATAAAAGTTTTTTTTTTTTTTTTTTTTTTTTGAAACGATTATCTCTATGAAGCGTAATTGCTGAATGTAGAAATGTTTCGTGTAGCATAGAGAAATACGCAAAATAATGAATATGAAAACATGAACAAATTTTGTTTGTTGTAGAACGTTTCCGTTATTTTGCCCACAATTGTTTGAGGTTTACTGAATGCGAGGATTGCTCAACTGAATACTGAAACTGGTAAGCATTTGGGAAAAGGATTAAAGCGTTCACTGGGTGTTAGTTGTCTCCACAATGGGCCGGTTGTTTTGTTTCTTTATAAGCTTTTGCTGCAATGTGCATGGCTGCACAAACACTAAGAAAATGGCAACGCTGTTACCTCAACAAAAAGAATTGTGATTGGTGACTCAAAATACTGTGCACCATTAGAATGTGACTAAATAATTTTCAAACGAAGACATAAATATGTTTTCAAATGTATCATAAGTATCAAATACTTGAAATTTATATGAAGGATTCTGGGACATTTTTTATAAATTTTAATTTATTTCACTCAAAATTTCTGTCGCTCAAAAACGTTTCGTTTTGCAAAATGAGGCATTAATTGAAAGTGTAATTCAAGCATTCCATATTATATTTTCAGATCTCTATTTTATTCTTATAATCTGTGATAATCCATTAACAAGTTTAAAAGTTAACAATCTCCAGAATTCTCACTCTCAAAAATTTAACAAAAACTTTTTAGGCCCTCTATTATAAAACTTAAAAACTGCATCGTTTATACCGAAAAACAACCTAAATTCCCTTACAAACAGTGCAATAATACTCGCTTTCATGTTATAGACTCGATCAGACGTTCTCATAGGTAATAGAAAATATTTTCTGTGGCTCCCGGTTGAAAATTATTTAAAGGAATTAAATTAAATCTTAGCTTAATTTTCTTAAATCTTAATTCTGAAGTAAGAAATAATAGTTTTTCATTTCATAATACCATTCTCGAAATTAATTCATAAAAATTACATTCAGCTATTGAATAATTAAAGTTTTTTTTAATTAAAATCTCCAAATTGAATGAAAATATTTAACTTTCGTTAAATTTTTTATAACTTATTTTAAATACTTTTTATATTTTTTTTTTTTTTTTTGCAAAATAAATTAAGAAATAAAATGTAATTTGAATGATATAACATATTTTTTAAGCTTGTAATTGATTGTAAATTCTTTAGAAAATAATTCTTTATAGAATTAGTTCAATACTAGTTCAATACATATGAAGTATAAAGAATTTAAGTCGATGAATTAAATTATTTCATATGATTTTGAAAAGTGAATTGAAGACTTAAGTCTTTCGAACCATTCGCTCATATGAATAATTTATGAATGTTTTGTCAAATTTCCATGACGCAAATTTTGAGTTGTCAATACTACTGGTAATTTTATAACGTATATTAAAAAAAAAGTTGTAATGAAAGTCCTATAGTAGTTAGCGACCAAATTCTCAATCCATTAAAATTCCTGCTTTCTATTATGATTTTAGCAGTAGAAGTTCTTATGGCGGGTATATCTCCTGGAACTGGTAAAATTACCAGTACAACGATTACTTTCTTACACAACTTGTCTCTGAGATTTACTTTATTAATTTTCTAAGATAGGAATTTGTTCGAAATACTAATGATACTTAAACACGGAAAAGATGTCACTCATGTAACGTCTTATCGTCCGATTAGCCTACTATCATTTTTATCGAAATTGTTTGAAAAATTTCACCTTGATAGCCTTAACACTTTATTAATACCTTAATAATTATAACTGTATATCTAACCATCAGTTTGCTTTTAGAAGAAAACATGGTACTATTAATCAAGAACATCGAATGGCAACTACTAATTTTTATATGCCACGTCCATTTTTTGTTGCCGAGTTTATATCGATCCCTTAACTATTTGTACGAAATTTCGTTCGTTTAAGATATATCGGCGGAAAAATATGAACTGGGGTTACAACGGACACAAATTTGTTCTGGTTTTTGGCCCATAACTTTTTGTATATGAACCGATTTTTTCCATTTTCAATATCAAACAAACATTATCGAATTTGGTTCCCCTGGTTTATCCATACTGAGCCCTATTATACTTTCAGCAGACAGACGGACGGACCCAGCCAAACCACCTTAGAATTTCATAAAGATCCAGAACATATATGAGGAATTTCAAAAATTTATTAAATACATATTTTTAAAGTTTCGAAAAGTTGTTTTAAAAACAGGAAAACTGTTGATGGATTTTGGTAGACTTTACGAAATAACTAAGAAATCTAGGAAATACAGGCACTTAACCCTTTCAGTAAATGTTCTTAATAGGTGGGTCAAAGTATACAATATTTTCAGTTTTTATACTTCCTGATTGTAGTGATAATAAGCCGCAGTCAATTTCAGGAAAAATATGTGTAATCGTATTTTTTAAGGTAAAATCGAAAAACACAAAAACGATCCTATCCTAACTTATTTTTTTTAACATTAAATATTAATACAAGCTCTTTTCTCTTTTCTTTCATAAGCTTTTATGAAGAAATTTTACACTTTTATTGGAAATTTTTAAATTTTTAGTAAAAACAAACGAATCATTTTCAACCCAGACAAATTAATGCGTGGAGAAATTTTTTTACACGCAATATATCTGTAGTTAGAAATAAGGCAAACTTAATCTATTTGAAGGTTATTAAGAAGGATTGAAGTATTAACATGTAAAATTTAAACCAAAAATCTGCTTAGGTTTTGATAAATGATCAAAAATGTCATGATAGCACATAGCATTAAACTACTAAAAGGGTTAAATGCGCAATTAGCAACCCAGCCGGAAAAAGAAGGGCTAAAAAGATATTCTAAAATGCTTTATTTAGGAGCTACAAAGCATGACACTCGCATTCCAACATTAACATTGGAGTCAAGGCCTTCCCTTCTTGTTCTTTTTAAGTTTCGCAATTCAAAATATTTCTGTTTGTAATGAGAAAGTTACACGTTCTACTTCTAATCTAATCAAAAGGAAACTAGAATTAGTACCGGAATTTTCATAGAAAGCAAAGTGAAATTTGTTTAAAAGATGTGAAGGCATTCACAAAGACCTGTAGTGATGAAGCACTAACATATTTTCCTGCTGAGAACTCGCGCGTTATAAGTGGTTAGCGTGTGAGACTATAAAACATTTCGAAAAACTCAACTTTTCAGGAGAGCAAAAAACTATTATTTTCTCTTATTTTTTAAGAATTTAAAACGTTTCTTCTACAATATTTATTTAAAACCACGACGAAATTTTACATATAATAAGTTTTTAATATTTTTTAATATTTGCAATTTTAAAGAGCGGTAGAGGGTTTTGCACTTTTAGAATATTCAATGTATATAAGTAAAATAACATTTAATCGCCATTTAATATATGATTTTAGAAGTTTTTAAATTAGTTAGTACTTTGGAAAGCAACTTAGTTCAAATAGGCTACTTTAGTTTGAGATCGGAGCATGGGGGATGACATACCCATACAATCAAAATAATAAATATCACATATCTAATGAACTATTACAACCAAAGCCTTAAAATTATGTGGTAATAACGTTGGTGGTAACGTATGTTGTGGTAGCGCCCATCCAAAGTATATATTATTTATTGCTAAATGAAGAACTATTACAGAAATAGTCTTAAATTTTTGTAGGAAAATAGGGCGGGCAGCAGCAGGAGAAGTAAATCTTAATTATCGCAAATGTAAAGAACTATTACATTAAAGTCTCGAGACTTTCTGGGAATAATATTCTAGTCAAGTTCAAGTGGAGAAAAAAAAAGAACAAAGCTGTGTTATTTTTTAGAAATTTATATAAATTTTCAGTACAAATTTAAGTAGTATAAATTTCATAAGTAGCCAGCAAAAAGAACTGAAAAAGCTGTGTAAACATTGTGTTATCATTGGAAGAAAGTAATTATTTTGTGTTGAAAAAACTGTAGTTTTCTTTTCTTCTTTTTTGTCGTTGTTAGGATGGTATTTTTTAAGATTATTATTCATTGCTTTTGAAGTTCTTCTTGAAACAATGTTTATACAATTTTTTGCTAAAAGCCATGAAAATTTTTCGAACGTGTTTTAAAATAATTAGTTCTAGAACTAGTGTAATCCGTACCACTTCAGATTCATTAATAACACCTTTAGAGCTAGTAGTGTTGCAACTAATTCTGGTACTCATGGATTAGAACCGTAGTTTGAAAAACTTAAAAAAATAAAAAAAAAAATAAATTAACAAAATTAAGTTGAGAAATGAGAAATAAAATCAAACAAAAATAACTGATTTTATTAACTGGTTCTTGAACCGTTCTCTAATGCTTCTATAGAACTACTTCTGAATGTGACAATTTCGAACAAAAATTATTGATTAAATAACTAGTTCTAGAACTGTTCCATGGGTACTGGCTAGGTAGCACCTCCACAGAACTATCATTGGTGCCCAGAAAAAACTTAACTTCTAATCTTAAAAGCAACATCTTCCTGTATACATTACATTGTAGCTCTATTTTTTACTCCCAGCATTACTTATTAGTACTTATATAAGTAGTTTTTAGTAAACATGAAAGGAATTTAACTTTCACGTAGCTCAATTGTGTGGAGCATATAACTAAAAAAATCTATATTAAAATTCAAAGAGGGTTCAACTCCCTACTGTGACAAATATTTTTTAATAAATACTGTTTATTTATATCCCCATATGAAAATCGCTTTTTAACACATATTAATACAAGTCGATTGTGGTGAGGCTAGTAAGACAACAGACTAACAAACATAAGCAGTATTGTGATGCGTGGGTTTTAAATCTCAACTGAGCGTAAAAAAATCAGCATCCGAAACAATTGTTTTGGGTACCAAAATAAAAACTGGTGAAGTTTTGGACATCGTGAATAAAATTCTTCAGTTATAGCTCCAAAAAAGTAATATGTTTTTCATATTGTTTTCACATACAAAACACGTTATTTAGTAACACGAAACTAGAACAAATACAGACTATTTTCACGCGTTCTGGAATTAGTTGTAGAACTTGTAAAATTTCTCCTGAGAAATACTGTTTTAGCTTTGTTAAAAGATAATAAAAATATTTTAAAATTTGTAAAACTCAAATTTTTATTTAATTATTTTTTCTATTTCAATTGTTGGTTTTTTTGCTAGTAATAGCAATAGCTGCTTGAAAATTAAGTATAAAAATGTCAATACTTCAAATAAAAAGCTTAGATATATAATTTTTTGTTACCACTTAAAATAAAATTGAAATTATGATGCCATCACATACATTTTTTTTTAATTTGGAACAATTTTTCTTTTTTTTAATGCATGAAAATTTTAAATTAAAAATGTTGTAATTTTATATATAACACAGCTATTAATAGACATGCTTACATAGACACACATACATATATATACATACATACATACATATACATTAAGGTGCTTATAAAGTGGGCTTGTATTATACAATGCACAGTATAATGCACACAAATTTTTTGGAAATAAATCTGTAATTTCTAATTTGCTGGTTGGATTTACATCCCAGCAAAAACTTTGCTTTCCTGGTATGCTAGCAGGTATAATTGGAAACAAAAATAAACTACTTATTTTTGGCCTGAATAACTACTTATTTTTGTTCGACTAGTCCACAAATTCATGTAGTTATTTTTTGACTCAAAAATATGTACCTAAACGAAAACAAAAATAAAAAAAAAAACAAAAAAATTTTTCCGTCAATGAGACTCGAACTTGGACACACACTAACGATTCGTCTTACTCAGTACACCATCTCGCACATAGCATCCTAACCGACAAAAACTCTATTTAGTTTAAAATATCTTTTTAGACATTTTGTTACAAAAAACTAACAGCTTCATAATGGGGTTGAACCAACAACCTTCTGGTTGTTAATCCGGCGCTCTAGCCAACTCATCCACGTGATTGCAGTATTTCTGCGCTATTGAGTACTTATTAATGTAATACAGAGTAGGCAAATAATAATGACGCCTCATTACCAAGAAACTACTTTAATAAGTAGTTGTTATTACCGAAAACCAAAAAGTTTTTGCTGGGATAATACTGTAGACACTTTTTCCGAAAAAAAACTTAAAAAATCATAATTTTTGCAATTTTCAATTTCAAAATCGTTTACTTTTGAACTCAGAAGAGGTTTCGACTTCAATTTTTTTATTCGATAGATAATTTTGTGCTTTAACCAATTTGTTAAAGAATTTACAAAGTCGGCCAAAAATATTGGGATATATATTGAAAAACCTGGACCAAGATTTCGTAAAATTAATATAGCTGAAAATTCAAATGCAAATAACTTGAAAAATATAAGAGATAAATAGCACATACTTAGGCCTTATTGAGACCTTTAAGAATGTGTAAAAATATTTGAAATCGGTAAGAAACAAAAATTTGGCAAGCGATGAAAAATTTTCTATGTCAGACGTACCCTATTTGAGCCCCAATAGCTCCGCTCTATGTATGGGTATGTAGGGCCTCCCTTCTAAACTTAAAATGGTATACTCCTTTGCCAGGCCTATGTGATGTAAATCCAATCATCTGATTAGAAGTTACAGATTTATTTACAAAAAATCTCGATTCTGCCCCACTTTGTGTTGTGATATTTTTTTTAAACCTAATTGAATATTTTTTGGTCCATAAAATTTTTATCTTTCGAAATTTTTTGATGCGCCTTTACATTTCCGTCAACCATTACAAACTCCAGCTATTTATGCCAATTATGTTAAATTTCGTGCTGTCCATGCTATGTGCTTTTGCCGATCCTATATCTATACTCGTAAGATATGTACAAATTGGAATTTGCTATATAAAAATACAAAAACAAAAAGTGTAACTTTTATGCAATTTTCAAAAAGTCAATACATATTTTATTAAATTTATTTTAAATGCACCTTCCATTTTATTGTCTAAATAAACAAAAAACAAAGTGCACGCAGTAATCCCTGTTATTTCATTAGAAACTGTGAATCAACGAGAATAGCGCAAAATATGCATAATTACAACAAGTATCAATCCCTATTAAAAATTTGTATTTCGTTGAGAGGCGCACAGATTCCGCCCAGAAAACCGAAAAAAAATTAAAAATTAAAAAATTTTATCACCAAAATTTGACTACCCTGTTAAAAGTCTGCACAACAACAAAGAAGGTGTAGAATTTATGCACAAAGTCCGGTTAGTTTATATAAGATCGCATGGTATCAAAAAGTATAAACGCGCGAGCAAAAAGTGTAGAAGAATGAGAAAAGTTAAGTAATTTTTAGCCTTTTTTCTATTTTTTCAACTTTGAACAATAATCGTGATTATGAAAAAAACCATTGTTGCAAAAATTTTGCATTCCATTAGTTCCATGTCTTATGAGTTCAGATCTGTAATAATATTAATATTACCAAAAAATTTATTAAAGATTAAAGTCAGTTATAGCCAGGTTAAAAATTTGTTTGTAATATGTACAAGTTTTTAATTTTTGATGATATTGTTTAACGTTACACAGGAGCATTGACGTTCCTGCCATTGATGGCGAAAGTTAATATAGCTCCAAATCATTATCGGTAGCTCTGTGAAAATATGTACGTATGTATATAAAATGTTAATACTCAATGATTTTTAAAGAAATTCCGGACCAGCTACAGCATGTCATTTTATTTGCGTTTTATTGTATCATTTTCTAGTTCTAAAGGCTTTCTTCCAATACGAGAAAAACATACATAAGTAATATATATATTTTAAATTGAATTTTAAAATCTTTTCAGTAAATAAATTTTCTCGAAAATTTAAGAAGTTTCGAGAGCGTTTGCGGAAATACCCTTAACCAAAATGGTTTGGTTTTATTAAACATATTACAATTTTTGAAAACATAAAAATAATTGTACAGACCTGGAGGTCGATTCTTATTCTGTGAAGTTTTTCCTGTGAAAAAATATTTTCATTTTCATTTCAAAGAAAGTTTTCATTTAAGTTTTTTTCATTTTGAGGTATTCTAATTCAAATTATTAAAAATTAAAATCGAATGCATATATTATGTCAATTTTGTTCCATTCCAATGAAATAAGAAGATACTAATTTTTAAAAGAATATAACTAATATGTCTTAGTGTTTAATTTTAAATATGGGACAAAAAATAGTGAGACTTTTATAAGCAAAAAACACACACACACAGACAAGATTCGATCCCCTGAAAAGAAAATATTGTTTCACATTTTTGAAAGATAATAACTGCAGAGAAACATAAATTGAAGATTTGAATACAATATAATAAACTTAATAATGCGGAAATTTTGCAATCCATTACGTATCTATAATTTGGATTGATTGCAACTTTATGATCCTTATTGAATAAAAAAACATTTTTTTTATTTGTTATAGTGCTTCGTTAAAAGTACAATTATCAGCTATAAAACGCATTGATATACATACGTAGATTTTTCGATTTAATTTTCGTTTTATTGTAAAAACGAATTCGATTTCATTTACCATTTTGTTCTATGAAAATGGCAATAAATTAGGTTGTGATGAGAAACGAAATAACATGTTTTTATCGTTTTAAAATCGAACAAAAGTTTGTACTCGTTTTTAAAAAAAAAATTGTTTAAAACATTTCCAAATGTGTTATTAAAAATTCTTGGTATTAAATATTTCATTAAAACATACAAACTTATTCTCAGAATAATAAAACTAAGAAAATGAGACAAATTTAGGGATACTGTAAATTCTAAACATTTTATTCTGTTGTGTCTTAAACAGCGACTCCGATTATTTAAATTTTAAGATGCATTGCCGGTCACGTGTCATTCGCAATGTTTTTGTACTGTATGTTGGTACTTGTGGTAAAGCGATGAATGTAAGAAAAAATAAAATCTTGGTTTATTGTTATGTTTTCTCAAAGATTTGTTGCTTTTTACTTAAAACATGTTTAGTTCTCATATATATCTTTAGTTCCCAAATATGTATATGCATAAGACATTAAAAACTAATTTTTCAAAATTCTTATTATTAAATATGAAGTAAATCACGTAAAAACATTTTTTACATACATACGTATTTAATTTATAAAAAAAAACAAAAAATAATTTTTAATTAATTTTGTTGTCAATTGACAAAAAACAAATAGAACTGAAACAAAAGTGGAATATAAAATCAATCGCTCTCTATCAAAAATTAAAAAAAAAATCGTTTGAACATTTGATTTCACAGCAAAACGAATCGTTTTCCATCACATACCTGTATAATTAAGAGCTGTGAGTAGGGTTTGGAGTTTCGCGCAATATTTTTAAAATTTTAGTTATAAGTTTAGTTTTAATACTTTAGTTATAAGAAAAAGGCCATAATTTATTATAAAAAAAAAAAACTTTTCTTTTTATTAAATAAAACAAAACAAAACATTGTAAATCGTATTGAATTAACGAAAACCGAAATAATATGAAAGCATAGCGCTATTTCTAAGATTAAAAAATAATAAATATTTTTTACAAATAAAATTAGTACCTTTCGTAATTTATGTTAAAAACTGTGTCTAAGATATTTAGGTTATTGTGTTTTTGAAGCTAAAACTTTTTAAAAATATACCCTAATCATTATAAATAGCTTGCTGTTTATTTCCACTCTATCTAATTTACATTATTTTTTACTTAACTAATTCTTACTCAATTAAAAATAAATCTGGAAAATACTAAAATTTGGTTCGCAATAACGTTTTTTGGATAAATCTTAGTGTTTAGAAATAATCTCGTAGACGTATGAATACAATATGAGAATAGTTTTTTTTTAAGTATCTTGAAATTATAACCTTTACAGATCCATTATTTGGACAAGAGATGCTGTTTCAAAAGAAAATGTTGTGTTAGAACGAAAAATCTCTAAAAAAAAGTAATTTTTTTATAATAGTGAGTATTTTCGAAGTTCAACTTATTTAATATTCATTTCCACACTTACTTGTGAATAAAATAAAAAAAAATTAAAATACTTTTAATTTTATTTCCATTTTTTTAATTCTAAATTAAAAAATATTAAAAATTAAAATAAAAAATTTAATTAAAAAGAAAATATTTTATTTAATCAAAAATTACATATATTTTTTATAAAAAGATAACCAAATTTTTTATATTTGAATATTCCAACCTTGAATAATATTCACATGGATTTCTTTTAATACAAAAAGGTTCAACAAATTTTTAAAATTTTTTTTGAAAACAATATATTCAAAAAAATATTACTTATTTTTCTTTTTCGAAACAAATTTAAAGTTATTCAAATAAAAGTTATTCAAATTTTAACATGACAAAAATAAATTTGATTTAAAATTTCATGTGAAAAAACTTGTAAGTTTGTTAAACCATAGATATCTGCAAGAAAAAAACCTAATTCAATAGTCAAAAACCTAATTCACGCAACATTAAAGTTCCTCTAAAATAACGTTCTAGTTGCATTATGTGCTTTTAACTCTTGGAAGTACCATGTTTAGAGTAAAGTCAATCTATCATTGATATAAGATGTTAAAAATAGAATTTTAAAAGTACGATAATATTTAATTTCACGTATAGTGTGAGTTATTTCCTGTTTAATTTCTTTATTTTTTTATGGATAAAGTTCAACTTGTTGAAAACATTTTAAATAAAGGACAGTTTTCAATACTTAATATATATATATGCTAAATAATTTATATATGTATTTCAACAAATTTTAAATAAAAAAAAAAGAAATACCCATAAAAAAATCTCGGTCATCCGTATTGGGATTTGCAATCAATTGTCGGGATTATCGAGTTATAATGTACCCATATTTTGATGGTGTACACAATAGTAAACATGATTTTTCATCTCGTAATACTCCATATAATAATATACCCCTAATATGGATAAATGTAATGTATAGTATGTACATATGGCTTCGATTTATACAAACATTAGTAAGTATGTTTGGATGCGCGTACGATTTTTCTTTGGTTTTTGGTCGTTAGAGCGAGCATATGGTGGCTGTAGTGGTTACTTGAGGAATGTTGATGTCTTCTGTTGTGGGAATTGTACAATAACAGAATCATATACAAAGGACTTTGCTTTCAATTGCACAAGGGGTTTCAAGTAACTAGGTGCCGTTTTTTGCTACTCAAATCTATATACAGATACTGCTGCAACGCATAAGAACATATATACGTACATAATACGGTAAATGCACTCACAATCAAATAAACGACCAAAAGTTATTCAAACAAAATTCAATTAATTAAACTAAATGGAAGTGGTTTACATGGAACAAATGTGTATTATAAAGGAAGAAGTGTATATATGAAAATGTATATATGTGTACAGATAAACAAAAAACTTACTTATATACAAATGCATTGAAAAATTTATATATTCATTGATTCATATGTACAAATAGAAGTTACTTAAGGGTTTCAATCAGATCGTCATTTAGAGATGATAAACTATACATAGTCATAAGTACTTCTATGTATATGTAAGTACGTACATTGATTTAACTTACAGAAAAAACACTTTTGCTTCTCATCTCAAAATTTTGTATTTTTTAAATTTTAATATTCTGTACTTTTCAAAAGGAAATTTCGATACTTATGTTTAAAATATTAAGGGCAGTTATCCAATAACTAAATTCAGGATGTTATTGAATACTTTAACTGCTTTTGGTTATTATAAGTACAAGTTATGCCAAAGGTGACCGATAAGGTAAAAGAGAGACCATCTCACCATTAACTTTTATACCGAGGTTAATGCATTAACTTTTATCGCAAAGTTTATGCATTTAGAGCTGTCATATTTTTTGCTTTATAAAATAAATAAATAAATAAACTAAAACATATATATTGCTGCGTAGTTTTTAGTAAATTTTCTGTTTATATATATATTTGTTCCGGCGTCGACATTTGGTTTGTTTTAAATCATTTATTTTAAAAATTTCCTTGTTTTTTATTTGTTTATATTGACGTTACGTTCAAATTTTTCATGCTGCCACTACGTTAACTGGTCAAAAGTAATCGGTTATTACTTTGGCCTTGCCGTATTATAAAAATTACAAAATTTACTTTAAAACCAAGTTGAAATAACCAAAAATATATTGATTATTGCTCAATTTAGTTTATCTTACTTTTAATTATCTAATGTCTTACAGGAAGATAACAACGGTCCTAAGGGTTTTCATATAAACGGATAAAGTTATACAATTCGTAAATTCGTACGATTTACACACGTGTTACGCGAATGCTCCTTATTCAAAATTTAAAATTACTATTTTTTAATTAGAAAATAGTTTGACTACTTTTCAAATTTGATTGTTCAAAAATAAAAGTTTACGATGTCATTGAAGGGAGTTTTACACTACAAAAATTTGTGTACAAAATCATATACAATACTTTGTAAATCATTAATTTTGAAAATGTGTTTTTAGTTATCGTATTTTTTTCTATTTTCTTTTTTAAAAAATTTTACAAAAAACAATTTGTACAAAATTAAAGAAAAATTAAACTACAAATACAAAAGTTTGCTGAAACTTGCATTAAAAAAATGCGAAAACAATTCAAAGATCTTAATACATATCAAAGTACAGAATATTAATGATATGTATACTATAATACACTTTAGAATATTATTTGGTATCAATACAAAGTACATATTAAAATTATAGTGTAAAGAAATTCTCGCTCTCCCGGGAATTTCATCCTGAATTCCCAAGAATTTTAAAGGCACTTAAATGGAAGAAAACTTCGTGAATTTTAACAAAAACTTATATATTTTAATTATTTTTAAAGAAAGTTAAGCTAAAAATGCAGTTTGGAGGTACTTATATCTTAATGACAATTTAATTAGTAAGTTTTAATGTACAATTCATTAAACGATATATATATATATATATATATATATATATATATATATATATATATATATGTTAATTCATTGAGTTCCTATAAGGAGCATAGGGCCTCAACAAAAGATTTCTAATCGCTTCTGTTCGATACTAGGTTTTTAATTTCATTCCAGCCTTTTCCTGCTCGCGCAGCCTCTATGTCCAACTGTCTTCGCCAAGTGTGGGCAGGCCGCCCAAGTCAATGGCATTGCGGGTTACGTCTCCTGGTGGTCTTCGTAATGCGTGGCCAATCCATCGCCAATTTCTTCTCAAAACTTCGGAATGTATTTGGCTTAGATGTGTGAGTGCTCAGAGATGTGTGTTCGATATTCTGTTGGGCCAGTATATTTTTAATATTCTTCTTAGGCATTTGTTGGTAAAAACTTGCAAAGTATTTACGTTTCTAGCAGTCATATTCCAAGTTTCACAGCCATAGAGGATTACAGATTAGTGCGTGTGGAGATTGATGGTGATTTCCACACTGTGTTTAGTTGGCCGAAAGCTTTCCGAGCTCTCATTGTGTGATTCAAGACTTCATCGGAAGAGCCTCCAGTCGATGCTATGGAACTACCCAAGTAGCAAAATGGGCGCACGTCCTGTATTTGGATGTTCCTGATAAAGAATGGCCGGTTGGATGTTGTGTTTATTCTCATTACCTTCGTTTTATTTATATTTATTCTAAGCCCTGCTTTTGCATCTTCTGCCTCTACCATTTGAAGGCTTTGCACCATGTCAGAGTAACTATGTGATAGGAGGCATATGTCGGCTAAAATAGCGTTTGCGTTTGGGAGGTTATAGGTATATCATCCCTTTCGATGTGCCGGGTGCAATTTCATAATAGTTGGGATATGTCCACGTCCATTGACAACTTGTTGGGGTGGTGTACCCATATACCGAGCTGACCGTTTTTCGAGGTGGTGAGATCTTCGTTGTTGTTTCGTAACGGTTTCGTGGAATTGAAATTTTTATTAGCAAGCTTTTTCGTTATCTTGTATAAATCGCGAGTTCTACCTGATTCGGCTTCTGTGGCCAGATCTTCTGTCCATTTCTGCCAATATATATAGCATAGATTAAATAAATTATTTCAATAAAATGTCAGCACTAAAAATCAGCCTGTGAAAGAATATAACTGATTGAAAGAATCTTGTAACCATTTTATAAATTTATAAATTTGTCAGTATTATAGATCAAAGAAAACAACCAGATGTACAACTCTTTTAATTCGCTCAGTAAAAAAATGCTCCCTAAATTCTACTAAGGCTTACAAAGAATTCTGTTTTCTTGACAGCTAAGTTTTTTTTTTTTTTTTTTTTTTTTTTTTTTGTTTTGAGCAAGTTGAACTTCTAGTTATTTTCTGTGTTATAGGCAACATGCTGAATTTGTCTCAAATAAATTTGACAAAACATTAAGAAAGTTAAAAGTTAAAGTAGACAAGTCATTAATTATTCCTACAATTTTCAACTGAAAAGCTGCGGATTAGACGTTCTCATACATAACAGAGAATATTCTGTTAGTATGAGAACGTAATAAGGGATATTATACGTAAATTTAATAGACAACATATTATTAATTAATTTATTTATATATATATATATATATATATATATATATATATATATATTCTTTTTTTAATAGTTAGGATATAAATGTCATTTTAACAAGAAAAACTCACATATGTAAGTGTTCCTTTTTAGTGAATTTTTAATAAATTAAATTTTTAAAGAGATTTACGAAACTTGCTTAAAAAATGTTTGAATGTTGTTAATGTCTGAGTAAATATTTTGTTATTTAGTTTCTGATGTCTCTGTTTTTCTTATGGTAAATATCTCTTAAATAAGAGTAACAATATTGCTTAATATTGTATCAATATCCAAAAAACTCTTTCATGACATATACATTGTTAATATCCATTCGAGTCGATTAATCTGCATATTAAGCAACTGATCAAATTTACTTTTCTCAGTACATTTACAATTCTGTTTTTAATCTGCTCATATTTGAGTCTCAGTTATTTAACTAATGAGAGTATTGGTTACCATGGTTTTTAAAAACGGGAATCCTCGGGAAATCAAAA
Organism: Protocalliphora azurea; assembly: GCA_932274085.1. Taxonomy (NCBI): domain Eukaryota; kingdom Metazoa; phylum Arthropoda; class Insecta; order Diptera; family Calliphoridae; genus Protocalliphora; species Protocalliphora azurea. The sequence continues at coordinate 57,841,952 of OW026521.1, read as the reverse complement.
GTCCTAGAAATTTTGAAAATCTGTAAATTTGCCGATGTGATAGGATAAAACAAATATTAAAATAATGAATTTATACTCAAAAGCAGATTTTTGAAGCGAAATGAAATGTGTTGGTCTAATGTTCATACTAATGTGTATGTATGTATATGTATGTGTGAGTGCAAAGAACTACTCAGAAAATAGAACCAACATTCTATTACATTATTGTTAAGCATTTACTACCCTACATATCTTCTCTTCGCAGCCCCTTTTGATATGATAACTTATATTTACTTTATATGGGGGCTACTGCTCGCCTGGACTTATCCGTCCTAATTGAAATTTTACTTAAAATTATTTCTACAAAATGTTAAAACCTATCCTATAATATACATAAGCGAAGTTCGAATTTTGGTCAAGATGTTACATACGTTATCCGCTTCTATCATTTCTACCCGGCGTTACCAGGTTTTCCGATATGTATTTAAAAAATGGGGAAAAAATATAATTTAAGTGGATATTACGACTATTATCTATCTAATCGCATATTTAGAGACCCATTATATTAAAAGCAATAGCTTTTTGTAAAAAAGGAATAGCTTTTTGTAAAAAAATAAAAATAAAAAAATCCAGTTTTCGTATTTTGATTTGAAAACATGGTTTTCAAATGTATCATCCCAAATAGTTAAAATGATTACTTTGCTCGCATAACCTTTTGGTTCTGTTAACATTAAACTTAGTGTAATCTACTTTCCTATTATGTTTCGTAGTTTAGATGGAAAAAAGGCGGATATGTGAGGAGAATATAGATTATTGCATATCAAAAGAATTGTTTCAGTGGTAGTCTTCTTCTTAACTGAAGAAAATTTACAAAATTTTGACAAATAGTTGATTTTGGAGAAACTTTATATATTGTATATCTGTTATATAATCTTTGTAAGAGTATATATCCTATGTTATTTATTGTTTGGAGTAGTGAAGTACAAAAAAATTTAATTTTGATAAAGCAATTAAAAAAAAAATGGTAAAAATAAAAAAAATTTTCTTTTTTTAGAATTTTGCCTACATTTATTGTTCGTCACTGCAAAAGGTGCTCATAAACGATTTTAAACATATTGTCGACTTCATTTCTTCTTAGAACAAACTCTATAAAGATATCTTCCAGAAATGTATACAATTTTTATGAACTGTGACGTTTTTTTAATGACAGCGTTTTTTACAAAGATCGAATGAGAAAAAGAAAATTTGCAAACGTTTCAAAAACTTTCGTGTCAAAGATACAGTACTTTGAGAACCCATATATCCCTTATTCAGGGATATATATATATATATATATATATATATATATATATATATATTTCATTCAACAGTAGACATATGGAAGCAGGTGCGCTTATAAGGGCATATATATATATATATATATATATATATATATATATATATATGAAAACTTTAAAACTCAATCGTTTTTACATTTATCCCTATCCCCGTATACACAAATCAATTTTAAATTTAAAATACATTTTAATGACAAAACTTGTATGAACATTTTATGTTAAAAGGCATTTTAAATTTAGAAGTTGTTTGTGAATATGGGATTAGTCAATATCTGCTGGGATATACATAAAGTCAATTTTTATTTAGATTTCGCAATAAAATTTGTAGTTGTACGAGGGCTATTTCTGTTTCTTAAAGTTTGTCAAACAATTTAATTTTACAATAAAAAATTTTCATGAAATGATTTTCTATAACATTCGATGTGGATTTATAAAAAAAATGTGGGTTGGACAAAGGTCTTCCAAGAAGTAAAGAAATTTAACTGCGAATCTCGGATCATTCTCCAATAGAACAAAATTCGGAGCAAGGATTCACGTACCTCCCACATGTTCTGGATTTAAAAATTCAGATATTTTCTACAAATTTCTGGTAAAATTCTGAAAGTTGGTCAACGTTCCATATACATAATTGTGTTTTTATCTTCTATAGGTTTTCGGGGCAAGGACACATGTACCTGTCATATATCCCTTTTCTTAAAACTGTTATATAACTACCAAAATTAATCTCATATTAAAATTATTTTGCATAGTATTTAGTAGCGTTAATATTCATACCAAATTTCCAAATTACCAAAGTTAATATTGGGGTATATACATGCTACGAGATTTAATTAATATTACTCATGTTAAATTTCTTTGTAAAACATTCTGGTGGAGTTTCTTTTTTTTTTTTTTTTGTAACAAATTAATAAAATAATAATAAAGAAATCAACACGTTTTCCTATTTAATAATACAAAATTAAAATTAATCCTTCTGCACTAAACCAAATCTCGTAGGTAATATTGACGAATAATTTTCGCAGATCAAAAAATCGTTTAGTGCACATCTGATGTACTCAATAAAAAAAGCCGTTAGGATTTTAATTGATACGAGAATATATAGTTTATATAGTTAAATGGAATTTTTAATAAATTTATATTTTTCCTTTTCTCACGCCGATATCGATTTTGAACACTTGTACCTAAATGAGGATTATTTGAATTCGAATTATGAAGAACTTTTTTAAAAAATCACTTCCGTATTTGATGATCATATCATGGATCTAGTAAGCAAAATTTTAAACCAAAATATGAAATAAATGCAAAATATATCTGAAGGTAATATATTACTAATTATTAAATAACTAATTATTTTTTTTAATATCTATTCTTAAATATTCCAGATGGTCGTCTATTTGTTCCATTTCACAGCGTATTAGTCCCTCCCTTTATCACATATGTAATTACTTACAAACAAAACCTCTGCTACGTAAGTTTAAACCAAATTTAATTAAAATATTCTTTTTTGTAATATTTTATACTAATTAATTATACGTTTTTAATTGATTTTTACTTTTTACAAGAATTGACGTGATTGTTATGAATATATTTAATATACTTATTTCTTTTATGGGAAGAATTGTTAATTGTTTTATATATAATAAATATTAATGAAGTAGTAAAAATTTCTTATTCGTATTATTTTTTATGACAGTAAGTAGTCGTTTATATTTTAGTGTATTATCCACAAATATAATTTTTTATTAGTTGAATAAAATAATGCAATTATATATAAACGTAATTTTTCCTACCGGAGTTTAAAAGATATTTTAAAATAGACAAAAATTTGTCAAATTGAATAAAATTCAATAGTTGAAATGAAAAAACATTATTCAATCTGAAGAAAATAATATCTAATTTTAATAAATTGTTTATTCAATTCAACTGAAATTTAGTCGAATTAAATAAAATAGTGTAGTAAAATTGAATAAACATTTTTCAATGTGAAGAAAAGTTTTAATTAACTTGAATATTATTTTATTCAATTTGACAAAAAATGTTTCAAATTAACTACCTTTTAATTAACTGAACCAATTAGTCATTTTGATCATTTTTCATCAATTTAACTGATTTACGAAAATTTAACAAAAATTTCTGTTGAATTGACTATTTGATATTTAACCTATTTTTGTTTAATTCTACATCCCTTTTTACCGTATTTACAACACTTTTTTTTTGGTTGGGTGTAAAGAAAAAAGCGCTTTTTTTAAATTTTGGCAAGCTTTCTCTTTTTCTTATTTTAATAATAAAAATACAATTACATTTTCTTTTCTAACTCTAAGATTTGCCCATTTCTGTAAATAATTGGAAAATACTAATTCATTAAGCATCAAATGCTTTTGCTACTTTTTATAAAAAGCTTTTACAAAAAACTGGTTCTTTTCTTTATTAAAAACTAGCGGACCCGGCAAACTTCGCCTCGCCCCAATTTTAAGCCATCAGACAAACTTCAGAGTAATAATACAACACAAATATTTAAATTTTCAATGTGATTTATTTGAATGGAATCAGTAGAGAGCGATTTGATGAACAATGTTTTTCGATTTGTTTAAATCAATTTTCGATTTTTCCAATTTTCCGACTTGCGGAGAGATTTTCCAATTTTCCTCATTTCGCATTTTCCGCAATTTTTTCATTATTTACACTAAGAACTTTCTATTGTTTGATTTGGAAAGCCATTAAGGAATAATTTCACACAAAATTTCATACAAAAACTCGATTTTCGATTTTTCCAATTTTCCGACTTTTCCGGAGGGATTTTTTTCAAAATTTTCTTCCGTAGAAACCTTCTCCTCGAAAATACGAACAACTGACAAAAAATTTTACAGAAATTTTTTCAAAATTTTCTTCCGTAAAAACCTTCTCCTCGAAAATACGAACAACTGACAAAAAATTTTACAGAAATCAGCCGTTCTCATTTTATGAAGTACTATATATATATATATATATATATATAAAAGGATTTTCCTCTTTTTTGTACCTCAATGTTTGCCTCTTTTGGAGAATTTCAATATAGTAACTTGATCTTCTAACAAAAAATCGTCTTTGCAAAAGAACGTTTTTCTCAACTTACTTTTTTGATTATCATTTAATGAATCCCAATAATGAAAACAAACTTAAAAAAATTTAACACATTTTTCTCTTTTCTTACCTTAAAGTTTGCCTCTTTGGAAAATTAACATTAAAAAGCCTTATTTCTTAACAAACTTTGTAAAGGAGCGCCTTATTGGTAAATATTTGAACTTTTTTTTTTTTTCAATGGTGCTTTATTTAAGATAATTGTGCCATAAGGTATTTTTGATCTTCTTGTTAATCCACAATTTTAGCCAAAAAACAATTTATTTATCGTAATGATAATAACATAATTCTTCCAAGGGCTTTTGACCCAAGTCCAAAAAAAAAACTAATTGAATTAAATAATCCGTTAAATATTAATATTTTTTCAAAAAATTATTACAACTCCTCAGCTATCTCCATCGCATACTTTGTAAATTCTAAGCGTCGACTCTCTGGATATCCGTCCATGAACAAAGAATCATCAAACGATGCAGATAGTTGCGATGTATTTTCTACTTTCTTCTCATCCGACTATTCTGATAAAGAATTAAATCAACTTTCCAATTATCCGTATCCAATTCCTGATAAACAATAATAAATTGTCCGACATTAGATAAATCGATGTTAATGTCACCTGTAGAGAATCCAAAATATCCTAATAAATATGTACTGACGGTCTGTATAAGTGATCATTTCTAGTTCGTTTTTAAGAAATGACATAAAAGTCGATTAAAACTTGGGTTTATTGGGTTAAAATGTTCTACAGAAATTTTCTACGTCGAATTTCACTAGGAATTATCGAAGTTCTAAAGTACATCCGGTATAGCATTTATCCAAGAAAATTACCTAGGATTTTATGCTATATGTCATTGCCTAGTTTAAGAGTGAATTTCTTACCTTAGACCCTAGTAAAATTCGACGAAGGAAATATCTGTAGAACATTTTAGCACATTAAAGCCAAGTTTTAATTTCTTAAAAACGGACTAGAAATTATCCCTTATAAGGAAATATTAATTAAAATAAAAATGAATTAAAAGCTCTAATGAAATATTCCCCGTTAAATTCTCTAAACATTTATGTGAAAATAATTAAGCTTCGAACTATACTTATATTACTTTGGTTTTAAAAAGGAAATGTTTAGAAGGTCATAAAACCAAAATTTTCCCCACCACCGAAAAATCCTTCGGAGGGTTTATTACACTCATCAAATGCTATGAATTGCATATGAAATGATTCAGCCCCCAAAATACTGTTGCATAGTGTAATTTATTTATTAAATTTAGACAAAATAAACAATAAATATTCTATTTAAGTATAAGATCAGTAATTATTATTATCAAATATATATAATAACGAAACCCTAAACCAAAAAAAAAAAAAAAATACTACAATTTCGTAAGTAAGCTAATGAGCAACTTTTCATACAAAAATATAAATACATTAAAAATCTGGCTGAAGTTAATTTAATTTACAATTGCAGTATATATGCAATCGATTTACATTATTTACATAAATAATATCCCTTTTATTTCTAATTTTCTATTATTATTGCTACTTCCATAATAAAGTTTAAACTCAAACATCGAGAATACGAGCGCTAACTTCGAAAAACGGTTGTACCATTGAATTCAGCATACTCTAATTAGATTTAGTAGTGGCTTATTTAAATCTGCGACTAGCACAATGTTATCGCTTAAAATAAAAATCTTCTTATATTTGTCGATTTATTTATTTATTTATTAAGAATTTAGCATAAAATATAAAATTTATATACTAAATACAGTTTTATAAAGCTATAGCAGCAAGGCCTTAAGCTTAATTATTATGATTCAGTAAACAATTTCAATAGTTAGAATACCTTTAAATTATTTTTACAGAGTTTGGATGTAAAAAACAAAGAGTAAGTGATTACAAGATTATTCATAAGTTTATATATGATGGTATAAATTTGTCTTCTTTAGGAATTTTATAATTTTATTTATGCTTTCCGAAAATGGATAGGATAGGAGAGCTAGTGCATAGAGTGGACAATGGCATAGGATATGGTTAATGCTGACGTTACTATGATTGTCACAGGTACATGCGTTGGGATTCTGGCCATTCAATAAATGACCATGTGTTAGTTTAGTGTGTCCTAGTCTTAATCTGAGGAATATAATGAGATCCATTCTATGGATTTTTATGTTTCCTAACCATTGTCTAATGTTGGTCTTTTCGGTATTAATATCCCTATACCAAGAGCTTGTTAGATTCCACACAGACATATGTCTCAATTCGATGACCTTTTTATTTCTTTATTTATATCCCTTATATTGATGTTCTCAGTTTTTATTAGTGGAGAATTCAATGCCTGTTTTGCCATAGAATCCGCGAACTCGTTTCCCTGGATCCCCATATGCCCAGGAACCCACAAAAGGATAATTTTTGGGTACAATAAAATTAGTATGTTTCGAATTTTAGACTCATAAAAATTCTGATTGCTCACATTATATATAGATTTTAAGGCTGCAAGTGAATCTGTACAAGTAACAAATTTACCTCTTCTGTTCCTAATAATTCTTATAGCTTCGTATATGGCTATAATTTCTGCGGAAAAACTGGAACTAAAATTTGCTAATAATGAAACCATTATTGGTTCTTTTTCAGAAGTGATGGAAAAGGATACAGTATTCTCGGAACGTGAGCCATCAGTAAAAATAAAGCAATAGTCCTTATGTACATCAACAGCGTTACGGTAAAGCCATTGATAATATAGTGATGAAGTGTTGTTTTTTAAATGAATATGGAGGGAAAATCAATGGAGTCTTCCGCTAATCTCCATGGAGGACATTTTAATGGTAGCTTCCTAAAAGGAGTATTATTGATACCTAAATCTGAGCATAGCTCCAATATTCTTTCAATACTATGTTGAATTTTCGACAGGTTTTTTGTCCTATAATATTTTTTGAGACTATTTTGTAATGGGCCATCGGAACAAAATAGAAGAGATTTTATTTGTTTACAGGATGTGATATCCCGTTGGTTAGTCAGATCGAAAATTTTTGTCTCGAATAACATATTATTAATGGGTGTGGTACGTATAGAACCGAGGGCATAACGAATAGCTGAATTAAAAATTGATCTGATTTTCCTGAAAGTCGAGTGTGAGGTTTAACCGTAAAGTTGAATTCCGTAATTTATCTTTGAAACTATTAGTGCACCAATTATATTTAATACCAGTATTTTTCGGTATGACATAAAATTAAAGATATAGTTTAAGATTTTTGGACCTACATTCCATGATACAAGTTGGTCAATAATAATATGTAATCCAACCTTGTCGTATGCCGTTTCGAAATCTAAAGAGACAATGGTAAGGTTTTGTTTGGCAGAAAGTGTCGTGCAGGTAAGATAATCAATATATAAAAGAGAGTCAGATGTTGACCTTCCTTTTCTAAATCCCATTTGATTGGGATTTAAAAGTTTTCTGGATTCAAGTACCCACCGTAATCTATTTGCTACTATTCTATCTAGAATTTTCGAAAAACATGGATTAAGAGAAATTGGTCTAAATGACTCTAATGCTGTTTTGTCCGCTTGTGGTTTCAATATTGGTATAATTGAACTGGTTTTATATTGTTGAGGAATATTTGTATTAAGGATAAGTATTAAATGACGGACGTTGGATTGATTGCTTTCGAATCTGAAATTGTCTGTTAAAGTTACAGTCCTTTGAAGCTGATGACCAAAAGGAACATAATTCGTTTGCAATTTCACCACAATCGGTACACATTTCAGATGTTGAACTATGTTTTCGAATGCAATGGATTCCAAGATTGTTTTTATATCCACAAAAGGTGCGTATATTTGTCCAGATTTTATTAGATGATGTTCGTGGATTAATTAGTGATGTTATGTTTGAAATAGATTTCTTTTTTGAATCTTTAATTTCACGTTTAAAAAATGCATTTGTCGATATAAATGGTTTATTTATAGAAAAGATGTATGGGAACTAGGGTTTGGGGCCCGAGAAATCCCGGCAAAATGTCGCTGAGAATTCCCGAAAATTTTTTTAATTTTCCCTGGGAAAACAAGAAATTTAATATTAATTTAAAACGTGGTTTTAAAATCTTATAGCAAAAATATTACTGTTTTTAACGCCTCAATGAAAAATTTATATTATGGTACACACCACCTACTAAAGGCATTTTGAGATGGTAATACTGAATATTAAGATTTGTCAAAAATTCTATACTGGAGCAAAGTATGTGGAAAAGTTAATTTTTGATAGTTTAGAGCTGAATAATATTTCATTGGACTATGGGCTACATAATTTATTAAAAATGAATAAAAAATTTTGACAATTGTAACATAAATAATAAAAGTGCTATTTTTCATAAAAACAAATAATTATTAAAAATATATTAAATTTTCTAAAAGTTTGTCGTTTTATTAAAAAAATATATATGTTAAAATTTAACATGGGAAAAAGTTTTCATTTGGCACAGCAAAAGTGTAAATTTTGTTCACCATAGGAAAATTGAAATTTTTCATAGAACTTAGCTACCGTTTGGCACAAGTGATATTTTAAATTATTCAAAAACATCTGATTTTCATCTGTATTAATAAAGTATTTTTTCTACATTATCAAAAATAAGATTATTCAAAAGTTTTCTAAAAAAAAAAAATAAATAAAATTAAAAACTAAATTATATATATCATCATTGTATTATCGTCTGAAATATTGCCTACCGAATTTTGACATACTGATAAAATATGAAATATTTTATTTTTCAAAAGTATTAATACTTCTTTCTCATCATATAATAACTTAAGAATTTAATGAAATTTCAAAACAATTTTACTTTTGGCAAGTTAAATTTTTGATTTTTTAATTGTATTATTGGTTTGTGGAAATAAATATTAAATAAGATGCGCTTCAAAAATTTTCACTATTATAAAAAAAAATTATTAAGTTAAGAGTTTTTTCACTGAAAACAACATGTTTCAATTCTTTTTAGATAAATATCTTATACAAGCAATGAAACTGTAAAGAAATATATATAAATTTTAAAGCCTCAAAACTTGACTGAGGATTTTAAAACGTTTAATAGAACCAGAATTGTGTTTTACGTCTCTAAATTAGAAAGAATAAAGAAAGATAAAATGGAAATAGAACGATAAGAAAAACTATTTGTATTGAAACTTAAATATTGTACCATATATTAGGGTTTATTTTTTTATACCTTACACCACAGGTGTAAAGAGTATATAAATTAATAGTTTATTAGTTATATTCCTTAAAAAAATATATTTTTATTTAACACTTTTATTTGTTAAAACATTTTTATTTATTAACACATTTTATTATTCTTAATGAACTAAAAGTAAGACTATTACTAATGAAACTAAAAACTGGACTGACTTTTTATTATTTCATAAAATCAGCTATAACTTAAATAATATACTAAAATATGCTTGGTAATCAGTAACTACACACTTATTACTTTATGCAATAAAATTAGGTTTTTTCACTGTCTAGAAATGTGTCTGAAATTTCCGATAACAAAAGTTATTAACTGGAAGTTCAACAAACTGCAATTGGATCGTTAAACAATTTTGTATTTCAGCTTAAATGTTTTTTGTATTAACATATATGAATTTTTCATTTTGTTTATAATTTCAACAATTTTCATGGGAGAGTAAAAAAGTTTATATTTTCTGGATTCTTTAAGAAATGATGTCGATAGGACGATGTCTATCCGTTTGTCGGTTGAAATGGCGTTTATGAAGCCCACCTATACCTGTAATATATAATATATACATTAAACGATCGGAAATCCTTTCGAGAATTATGCTATTCAGATTCAGCAAGATCGGTTCATAAAAGGTGGAGATATGTCAAAAAACCAAGTTATTAAACCGGTTTCAGATTTTCTGAAGCATCTATATATGCTAGAGACTTCGTTTTCGCAAAGAAGATTCGAATTTTCTTCTGAATTTTTATGCTGAAGAAATGAACTAAATCTATACAATAGTAACCGAGATATTAGGCAAAACGTATTTTTGACTTTTTGTAGCTCTTGTTTAAGCTAGTTTTTATATAGATCGGTCATAAATATTTTTCTAAAATTTCGTTCTTTTTTAAATAACCATATCGGTCCATAAACAACCGAGTTGTAGTCAAAAATCGGGAAAAAATATTAAAAATATACGCACACAAACATATATAAAAACATTGCAATGACTTTCAGTGTGTTGTTTTTTATATAATCAAACAGTACCCATCATACACAGAGTTATCATATTTGATATTAAATTATTATTAAAGGTTAGTTCAAACCTTAATTCAAATCTGCATTAAACTAATTAACCCAAAAGTCTAAGATACACATTTTTTAATGTAACTTACAATAGGTAAAATAAAATAATTATTTGTATGAAACATCTAAAAGTTTTAAAAAATTGAAAGATACATCATACTTTAATATTATTTTATTTTTTGTTTAATAATTATGATTTATAATTTTGTTTAATATTCTTTATAATAACTCAGTGCTTTTTCTTATAATTTAAGTTTTTAAATATGAAAAACTCAATTACCCGGGAAAAGCAATATCACGGGAAACCCCAAACTCTAATGGGAACCCATATAATATTATAATCGATTCACTTATGAACTTTTTTTTAAGAAATTGCTCGATTTCCGTGGTCTGTTGGGACAGCTGAAAATACGCGTAAATTAAAAACGCGATAAACAGGGTTGAAAATAGGTACAAAATTATATTTTGGAACCAGAATTTGTGTATATCGTTTAAATTGAAACACTAATTAAATGAAAAATGTTAGCTTGGGAAACAAAAATCGCGTTAATTTAAAACCAATTATTTATTTATTGGGAAAAAACAAAAATTTTCCATGGTGGACAATAAAACAAAGTCGGTTTTTTGGAGTAAAAATTTCAAATTTCATAGTTTTATTTTATTTTGAAATTTTATTATGCACATTAATATTTGTACAAAATTGATATTTTGTTAATGATTATGAATTATAATAATCCTCGTTAGAAAATGAAAAGTACTTCACTTTTACCTTTCCTACCCCTAACGGTAATCACAATGAATAGTTTGCGTCTTTGGTATTGGTTTTAAATTAACTTTTATTTCATTATTCTTTGTGTGGTTATAAATTTCTTCCGGTGCATAAGCAAAATTCGTGTTTTTAATATTTCCTGCTGCCCACAGATACATTAAAATATGGGTATTAATAACATTTTTGCCTTGAAGACTTGCTTTAGCTACTAACCTTTTTAATATACCTCCAAGACCATCACACACATTTTTGCCATGATCAGCGGAGCCATCTGAAAAATAATATATCTTTCTTGGGACTGTATAAAAATGTCCACTGTAATGGAATTATGTTTGCAAATTTTGGTTCATTATTTTCTTTATAGTAAATTCCAAAGGGATGAAGTGTTGATTGTTCATTTGACCAATGGTATGATTGGCTTTCATCTTAAATTTTAAATGAATAATTTTCTGAAAAGTCTAATACTACTAAGAATTCATTTTCACCTAAATTTTCTTTTATGTTATTAAAATACGTGCTCTGCTGTTTAGAGAAAAACGAATATTTAATTAATTTTGGAAGCCAGGAAATAAAGTTCTCAATAAAATCATCGACAGTTTAAAATTTTGATTCTAAAAAACTTCTATTTGTTTGTGTCCAATTATTATATCGAATTAATTCTATGTCATTTTTGTCATAATAGTCTTGCAAAACTGCTTTTATATTTTCAAAACCTGGGCATTTACTTCAATTCCCAAAATAACATTGTGGAGTTTTTTATTTTTTTATTTTATGATAATGATAATGATAATATGATAATCTATAAAATTGTTTCCCTTGTCAGTTTTAAATGCACCTTCCACCATTAAGTTCACATTTTGATGGATAACGCATACGCAAACTGAATGGGTACCACTGCTGCCTACAAGAACACATTCCTTGGATCTATGCGAGGCGAATTTAGTAAATCCTATCTTATATTCAGGAAACTTATTTTTGAATTCCACGCACATTTCTTTTAAATTACACAACAATAGTCTCCTTTGGATGTGAATTATTTTATTTTCCACCTTATGTGATAAGCATTTAATAAGGAAAAGCTTTACAACATATTTGTAATTATAGAAATATTTTCCTTTTTTTTCCACTATAAGATTTTTACTTTTCTTATGGCATATTTTGATATGGTTGGGATTTCTTTTTTAATTTGTTTAATGATCCACATGTCAGGATAAACTTTAAGCAAATTAGCTTATAATTCCTTCTCATCCAAGTTTTCGATCGGAATTTTCAATGAGGACAAAATTTCATATTCTAAGGTGGTTGTTCTGGGCTTTTCGTTTAACTCAAAAACTTTTATTAGTAAACTTTGTTGTATACTTTTAACATTTAATCTAACGTATTTTTCGTTTTTTTTTTTTTTTTTTTCGGAGGTTGACTGGGGGTTCATTAATTATTTTGAGGCATTCATTCAGAATTCTTAGTGCTTCTATTTTTGTCAATATATTCACTATCCTCATTTTCTTCAACTACAATTTCTTCTGCATTTGCTCTAATGTTGCTTAGTTTTCTTCTAAAGGTAGAATTAGCTTGGAGCACATATGATTTTGTTATCCATATAGGGACAACTTTTAAGTAATATGGTTTAGATATCTTATGATTTGGGATGTTCAAAGGATTACAGCATTTGTTTAATAGGATTTTATCCATATTCTTTACCTTTTTGTTAATATAGTAAATAAATATGTATTTATGACTGTTTCATAAATATGTATAAGTATAATTAATGTATATATTAACCCAAATTAAAAAATCGAGAACAATTTCAAATTAATGACAGCCAAGACAAAGACAAAAGTTGCACTATCATAAAGTGAAAGTTTCGATATACACCCAAAATATGAATTCTGCGATAATGACAAAATTATAACAAAACTTAAAATTTTGAATTTTTAAATGAAAATTGTTGTTTTAAAATTGTAAAGTTTAGAACGCAGAAGATATGTTATTGCGCATGATTTTCCATTATTATAATTCATTATAGCTAACAAAAACTCAAGTTTGTTTAAGTAATTTGATACATAATCAAATTTGAAAAGAAAATAAAAATGTGAAATTTGAAATTTTTAGTCAAAAAAACCGACTTTGTTTTACTAAAACTAAATTTTTTTCACCATCCCCCATGGTCCCATTTTAAATTTTTTACACACTGTTACTGACACTATTGTCTATCATGGAGAAAAGACTTATAAAATGGTTCTTTTAGATATCCATGAATTAAAGACAAATTTTGACACCATTATCCTTTTTTAAAAAATTAAAATATTAGACAACAAAACTGAAAAAGTACAAGAATAACCGGTTAAAAAGTTATATTAAATTAAAGTTAGTATGTTTTTTTATCGAACTTTGAGCCGCGGTAAAATCTAAATGATGACGAATTTTTAAATTTTAGAGAACCTCAAATTTTGTACTAACGTAGTGAATACGTTTACCGAATTTCATCGAAATCGGAGATGGTGAGGTACGGTACGTGTTTGAAAATTTTTGTTTTTTCCCTTTTATTTAATATTCCATACAAAGGCAGTCTCATCGGCGTTAAATACTTAATGAGGATTATACCAACCAGCCTTTATTAATTAATTTTAAAATAAAATGGAAATAATTTAGTGGCATTTTAATCACCTTATGAATATATTCTTTGATTTAAGAAATTGTGTAAAAATGTCATTGTTAGCTAAATATTCGTATTCAGGTTTTTTCAAGCCATTACAGGCTTTTTGTTCAATCATATTATTTGTATGTTATTCACTTTTTTTGCTAATTCGATTCTATTCGAATTATATGTACATTTTAAATATTTTTCTACTAAATTTTATCGTATTTAGGATACTTGTTTTGCTGTAGATATTAGTCGCACATATATTTCATATTTTTTGGTAGGTAGGTAGTTTTAAAAATAAGGGTCTTATTTTTAAAACTACCTTTGTTGCCTTTTTTCGGTTTTTTAAATAAATCCCATATATATGTATTTTTTTTTCGCAATATTGTTTATTTTGGAGTCAAGTTTTAAATATTTTCTTTAAAAAATTAAATTTTTTAATACTACTTGCACATATGATTCAGTCAACAGTAGAATCTCTTTCAAAACGGTACTGTATTTCACGCAATTCAACGTTTGCCATTATTATTTAAACGCACTAAATCAAGTTTGTATTAAATAAAAGCGCATACTTCAAAAAATGGTCACTATAATTGAATCGCGTAACTTCTATAAATATGAACCGATTTTTACATTTCGGAATTCTACTAAGCAAAATAAAAGAAAAACATACTTACTGATCCAGTTATATTATCTCTTATTTTTTAAAAGCTATTTCTGTTAAGAAACTTAATTTCTCGTTTTTGGCCTTGTCCTTTTTGTGTTTCTGCCCCATAACTTTTAATATAAAAATTCTTAGATTAAAAAAAATAATGAAATTCTCCATAGTTTACCAATTATTAATAGGTGATGTACTGAATACGAATCTGTTTTCACTCTTCTATTTTTTTATTTTTATTATTATTATTTTTTTTTTCTTATCAGGTCGTAATATAAAGAACCTGTAAAAAACACTAATATATGTGGATACCAAAAACAACTAATTATATATTGTTTGGTCAAACATTTTTACTAAGCATTATTTTCGTATAATTAAATTATGTAAATGGTTTTAAAAAAATAAAAATCTATCGAAATATTTTTCCTTCTTTTAAGTAAAACGTATGTTTCTTCTTCTATGGGAAGATCAATGATTGGATCTTGGTCAGAACCAATTCGGCTTGGGAGAGTAGAGAGGACTGTAGAGTGTCGAGGGCGATATGGCCAGCACTGGACAATGCACTAGCACTCTCCTGGGCTTGAATAGGAAGAGCTTAAGAATTATGATAGGGGCCATAACGGGTCACTGTTTGATAGGGAAGATGAGGTCTAGATGGGACGCTAGCAATTCCGATTTTTGTAGAATGTGTGGAGACGTCGACGAGACCGAGTCTATTGAGCACATTGTGTGCCATTGTCCACGATTGCAGCATCGTAGGATGAAATGGCTGAGTAGCCAATTCCTCGGCGGGCTAAATGACGTTCGGGACGCAGATCTTGTAGACGTCATAGGCTTCGTCATGGGAATCGACTGTTTAAGGGAGAATCAGGGGTATAACCCTAGGGGGATTGGTAACATTGCTAATCCCCCTATATGATTCGTTCTCATTCCTACTCTTTTCTCTTCTACTCCTACTCTCCTATTTTCTATATTCTATATTTTACAGCTCTTTCAACGAAGGGACTCACAATGAACCGAGATCGGTCTTTTTGAACACCTTTTCAGGAGAAAAAAATAATTTATTGTTTGCTTGAAAGCCATACAAAAAATATATATCGGAAAATTTTAAAATATCATATTCCTAACAAAGTACAAATACATTTTTTTCATAATTTTCTTTAATGTCCTACTCTTTTCAAAAATCCAGTTATTTTTATCCTGAATGTTCAGCTTTTTGTGAATCTGGATATGTCAACCCTATGTACGACGAATAATAAAAGAAATAAATATCTGCAGAAACTTGAGTTTAAAGACCGTTGAATTTGGAAAGCTACTGAGAACTGATTGAAATTAAAACACACAATATATTTTAAATAACAGTTATGCTATTAACAAATTTAACTAATTTACTTATACCACATTATAAAGAAGCATTTAATATAACAATATTTAGAATAAATATTCCTTTTTATAACTGTGTAGAAGTAAAATATACATTTCTTGTACTTGTATAGTCAAGTATTTTTTACCTCGATGTCGGTGACCATCATCATCACTAGGAACAATACACCTATCCATACATACATTTAATATAAACATATATGTACATGTTCGTATATAGTTATATACGTGTGTGGATATACATAAATACTCTAAGGACGATCTCTTATTCGGAAACATGTAAAAAAAACCTAATTTCACGTCAACTGATTCATGTACGAACATTCAAAAAGTTGGCTTTAATTGTAAGTGAGCTAAAAGCTTTTTATTTTCTTGCATTTAACTACATCCATACATATAAATATATTCACATATTCATATGTATGTATAGTATGTATTTGATGTGTTCGTAAGGTAAAACTATTTATCTGAAGTTCTTTATGTTGCAATATGTCTGTTAGTATACATGTTGTGTGATGGTTGATGTTTTGTTTTTACTCGAGTCAGCTGCAACTTAGGTCCAACTTTAGTTGTAACCACAAAATCTGGTTAAATGTCTCGTAACCCATTGTGGGTTACCATTTTCTTTTTCTGTTTTTTTCTTTTTCCTTGTTTTTGTACACAATTTACTTTAGTATACTTTTGGTAGAGAATTCATTAAGGTCTAGGAAGAAAATAAAAATGAAGCTACAATTTAGTAGTAGATTTTTAAATACAAAGTAAATTAACTTAAAAGTTTTTCTTTTCAACTACAACATGTAACAGATGCATTTAACTTTTTACGAAGATGAGAGAGAATTGTTTCTTTAAGATTTTTATTCTTGAACATAAGACGTTGCATTTCTTATTTACGTACACGAATGAAATATTGCACATTGGGCCCATCGAAAAATAATTAAATAAGAAATTTTAAATATAATAAATATAATAAATTTAGTAAATATAATAAATAAATAAAAAATCAAATATAAAATTTTATTTAGAAATTTAAAGTGATCAAATGAATGAAAAAATTGGGAAAAAAACAAAAAATATTTTCCCAAATAGGGGTCAACGACCCCCTAGGCGTCCGTAGCAATATTCCAGGTAGTCTGCGAGTGAGACCGAAAGTGTGTATTGTGAGGCCTGTATATAGAAATATACTTTAAATAAAATATAAATACGTTGTGTAATAATCTAGGATATTTTAATATTTGTTTTTGAATTTTTGTTTCAAATAATTTTATTATAACAGGAAATTTGTGAACTTAAAATACATAAGAAATATATTAAATATAAAAGAATAGAAACCAAATCAATATTCACTTTACTTTTTTAATTTAATATTTTGAACTTAATATTTTTTATTGAAACATATGAGATTTTAAGAGCTAATAGACCGAAATTTATACATATAGGAATCGTAAAATTTGAAAGATTGATATTTTTTATTGGTAGAATCCCAGAGACTGAACTCGATGCTCCGGGCAAATTTATGATACGAAGAATATAATTGTTTATACCTGTCAAGAAATTTATGCAAATTAAACCATCAAAAGAGCCTGACAAGTAACTAATTAAACCAAAATTATCTTAATACTTAAAATTACCTAAACAAGAAAACTAATTTCAAATTTAAAATTAATAAACTTAAATTTTTTTATACCATTTAAAAACCAAATAATATACTAAATATGTATAATCTTTAAATTAAATTAGTAATTTATTTTTAACTTTATTAATTAATTTATTTTAATTTAATTTAACTTATTGTTATATATTTTTATTTTTACAAAATAAACATCTACAAATCACTGACACTTACATACACTCAAAAAAAAAAAAGAAATATACCCAAGCTTCTTCGAATTCACGCCTGACATCGTTGGAGTAAAATGGTGAGTTTTATCAAAATAAAAACAAACAAAATAAATATATAATTAAATCTCTCATTCCAAAACTACCCCTAAGAAGAAATTATTGAAGCTTCGTACAATATATCAATGCTAATAGCAAAATCATATAAACCACACACAATTGGTGAACTTTTAATTAAGCCTAATATGAAGCGACGGTTGTTTCTAATTTAAGCTTTTAACTTTTATTTTATTGCAGATTTATTGCATAAAGTGAGATAAAGGTAGAATTATTGTTTACTAAACTTCTGTCTACGATTTTCAAAGGTGTACACATGTAGTCGCATGTAGACTTTGATTCAATAAGTGCTTTTATGTGTAAATTTTTCTTATGAAAAAAGACGTCTTTAATCCCCTCTACCAAAATATTTCTCATTTCCACTGCTGAATAATATCTTGGATTCATCTGATGTTAAAAAAAACATACATATGAAAAGTGTAATAGACCTGAAATCACTTCACGATGAATTTTAACGATATTATTTATCCATTTAACATTCCAATTGATGACATACCCCATAATTTTCAAGAATAAACATTAGAACGTGTACCAAAGCTGACTTTGAATTTCTGTTGATTGAATATTTTCGGTTAAAATATTATAAATAATTTCATTATAAAATAATAATAAAATAAAAATAATAAAATTATATATATATATATATATATATTATTATATTTATATATATGTGTATATATATATATATATATATATATATATATATATATATATATATATATATATATATATGAGCTGCAAACTAGTTTCGTCTAAATATGTAGAAACAAACTGTAGCCAAAGTTTTAATGCTTCACTCCTAAACATCGTATATCATATATATATATATATATATATATATATATATATATATATATATATATATATATATATGTATATATATATATGTCCATGCCATGTGTGTGTTTACAAAAGTGTCCCGTTTTCAACAATGAAGGAGATTTGACTTAAATTTATGGTCCTGGAAAATTTTATTTATCACCAATCCTATATCCTATATATATTACCCTATATTTAACTGTTAAAAGTCTGCACAATAACAAAGAAGGTACAGGAATTTTCTTAAAGTACGATTAGTTTATGTAAGATTGAATGAGAACAAAAAGTTTAAGAGAGCGAATAAAAAGTGTAGAAGTAATTTTAGGCTCTTTTTCTAAGTTTTTAAACTTTGAACGACAATCATGATTGTAAAATGAAACCTATCGCACTAAAATTTTGTACTGTATTAGTTTTAAGTCTTGTGAGTTCTGTAACCCGTTTATTTGAAATAGTATTACCACAAAAGTTGTTGAGGATTAAAAGCAGTTTCAGCCATGTTAAAAATTTTTGATAATGACTCATATACAGTGGCGAACAAACCTAAAGTACGGATTTGTACTTATTGCTAAATCCCCAATTCACTAAAACAAATTCAAAAAATTTCAATGCAGTGTAAAATACATATTTTTCATGCGGGACAAAACTAAAGCACATTTTCCAATGTATTAAATATAAATATCAATTTCATTAATATCTAGTACCTATTTTTTTAAACTTTGGCATATGTGCGTGACATAGAGACATTTAAATTTGAAAATCCTCCACAGAAATTTCATTCCTGGCTATTTCTACTAGTTGTGAAGTTTCGTCATTAGTTTTACAATTCCCCATATGAATCCAAATATATTCTCTATCATATTAAGACTAAACAATTGTTCCGACCACTTTATAACTATGATTTTGATCATAACCCACTTTGATGGGTCTTTGATACCTCTAATTAACGGGTATTTCCTTTTCCGTATGTGGTTGAATGTTATCTTTTAGTTCATGGTTAGACATAAAACGTTTCGTTATTCCATTTACTATATTACATTTACTATATTATAATTACCGACCACGAAAGAGCGGCCAAAAATTCACCGAATGTATTTCAATTTTCATAAAATTTTGCACGCAAATTGAAGAACACCAGGTAAAAAAATACCCTTTTTCAGGCGTTCTTTCATGTAATTGTCGATATATATTAATTTAAATATTTGTATACTATATTTAGTAAATTGTATGGTTGCAATACGGTTTTTATCGCTGTTCAAAATTCACTTTTTTCAGATTTTTTTAAATATGAAATTCAAAAATATATCGAGCGCTTATATTCCAAAAGGCCTATTTGCAAAACCCCAATTGTTCAGGAGAACATAAAAGTTTTATCATTCATTCATTCCTCATTATTTTGCAATCCGGTCTTCTATGATTTATTAAACCTCACACATAAAAATAAATCTTTTAACCCAATTATTATAATTTTGTGTTATAAAGTATTCAGATAGCCCTTTTGGTTTATCGAAAATTAAAGATGTAAAATATAAAATTTCTGATAAAAATTAGACAATATATTAAATTTATTATACATCAAGAGATAAACAAGACCGAAGCCTGATGGTTCGAAGGACCAGGTTCAAACGTCATAACTGTAAAATAACATTGTGGGTATAAAAAATATGGAAATGTGTAAATATTGCAAAAAAATCCATGCGAAAAAACTTCAAAGAAAATTTAAACTAATTAAAATTGTACTAAATTAGTTATCAACAACTCAATTGTCACTAAAACGTTCATTTTATATTTATAGAGTTTAACATGCAAAGACTCGTTTTTTCTTATAAAAATTATATGTTTTGTAGATAGCAAAAAAAAATAACAATACAAAAAATGTGTTGGTTATTTTTTCTATTCAAAACTTAACAAAGTGCTTGAAGTTAAAAATATATTTTTGGAAATCTACAGATAGCTTTTTTTGAATATAAGCCCTCGATATATCTTTGAACGTAGATCTGATTTAAACAGATACTTAATAAATCTAGTCTGTAATTATTTTTACAATGAATTTTTAAAATGAAAAAAAAGAAAATAATGAAATCAATATTCGTCCTTGAGTCAAGGATATTTAAAAAAAACATATCTTCGATTTTAATATCTTCAAGCATATTTTTGCATTATTTTGATCATCAATATTTTGAATCGAAAATAATCACGTATTGGCACGTATCGGCAATACTAATCAGTAATTATAACGGTATCGAATTCAAACATTGGTATAAACTTTAAATTAAGTTGTCGTTACTTACAAAATTGTTAATTTCAAAACCTAAAAATAACATAATAATTACTTTAAGGACACAACTTAAAAAGCAATGTTTGTGAAGCTTTTTTTTAGCACATCCAACAGTAAATTCTATATCTATTCACTTTTTTGGAAGTTCCTGGAAGTTCACTTTGACCATATTTGTCAGATTTAATGAGAGTTACGTAGTTTTGACGCAAAATGGAAAATGCACCCTTCGCAGGCTATTTTAAATATTTAAAAAATTGACTTTATTGTGTAGAAGTAGCTTTTAAAGTTATCGAGATATGAAGTTGAATTTATCGAGAAATCAAATTGAAATTAACCATTCGTGTACAGTGTGACTTAAAATAAGTAGAAGTAATTCTTTAAGAAAGTACTTTTTCATTACGTCCATGCTATCAATAAGTGTTTCCTTGTGATGAAGAAGTAATATAAGCAGCATCCGAATATGCAATTAAAAAGCGATTCGAATGATTTATTCTGCTATAAAACGTTGAGAATCGGTTCCTGTTTTTACAAATACCTGTTATTATTTAAAAGAATTGTTTTAAACAAATGAAACATAATGTTAAGTATATTTTTTTTTATTAACAAATATATTGCTTTATGTAAAAATTAAAACTAATTTCATTGCACTGATAAAAAGAACATCCAAAGAATTAATTTTGTATTGCATCATGAACAAGACTTCCTACTTAGTGAATTGGTATCAAAAAAAAGAGTATCTTCCAAACACAAGCCTATGTTGAATTCATTAAAAATTATCAGAATTTTCTCCACTTTTGGGTCACAAATTCAAAATCTTATTAAGATCTTAGGATATTATTTTTTGCTGGGTTATAATGAATGATTTTAAGTCAGTAGTGGATCTTGAAAACCAATGAAAAATTTTAAAGAAATTAAAAAAATATATATAAAAAATGTTTATCAAAAATAAAAGTCAGATTGAATTTGATTTCAATATTGATTTATTTTTATGAAAAAAATTAGCGTTTCTTTCAGAATTTAAGGAGAAATTCATAAATATTCTAAAGAAGGACATTTTATGTAATTGTGTGAGAGATTTTGGTATCAGCGATGATACAGTATGGAGAAAGGAGAAGCGGTTAAAAACATATTTAGATAAAGATGACATTCTTCCTGAACATGAATTATTCATTCAAAAATTAAGGTCCAGATATGACTTCTGTAAGGATTTTAATATCCTAACCTAGTATTCAAATTTCTCGTGCTTTCTCTCCGGCACAAGAGAATATGAGCAGGTTCATCCAATATGTATGATAGTGGAAACGATCCGTTATGTTTTTTTAGAAAGAATAGAATAATTAGTCACGTATACGGATAATTATACCAATTCCTCAAAGCATATTATTATACTACATGCCCGAACTTTTAAAAGGCGATACTTTCGCTTAATATCGTAATAATAAAATGAATTGTAAGATTTATAAAGATTTTGTCGAACATTTTTGTAAATTTGGATGATAAATTAGAACAAGTGTACAAAAATCCGATGAATGCTTCGTCGATTACGTAACTGAAATACAGTCATTAATACGGTGGACTAACTCAACGGCAAGTGAACAACTAGAAAAAATATATAAGAATTGCCCAGCAGAGTAAGGGGAAGGGAAAATCTCTGAAATCAACTACCTTTCCTATCAAACTTATACCTGATGCCGACGTTCGCTTACGAACATCGTTAATGATTAGAAACAAAAAGATATCGGCTGTCTTGTACACTGGGCCCACACATTCCTGTCGCAGTTTTCAATTTTAGATGAAATGCATATTACAATCGTTGCTGCTGGTTTTGATTTTCTATACTTAGCGGACCAAGCTAGAATTCCAGTTGAAATCTTTGGTTTGTAATGTATGGTGTCGTTAATATATTGTGTCGTAAAAGATGTTGGCAGATCCCCATGGCCCCAGAAAGTAATGTTTATACCACCTTTACTGTCTCAGGACACGGGATTTATCAGTGGCGCATGATGTCGTTTGGTCTGCTACGTTGGCTACGTTTCAGAGAGCGTTAGACTCCGTTATCGGCCCAGACTTATTCTTCGTTATCGGCCCTAAACTTTCACTTACTTGGACGATATCGTTGTCCTGGGGAGTACCATAAGAGTTCACTTACATAATTTAAAAACCGTTTTTGATCGACTAATTACTGCTAAACTGCGGATCAAACCGAATAAGTGTACCATTGCAAAAAGAACAATACGATATTTGCCTCGTTATTTGCGAAAACGTAATTCTCGCAGACCCCTAAAAGGTGAAGCTGTATTAGTTCTACCTGAACCATCTAACGTTCAAGAGTTAAGATCATTTTTAAACACATTTGCTTGGTATAGAAATAAAGCAAAAATTAATGGACACACCCACTCCAACTTCTCCAGATTTTACACGTACTTTTATTTTGCAAACAGATGCCAGTGTTTTAAGTTTAGCAGCGTTTCTCACGCAGAAATTTCACGATGGCGAGAATGGTAATCGCCTACGCCAACCGCACGCTGTCAACGACAGAACGAAACTACACAGTTACCGAAAGGGAGTGTCTGGAAATTATATGGGCTATTAGGAAATTGAGAAGTTATGTCGAAGGGTACCATTTCACGTTGCAGACCACCAATCATTAAAGTGGCTGAATTCAATTCAATCTGCATCTGGACGAATTGCACGCTGGACACTGGAGTTGATGCAGTTCAGTTAAGAGATTCGATACCAAAAGGAAACTTAAATGTTATCACGGATCCGCTCTCGTTCTCCAGTAACCATAAAAGATAAAACTCCAATTTTGCAAACGCTTCATAAAATTTCAGACAACAATGGTCCATGGTATCAGAAAAGACACATTAAAAGCAGATCCGGAGTCCCACTACCGAGAACTATACACGGCAATACAACTCATTGTTTTCCATGACAAATTTACGAAATCGTCTGAATTCGTAGCAGTAAGAAAAGCCACAACTCAAACTTTTTTGAAAGCATTTCGTGAAAGCATTAAAAGTGTTTCAGACCTTCACCGCTCCCTATTCTAACAGGGCTATAAAAACAATTATTTCCCAATATACAGAGAAAACCCGGAGAAAATGGGACGAACAATTACCTGAATTGACATTGGCAGTAAACTCGAACAAACAATCAACCACACCAGGACACAAAAAATATTATTGGAAATGAGAGGACTGATGTCCTCGCAAAGAAAGGTGTTAATCTGCACTCTGGGTCTGAAATATTAATTGTTTTCCGCCCTTATCAATAATATTTCATAGGATAAGGGTAAACTACAGAGCGGAGTGGCTAAATTATTGGCGAAGCTCAGGTAGTAGCATACAAACAAAGCAATTGTTGAATGAGAAGATATCTAAATTTAGCAGAATTCTGTTGATTATGAATAGGAGACAGTTGAGAACATTCACAAATTCTATCACGGGCCACAGTTCTTCAGAAAGATGACATTTGTAGATGGTGCAAGGAGGCTACAGAAGACAGCTTTCACTTCCTATGTCAGTGTCCTGCACTATCATATAAAAGACTAAAACTTTTCAAATCTTATTTCTTTCAGGATTTAACTGATAATGATCACTATTGAAGAACATCTGAGCATTAAACTGGGAGGCGTAGAAATCGAATAGCAGACATATATCATTTTAAAGAATGAGGAGTCAAAAACAATAGCATCATAATGGGCCCATTGTTCTCTATGGATTTCAATTTTTCTAAAGTGTCGATGTCATCCTTACAACGTACCTACCTATCCACTAAATATAGCCCAGCATACTTACATATATTATCGGGAAATTGGTAAAACATCTAGAGCTTGTCAAGGAAGAAGATGATGATGAAAAAAGAAACTTGTTCGGAAGGTACTGTATTCGATTGAGCCCATCGCACCAGGTAAACGTAATTGCGACTCAGTTACGGTTGTTTTATATATATACGATGCTCATTATATGTCTGGTTATTTATTGAAAAGCAAAAGCTCATCTTCCCTAAACCCGGAATGGTGCTACTATAGACGATCTTCTAGCACTAAAAAATACATATTTTATATTACCGTTGCATTTATATAAATTTTTTATTAGTATTTAATGGATTTTGTTTTGATAAATTGTATTGAAATTAATTCTTTATTTAGAAGCGTGTTTAAGCGTTACATAAAAAATGTATTAATATAAAAAAATTTTTAGTTTTTAATAAGTGATTTTTGCCTTTAAATATTTCATATTTAATTTAAAGTTATAATGAATTATTAATTTAGTTTAAAATTGATTTATGAAATGATTTATTATAGCGTATTTGAATATAAGGTAAGCATTCAGCTCAATTATAATTAAAAATATTCACGACAACATGTTTATTATCAAACAAGACTATAATAATAGCATTTCGACACCCAAAGAATGCACTAAATAGTGTCATTAAAGAAGTATTGGAACTGCTGCACACTTCTTCCCGCACGGTGACTCTTCTTGGATAAGAAAATGATATCATATTGGACTGTTAAAAACAACTTGAGGTTACTATTTAGTTCAAATTTGGATAGAAAATGTTTGCAGGGTTCAGTCGTAACTAAAGTAGTAGTGAATAGGGATACTACTGGTATTGCACAGCTACAGTTCCCAGGCAAATTAGCTGTAATGCACAAGGATACTAATGGCCATAGGTTCTAGGCGTAGTAGTGACTAACACACTAACAACTACTAAATTTCTCAATAAAAGATTATCATTTCTTACTGGTCGAGGAATTGGTGTTTAACATTATAACAGGCAGGACGCTGCGAGGTTGTCTTTAAGCTAATTGCTTACTGGTTCTTCTTTAATATTTTGTAATTCCGATTTTGTTAACAAAGTATTTAATAAAGCTTTGTATATTATAAAAATAAATTACTCGCTTATTTCATTGTGGAACCGAATGCAGGCAAAGATTATTATAGAGCATATATTGAGATGGAATGCCTTCATTTGTGAATGTCTTTAGGAATTTCTTTAAAATCGGATTAGATAATTTTTTCAAAAGATAAAAAGGCTTCACATGTGTAGCTAATAATGATTTTGGGGTTTATGATTACATTTCGATTCAAATTCTTTGTGTTTTTGGTATGTACGTGCTGATGGACAAGAAACTTCTGTTTATAATTTCCTGGCATATTGAAAATATTTATTTAAAGCGTAAGCTTTTGACGTTCTTACTTTTTGCCATTTTAGTCCTAAGAATATTTATTCAATAAACTTTTATTTATAATTTAATCGAATAAAATTTTACTAACCCAGCTGAAAATTGTCATATATTTTTATACCCTATATCCATAGTGGTATAGACCACTATAGATGGTTATGGTATTATGCGTTTATTCTGATGTTTATAACACTCAAAAGTATTGGGCTACAAACCACCTTAAAATCTCTGAATCGATTTAACGACGTTCGTTCGTCTGTCCGTCCATGTAAACCTTGTAATCAAACTATGGGTCGCAATTTTTAAAATGTTTAAATGAAATTTTGCACATATGTCTTTTATAGTCCAGGGATGAAGCTTATTGAAATTGGTTATGATCGACCCATTTCTCCTAGCCCCCATACAAATTTAGCATATATAGGTTTTATACAGTTAAAAATCTATATTCCAAATTTCATAATGATCGGCCTATAATTGACCGTAGCTCCCATATAAACTTCACTTCCGAAAAACACTTTAACGTGCATAAATTCCATACAAATTCTAGTTTCAAGTTAATATTTGACACGAATAAGTTTTATGTAAGTAAAAATTATAGTGCTAAATTTTATCACAATCGACCTATAATTACCCATGTAAAGCCCACTTCTGGGAATCACCCTAAAACGCATAAATAACATAATATAAAGTATACATATGTTTCATAGAAATATACAATATTCTTAATACAAATATCGGCCAACAATTGACCCCAGGTCCCATATAAGGATCCTCCTCGAACTTTGATTAACAAAAAGAATAGTGTGTGGTATCATAAAGTCCGGCTTTACCGACTGTATTTTTCTCACTTGTTATATATATTATTCAAGTATGACCATATATTTTTATATATATAAAAGTATATGGATAGTTTGCAATATATGAATACTAGGGTGATCGATTATTTGATTTTTTAGAGAAACCGGTTTTCTAATAGTTGGAATTTTGAAAAAAACCGGTTGCTGTCTTTGAAATTCCGAAAAAAATGGTTAACCTTTTTTACAGAAGTAAATATTTCCATCAAATGACTATATTTATCTGAGAAAATCAACAAATTTTATAGTATTCAAGTTGAAATTTGTAAAAAATAATTATGTTAAGAAACAAATTATCGGTTTTATAGTGCTCACTTAGTGGCGAAATCGTACTTAAGTTGTAAAAATAATAATTTTTTGTTTTTAACTTAAGTTTTCTTTTCCATCCCTTCTAAAATATTTATTGAAAATGAACAAAAATAAATAAAAATACGAAATATAAGAAAGTTTTTTAAAATTTTAAAAATCTTGAAAAAAACGATTTATATTAATCTTTTCTGTATGGCTATATATATTTTGCACCATTTTTTAACTGCGTAGCTCATAAGCTGCATATTTCTTTATCATTTCATTTTTTCTTTCAGAAAAATATTTGCACAAAAAAGTAAGTTTGGTATTTATAATGATTTTTGACGTTAACATAAGTAAATAATCTAAATTAAAAAATATTCAATAAAAAGTTAACATAGTTAGTTATGAGAAAGAGTTTTAGGAAAAATAAAATATAACTATAATTTTTATTAAAGAAAAATTCTTGGAATGTTGAACCACCCTAATATAAATACATACATAAAATACATAAACAGAAAGCTTTAAGCTCTCTGTTTATTTTCTTTTCAACTTAAGTGTTAAACTGTAAAACGAACTATTACTTAAGTGTGAGCTTTTACTTAAATATTTCTCAACTAAGTTTGCACTTAAGTATACTGCCAGATGGGCTGGATTTTCCAGCTATTTTGATAATTGTCCAGTGACCAGGCAAAATAAAATTTGTCCAGCTAAAAATATAAATTTTTGAAAAACAAATCAAAACCGATAATAAAGCTGTAAAAAACAATAACGTGTTAAGTGAATACGAAAAACAAATAATTACACGGTAGACTGAAAATTTTATCAAATAAATTTAATCCTCGTAATAAAGTTTTGAACTTTTAAAGTAAATAATTAAATCAGAAGCTGCGTTTTTTTGCCAAAAAAAAGTTTAATTTGATCGACAAATTTTTTCATTCATTTTTCATTTGATCATTCTTTTTAGCCGATCGTGCGTTATTAAAATTAATTACAAACTTCTCAAAAGAATTGAAAAATATAATTAAATCTGAATAATTTGAAAGACAAATTTTAAGTTAAATATATTGTATTTTAAAATATCATGTTCCTAATAAAATGCAAAATTATTTCTTTAATTAAAAAAAAAAAAACTTTTTCTTTTTAAAAGTGCAGCTTTTTTCCAAAATCCTGTCTTTTTATCACGAATGTCCAGCTTTTTGCAAATCTGGATCTGGCAACCTTAACACTAAGGAATCATTGTAAAACCGGGTCTAAGTTTTATATAATATTACATAAACTATTGCTTAATATGAAAAAAGCGTGTCTCAATTTTTTCGAAATCGATTTTGCACGTAACCCTCCTTCTAAAATAAAGTAAACCATTATAGTAAATACTGTATTAATAAAAATCATAAAATAATTAAGTTGTTTATAATAATATGACAGAGGTTAAAAGAGAAAAAACGAATTCCATTGATAGACGTATTTCGTTAAAGATAATTATTACTTTAATATTTGTTTGTACTTATAGAATTAATTTCAATTTAACATTAAACTTTGAATCAGTTAAAGATTTTTTCCCAAATTTCTATTCAAATATTAATATTTAGTAGAGTATCCAATCGATTAACCGTCATTCGGTTATCTGATTAATTTAGGTCGAGTAACTGTTCGAATAATATAAAAAGGTATATTTTCGAACAACGAATATACGCAATAATTTGTGTTGAATAAACGATTATACGAGTTATAAATTTAGAATTTTTTATTTATTTTTTTGTTTTTAAAGATAAATTTATGTTAATTACATATTTTTTAAATAAAATGTCTGTTATATCCTAGCAAATATAATTAAGAGTCATATTTGGGAAGTACTTTTTCAAAAGTATCGATAAGTGAAAACGTACACTTAAGAAGTAATACAAAGAACATCCGAAGATTAAAATAGATTCGAATTCAAAGGAAAATAAATTCAGATGAAAATTTATTTATTTATTTATTTAATAGCCAATGAAATTTTCTTACAGGCTAGCATATTATTCTTAAAGCTATTAACAGTAAAATATTTTCATAATCATTCAATAACAAAAACTTATTATTTAACTAAGTTAAAAATATTCCTCTTAATGCGGATTGGATTTAATGAGAAATCAATATATGGATAGAAACTGTTGAATTGATTGCATATACGTCTCATGGGATCAAAGTTGGCATAATTGGTTCGAAAATATTTTATTTTTAAAGGAGTATAATTTCTAGTTGGACGATTTGGGATTACGAATTCGATCTTACGAAGCAGGAACTCAGAATTAATTGAACCGTTTACTAAATTAATTACAAATGAAATATTCATATATTTTCTCCTACTTTCAGGAGTAGGGAGATCAATAAGCTGTAATCGACTTTCATATGATGGTAAATTAATATTAGGATTCCATGGAAGATTACGAAGACAAAATAAGAGAAATTGTTTCTGGACCGATTCAATTTTCTTTATATGAACTTCGTATTGAGGATCCCAGACCACGGAAGCATATTCCAGGATTGGTCTTACAAGAGATATGAATAATTGCTTGGAAACGTAAGGATCATTAAACTCTCTTCCCCAGCGCTTGAGGAAACCTAGAACTCCTTTTGCCTTATTAACGATTTGTGAAACGTGGGAGTTAAAGGATAGTTTACAATCAAGCAACACACCCGGATCAAGGAATTCTTCGACTAGATCAAGTTGATATTCATTTATTGTGTATCTACAGAGTACTGTACTTCTTCTATAGAACATCATGTGTTTACACTTTTTTAAATTCAGATCCATTAGATTCATCATATACCAATCATAAAGATTGTCAAGATCTGATTGGAGTAAGGAACATTGATAGGAATAGTTAAAGCTATGGAACAGCTTTACATCATCAGCATACATTAATATTCTAGAATTCTGAATGCAAGCTGGTAAATCATTTATAAATATTAGGAGTAATAAGGGGCCGAGATGACTACCTTGTGGAACACCAGATAAAACAGGAATGGTTTTTGATGTACATTCTCTGAATAATACACATTGGCATCTATTTTTAACATATGTGGAAATCCATTTAAGGAAAAATGGAGAAAATCCGAGTTTATCCAATTTCAACAGTAGGAGATCGTGATTTACTTTATCGAAGGCTTTACTGAAATTTGTGTATATTGCGTCTGTCTGTAAACCGGAATCAAATGCGGTTATAACTGAGGTTGTGAACTCCAAAAGCTTAGTAGTAATGGAACATCCTTTTTTAAATCCATGCTGAAATGGCGAAAGATAACATACAACTTGATGCGAAAGGATTTCAGTAACTATCTTTTCGAAAAGTTTTGGAATAACACTTAATTTAGCAATACCTCTATAATTGGAAATGTTGGATCTGCTACCGGATTTAAACAGGAAAGTAACCACTAAATATTGATATGTTGAATAAGTATGTTATTGGAGATATAAGAGAATGCAAACATTTTATAAGAACACAGCTTGGAACACCATCAGGTCCACATTTATCAGAATATTTTAGATTCTGTACAGCTCTCAGTACCATCGATTTATCTAATGTTGGACAATTTATAAGGGTTGCAGCTGGAATTGGATATGGATAATTGGAAAGTTCATGTGAATCTTTATCAGAATAGGTGGATGAGAAGAAAGCAGCAAACATATCGCAAATATCTGCATCGTTTGAGGATTCTTTATCTCCAAATTTCATCATGGATATCCAGAGACTCCACGTTTAGAATTTACAAACTGGTAAAAATATTTTGGATTATTTATAAAGTTTCTTTTCACCCTAAAAAGATAATTATTGTAACATTTGATATTTTCCGAATAGTAAACTGATCTTGATATGGAGTATCTCATATAATTAATAGATAAACCGGATTTTTTGTATTTTCTATAATGTTTGTTTTTCAAATTTTTTAAGCCATTGAGCTGCTTTGTAGTCCAAGGCGGTCCATGTGCAATTTTTTTCTCGTCATTGGTATTGATTTCTTAAAACATTTAAATAAGCCATCATAGAATTTATTCAAAATGATGTCAATATTACGAGGGCATACTTTATTGTAAGGAATATATTCAAACCAGTTTTCAGAACAAAGTAGTTGATTTATTTTGGAATAATAAGCTTTGCTAAAATCAAAAACCATCTCATTATTTACATTAGACTGTAATGATATTTTTGTTTCGACGTATACGCTTATTTCAAGAGTGGGGTGATACGCATCTTCGGATGTTAATAATGGATTAATGCCAAGAATATTAATTTCTTCAGGTTGATCAACAAATACAAGATCAAGTAGTTTGCTAAGCTTGTTTACTATGTTGTTTATTTGGAATAGTCCTAAATCAGCAATAGCATCCAGTAATTCAATAGATGTTTCCGATCTTATTGATGGGCTTAAAAATACATATAATTTTTACTAGAAAGAACTGTTTTAAGCAAATGATAAACAATAGTTTTTTTTATTACAAAATATGTCGGTTTATATAAAATTTAAAACTAATTTCCTTACGCCGAGAAAAAGAATTTGGATGTTCTTTACAATTTTACATAACATCGTGAACATGACTTCCTTTTCAATGAATAGGTATCAAAGAAGAAAACATCTTCAATTACCCGAATTTGCACATCTTTTGGATCACAAGTTTAGGATCTTATTGACTTCTTCGAAATTCTAAAAGCACAGTTTATAAAAATGTACTTCAGCAAATTTGTAGGAAATTTGATTATTTATAAATGTTGTAATGACATCAAAAACACGTACAATGCTTTATAAGTGAATTATCCCCAAACAAAAATGTATTTTTCATTTAATTTTACTGTTTTAAATGTATTCTGAGTAGGGTATTCATTTTACTCGACCTTTTCATTATTCGATTAATCAAATAACTCGAAAATGCTGTTTTTAAATTAATCGATTAATCGAGTAAAATTATTAAATTACTTGAGTTACTAGAATAAATTATACCTTTGCTCGTTTTTCAATGTTTATCAAAAAATAAATCAAGCATTCTGTGTTGTCTTAGTGTTTTCATAAAAAATAAAACAAAAACAATGTTAACAATTAACTTTAATAAAATATACAAATTCTTGAAAACATAAGAAATATGTCTACATTAATTCATATCACTCAATTTGCAAAAAGGGGTTAAATTCCCTTTCTGAAATAGTCTTTCAAAAATTGATATGTAATTAAAATTTTAATCTATTTTTCTCTTTTTTTGTTTCTAAAGCATTTTTTCTCAATATTCCAATAGGCCTATGAGTATCACATAAAATTCTTAATGTTCGGACATTGTTGTCCGTAAAACGAGTAAAAAATTTTTATGAAATAAACAAAATCGGATTTACTTTAGATAAAGAACTTCACCAATTCTTAATTTGCTTAACCCAATTTTAAGCCCAAATCCCTTCCACTAAACCAGATTGAGACTGTATTGGTACATCAACTCCATACATACATACTATCGACTGCAATGTCATTCGTAGAACGACAATATGTTTTTCAAAATCTTCCAACTTGTTTCTTATGGAAAATTTAATATAAAAAAGTAAATTTTATTTATACCCTCAAAACTTAAATTATAAATAACAAATGATTCAAATTTTTCACTATAATTTTTTCAATTTTTGTGATTGAAAAACAACCTTATACTTCAATTACGCGGTATATATTCGGTACTTTTCACTGAATAAAATATTTTTAATACAATTTTAAATCATTTCATCTCTTAGCAATATAATAAAAGCTTTAAAATTTAAACACTCTATACAACTCTTTTGCAACAGCTTTTTTCAAGTTAAATTTGTTTAAAAAAAAAAAATAAACTAAAAACATCTTTAAAACTAGTTAAGAAAATAAATTTTTGAAATATTTTTTACTCAAATTATTCGATTAGTCGAATAATATTTTACTCGAAATTATTGATTTCAATTTAATCAAACAATTATTTGATTTTAATATGTCGATTAATCGATTGAACATTATTCGAATGAATACAAATAAATTAAAAAATTCCAAAAAAGTATTAAATTTTTATTAAAAATTAAATAGTTAGGGATTCTCTATAAGTCGTTCTGTGAACAAACAGAATCAATAAAGGTATTGATAATCATAATCTTGTCAAATGTTTCTTTCTTATCCGATTTCAAATACTTTTACATCTTTTTAAGGTACTCGATAAGACATTTAAAAACGTGCTTCCATGTACTAATTATCTCTTGTATTTTTCATAATATTTGCATTTGAAATTACAACTATCTTCATTTAGGTACCTCATAATATTCTTAGCAGCATTAATGTGCTCAGTATGTGGATCCGTATTTCTCTGCGATAACTTTTCTAATAAATGCAATATGTAGTGCCGGGTTGTGATTGCTAAATACATAAGTTCACCCATTACTGTCTGATATGACGTCACATCTGCTTTTGAACAACTATCTACACAAACAACTTGAAATTCAGGGTCAAGCGGGACTGATACTTTCTTACCTTGTTCCATATTATACTTTCTCAATAACATTTTTATGTATTGTATATTACTCACAATTAAATCGTCTGTTTCACTATCTTTGTAGACTTCCATTCCAAGAAAATATTGTACTTGACCTTTGTCACTAACATTAAACTCCGTTCAAATTAGATTGTTTGAATAACAGCTTTATCTCTACATCCGATAAGAATGTCATTGTCATACACAGCTAATAACACAAGTTCGTTTTGAACTTTCATTTTATACAAGCGGGGTTCGTTATCATAGTTCTTGAAACCAATCTTCTTTAAAAATAAGTCGAGTTTAGCATTCCAGACCAAGTTGCTTAAGGCCGTACAGTGATTTGAGTAACCGTAAGACCATATTTGGATGGTTGCTATCAACGAACATCTTTGGCTGCTTCATATAGACCTCTAACAATATCTATCTGGTGCAAGTACATACCCTTATTGACACCTAACTGTCGAAAGTTAGTGCACCGTATAACAGGAAAAAATATTTCATGGTAGTTAATACCATATTTCTAGTTGCAGCCCTTTGCCACTAGGCTCGCCTTGTATTGCTCAACATCTCCATCTTTAGTAGTTTTTATAGCATATACCGATTTGCAACCGATTGCATTTTTTCTAGCTGGCAATTCAACCATATCCCAAGTTTTGTTCTTGAGACTTCTTGCAATATATTGATTCTTCAAGTTTGGGGAATGAAATTTTCTTTTGTTGATAAACCACTAACTATACTAAACTGTTTCTTCAGTCTACCAGGACTATCATCACGGATTATTTTAGGACGATCTGTTCCTCTTTTTGGTGCTTCTTGCCTATTATCTACGGCATTAGAATTCTCCTCCTAAATCTGCATTTCAGTTTCGATATTACCTTCCTGCGACTGAATTTCTTCCATTCTTTTGCTTTTGATAACGGTGTTTTCATCAGATTCTTCACTGGCTGTATTGAATTCATATTTAGCTGTACTACTAAATCTTTCTTCGATAGCTTCTTCATTAATTGAAACGTGTAACGGCTGGGAATCTTTTTGAGTTTCACCAGTAACGAATATCAAAAAAGCATCATTGTTATTGACTGCATTATTTTTAATACTATCATAGTTGCCAAATGTATTTTCTTCAACCATTAAATCACGTCCCTTAATAACGTTATGAAATTACCACCATAACATACAATTTGCCGCTCGCGTCAAACTGTTGCTTTGGTCATTTATTCAAAGCTACTGCACATGAGCAAAAAACTTTTAAATGGTTAACTTTTGGTTTCCTTCCATAACAAGCTTCGTATGGCATCTTATTCGATAAGGCTTTTGTAAAAGAACGGTTTTCCAAATAAAAAACTGTTACAACGGCTTCAGCCTACAGATTTTTGTTCCATTTTTACACATTTCACCCACATCATTAAAGTTTAAATGGCCATAACGATAGTGCCACAATATGTCATTGTTACTTACTTCAAAAATACATTGCTTGGATTTTTGACACAACACAAATAAGTTTTCTCCTTTGTAAGCTTTTATTGCAATATAACCAGCTCTGTCCTTTATTTGCACTCCATGAATGAATGTAGCGGTAAATCCATTTTCAACTGCCTTGCTTATAGAAATGAAATTACCTTGCAATTCCGGAGCAAACAACACATTTTTAAGTTGAATTATATATTCTGCTTGGAGTATGATTTCACATTTATCAGTAACAGTTATAAACTTATCAGCGACAAGAAAATTTTTTCATCACATTGCTCAGGGGTTTTTAATATTTACTATCGTTGCACATGTATAACATTGCTCCATTGTCAACGTACCACACATCTACTTCTTCTGATCCGTTGGTTTCTTATCACGACAGTCTCGTGCGTAATGGTCTTTAAGACTACAATTGTAGCATTTACAAGTTACTGTTTTGCCTTCTTTTGTCCCTTTTCCATTCCAGTTCTTAGCTTTTTTATTAGAACGTGTTGCGTAAGCTTGCAGTGTTCAACACACTTCAGACTCTTGCTGCATGTTTTCTAGACGATTACCTTCTTCCAATAAATTTAGTCTTAAAATGTGATATGACGGTAAATTATCACGAGTTTCCATCGCAATTGTAAACGGTTCAAAAAATTTTGGTAAATTTGATAGGAGCACAAACACTATTAATTCGTTTTGAAGATAAATACCTACATCAACAAGTTCTTTAATTTTTTCTTGAAATTTATTCAAATACTGCACAGTGGGGTCAAACGCAAATTTTTTGGTAATAAATCTGAATCTCCTAAACTACTGGTCAGATCAAATTGAAATGTATGGAAGAGTTGTAGAGGAGGACCTAAGCTTTCCCTGTGATAACACGAGATAAGCTACAGGGTGTCAAAGTTGACTACCTCGAGTATGTAAAAGGTAAAAAAAAAAAAATCGTAACTTGTACAAATGAAGTCCGATTTTAAAGATTTTTATATTTCTGGAAAATGCTTGGCAAGATAAAGAAAAAATAACATTACTCATCTAAGTTATCTCTTACAGTTAAAAAGATATTTACGCTTGAATTTTGAATTTTTGATTTTTTGGCTCGACATTCTTTGGTTTTTCGGGAATAAGTCCGGAGATATATGAGGTAAAAATTTTTTAAAAATATTCTGTAATTTGCTCTATATGTTAAAATAATATGCTGAAAGAATTTTTGGATTATCTCAATTCGTCTAGACGTGAAAAATATTCAAAGTCAGCACTCTGAAATTGGCATGAAAAATGGCTATTTTTTTTTTACTAAAATATAGTACAATTCATTCTCTTTTT
Organism: Protocalliphora azurea; assembly: GCA_932274085.1. Taxonomy (NCBI): domain Eukaryota; kingdom Metazoa; phylum Arthropoda; class Insecta; order Diptera; family Calliphoridae; genus Protocalliphora; species Protocalliphora azurea. The sequence goes on along the minus strand of OW026521.1, from coordinate 57,805,115 downwards.
TCTCAAAGTTCCGTTAATAAAAAATTTTTTTCCTTATTAATTTCAAAAGATAAGGCTTCATAAATGGTTAATAAAGAAATTTGGAATTGATTTAAGTTTGCACCCTACATCCAGCATTGGCCGAAAATTGGCAATTTTAAAAAATAGTTTCATTTTTATCGATTAATAAAAAAAATGTCACGCGAGCTTTTTTAAATTTGGTACCCATATTTTTTATAGAAATAGATTTAGAATGATTTAACACTAAACTGCTTCCCGCCTGGCCAAAAACGAATGCAGGAGTGGAGATTTTATGTTAAAAGTCAGTTTTTTTAACATCTATTTTTAAAAGCATATTCAAAGCATATTAGCATAATATTTCTTATGTAATGTATAAAACACAAATTAAGCTTTCATTCCTAAAATAATCAATAAAATAGCTCCAATAACCTATTTTTGGTAATATTTCAAAAATAATTTTTTTTTTTTTTTAAAATAGCTGAAAATCCAAAAAAAATTATTTTTTTTTTTAATACAACCACTAATTTTGCAAATACTTTAAAAATGTTAAAAGAATATAAACTAAATAAGACTTATTTACCAATTCAACGATATATAAAATGTTGATATAGGTCATTTAATAATAGTAATATAATGGCCTCAAAACTACCAAGTCACGTCAAAAGTTGCAAAATTCACTATTTTGTTCCGTATTTCTATATGTGTGTATACGTAACACTCAACTGCATTGCTTATTTTTGTTACGAGATAATAATATTTATTAATGAATTTATTTAAAGTGTTCATAATTTTTTTCTACTGAAAAAGTTTTTAAAATTACCTAAGTACATAAATAAGTATGTTTTCTTTCGTTTTTTATTACATTTTTTTAAGTTTTTAAATAATTTACCTAGCTACTTAATTAATGTATTATAACAAAAATGATTTTTTTACAATCGCATAGGTACATTTTTTGACGTACCTATTTAACACTACAGGTCATAAAAATTAACTGAATGAAATTGGGGGTTTTGAGCAAAAATTTAAATTTTTTAATTCATTTTTGCCTGTCACCATTTACCTGATATAAATATTCTTTTTCTATATATAAGTATCCTTATAAATATGCAGATTTATTAGTGAATTTGCCATTATGGAGATTACATTAAAACACTTTTCTATTTGCAAAGTAATCTGGGATAATCTATCTGATATTATAGATCGTCTAGAAAAAATAGGATTGATACACTAGTATCTTTTGGTTTAACTCTTACTGCAGAAGACAGTTTAAAGCTCGAAAATTTTTATAAATCATACGAAAAAAGGATGCAAGCTTCAGATTGGTCAATACATCGGATAATCCAAAGCATAGTGACACCGAAATCAACATCGTCCTTTACCTCTGAAGATGCTTTAGCTCTAATATTAAATTAAGGATTATCAAGAAACCAATACGAGATTTTGAGGAAATCTGTTAGCGAAAAAGGATATGATATCTTTCCCAGTAGCAAATCAGTGAGAGAAGCGAAAAGTAATATTTTACAGCCTATGGAGCACCCGGTTAATGCTTCTGTTAAAAGTGCTAAAGTTAATATATTGCAATTACTTGAAAATACTGCCTCTAGAATTATATCTACCTTCAGCAATGATAACATTGAAAAATGCAAAGACTCTGAACTTATTTTAATATTCAAATGGGGCTGCGATGGAACATCAGGAATTTCGGAATACAAACAACTGGATGGAAGTAATTCTGGAAATAATTATTCCTCGCTGTTTATAGCGTCTCTGCTACCACAGCACTTCGAATGCGCTTAAATAAGCCTTCCTCATCGACAAGAAATGACTCGCTTTTTGATGATATATGGATAAATTTAACTCCAGGTTCCAAATTTTTGTGCCGTCCAATCCTTTTTGATTACACAAAAGAAACCACGGTTACAATAAACAGCATTGTCAACCAATTGGAAGAAGAAATTAAAGCATTGCCCCAATATATGTAAAAGTATCAAACAGAACTATTAAAGTTACATTTCAACAACAATTAACGATGATTGATGGAAAAGTTGCAAACGCTATAACAGATACAACATTTACATGGAAATGTAATATATGTGGAAAAATAAGTTCACAATTTCAGGATAATTCTGAAGTCCTTGTTAATAAAAATTCTTTAAAATTTGGAATATCACCACTCCACGCAAGGATAAGATTTTTGGAGTTCTGCTTACATCTTGCATATGATATGAAGTACAGAAATATTCCCGGGCAGGAAAATGCTACAGTAAAAAACAATTTGGAACTTCACGAATTACGAAAAGAGGAGAAGGAAAGAATTCAATTAGAATTCAAAGAACAACTCGGATTAATAATTGATAAACCTCTACATGGCTATGGAAGCTCAAATGATGGAAATACAGCAAGACGTTTCTTTGAAAATCCGGAACTCACATCTTCAATCACAAGCATTGACTTAAATATTTAGAAGCGTTTTAAGATTATATTGGCAGTCATTAATAGCAAAAAACAAATCAATGCGGACAAATTTAAAATTTTTGCTTACGAAACTAAAGAACTACTTAACATTACATACCCCTGGAAATCAATGACTCCAACAATTCACAAAGTATTGGCTCATGGTAAAGAAATAATAGAAAATAGTATTTTGCCATTGGGAGAGCTAACAGACGAAGTACAGTAAGCCCGAAATAAAGATGTTAAACATTTCCGACTCTTCAATACCCGAAAATGTTCGAAAATAGCGCAAAATATGGACTTAATGGAATATTTATTAATATCATCAGATCCAGTTATATATTCTATAAGAACACGATGGCTACCAAAAATCACTCTTGAAATAGAAAAAGAGGATTCCGAAGCTAAGGAAGTTAAAAATTTGCTAACGTTTGATGTTTCTGATTATTTTCAAGAAAATCTCTAATAATATCTTCGATAATATATTCTTAATAAAATAAATATACGGGATATATGTATAATAAGTATGTAAATATGTAGAACAAATTAAATAAACATTACTCAAATAAAGAATTTACTACTTTATAATAACAAACATATACCTACATAATACATTAGAAAACTAAAATGTTACGTATACACACATATGGAAATACGGAACAAAATAGTGAATTTTGCAACTTTTGACGTGACTTGGTAGTTTTGAGGCCATTATATTACTATTATTAAATGACCTATATCAACATTTTATATATCGCTGAATTGGTAAATAAGTCTATTTTTATATTCTTTTAACATTTTTAAAGTATTTGCAAAATTAGTGGAGTTGTATTAAAAAAATTATTAATTTTTTTGGATTTTCAGCTATTTAAAAAAAAAAAAATATTTTGAAAAATTACTAAAAATAGGTTGTTGGAGCAATTTTATTGATTTTTTTAGGAATAAAAGCTTGATTTGTGTTTTATACACTACATAAGAAATAATATTAAAAATATTATGCCAATATGCTTTTAAAAATAGTCGTTAAAAAAACTGACTTTTAACATAAAATCTCCACTCCTGCATTCGGTTTTGGCCGGGTGGGATGCAGTTTAGTGCTAAATCATTCTAAATATATTTCTATAAAAAATATGGGTACCAAATTTAAAAAAGCTCGCGTGACATTTTTTTTATTAATCGATAAAAATGAAACTATTTTTTAAAATTGACAATTTTCGGCCAATGCTGGATGTAGGGTGCAAACTTAACTCAATTCAAGATTTCTTTATTAACCATTTATGAAGCCTTATCTTTTGAAATTAATAAGGAAAAAAATTTTTTATTAACGGAACTTTGAGAAAAAAGTGAATGAATTGTACTATATTTTTGTAAAAAAAATAGCCATTTTTCATGCCAATTTCAGAGTGCTGACTTTGAATATTTTTCACGTCTAGACTAATTAAGATAATCCAAAAATTCTTTCAGCATATTATTTTAAAATATGCAGCAAATTACAGAATAATTTTAAAAAAATTTTACCTCATATATCTCCGGACTTATTCCCGAAAAACGAAAGAAAGTCGAGCCAAAAAATCAAAAATTAAAAATTCAAGCGTAAATATCTTTTTAACTGTAAGAGATAACTTAGATGAGTAATCTTATTTTTTCTTTATCTTGCCAAGCACTTTCCAGAAATATAAAAATCTTTAAAATCGGACTTCATTTGTACAAGTTACGATTTTTTTAACTTTTACATACTCGAGGTAGTCAACTTTGACACCCTGTACCTTAGCTTGTGTTATCACAGGGTGACTACAGGATGATTTTTCTGAAAGCTTAGGTCCTCCTCTATAACTCTTCCATACATTTCTATTTGATCCGACCAGTAGTTTAGGAGATTCAGATTTATTACCAAAAAATTTGCGTTTGACCCCACTGTGTACTGGGTCATGTCCTCGTTGTCATCTCTTTTTAGAATCATCAGACATTTATATAGCATTACCTTTTGAATAGGTCCTTTGGGATTGTGCACTTCACCTAATTTGTTCCATGCCTCAGCATGGAACAAATTCACACTCTTCATATACACATGCCAGGAATCATAGTTCTTTTCATCTAACTTCTAAGTTTGTAGAAATGACGATGTCATATTTAATAAATTTGTTAACAATACAATATTCTCAAGGATTTAAATGACTGGACAACACAATACTTATTCTTGAAGATTTAAACATATACATATACATATACATATACATATACATATACATATACATATACATATACATATACATATACATATACATATACATATACATATACATATACATATACATATACATATACATATACATATACATATACATATACATATACATATACATATACATATACATATACATATACATATACATATACATATACATATACATATACATATACATATACATATACATATACATATACATATACATATACATATACATATACATATACATATACATATACATATACATATACATATACATATACATATACATATACATATACATATACATATACATATACATATACATATACATATACATATACATATACATATACATATACATATACATATACATATACATATACATATACATATACATATACATATACATATACATATACATATACATATACATATACATATACATATACATATACATATACATATACATATACATATACATATACATATACATATACATATACATATACATATACATATACATATACATATACATATACATATACATATACATATACATATACATATACATATACATATACATATACATATACATATACATATACATATACATATACATATACATATACATATACATATACATATACATATACATATACATATACATATACATATACATATACATATACATATACATATACATATACATATACATATACATATACATATACATATACATATACATATACATATACATATACATATACATATACATATACATATACATATACATATACATATACATATACATATACATATACATATACATATACATATACATATACATATACATATACATATACATATACATATACATATACATATACATATACATATACATATACATATACATATACATATACATATACATATACATATACATATACATATACATATACATATACATATACATATACATATACATATACATATACATATACATATACATATACATATACATATACATATACATATACATATACATATACATATACATATACATATACATATACATATACATATACATATACATATACATATACATATACATATACATATACATATACATATACATATACATATACATATACATATACATATACATATACATATACATATACATATACATATACATATACATATACATATACATATACATATACATATACATATACATATACATATACATATACATATACATATACATATACATATACATATACATATACATATACATATACATATACATATACATATACATATACATATACATATACATATACATATACATATACATATACATATACATATACATATACATATACATATACATATACATATACATATACATATACATATACATATACATATACATATACATATACATATACATATACATATACATATACATATACATATACATATACATATACATATACATATACATATACATATACATATACATATACATATACATATACATATACATATACATATACATATACATATACATATACATATACATATACATATACATATACATATACATATACATATACATATACATATACATATACATATACATATACATATACATATACATATACATATACATATACATATACATATACATATACATATACATATACATATACATATACATATACATATACATATACATATACATATACATATACATATACATATACATATACATATACATATACATATACATATACATATACATATACATATACATATACATATACATATACATATACATATACATATACATATACATATACATATACATATACATATACATATACATATACATATACATATACATATACATATACATATACATATACATATACATATACATATACATATACATATACATATACATATACATATACATATACATATACATATACATATACATATATATATACATATACATATACATATACATATACATGCTTTATTTGTGAATGAAAGCAAAAATTTTCAATATTTATATAAAAAACAAAAGAAACTACGATTCAGATATACGAGTAAATACGTATTCAAATTATGTTTTACATAAGATTTGTGATTTAAGTATAGTAACATTTTCAACATTTGTATTTAACAAAATAATCAAAAATCAGTCCATGGTAAGCTATGAAATGTAATATATTTTGTATTTTTAAAAGTTAAAACTATAGTTTAAAAGAATAATAAAATTTTTTGAACTTTGTTAATTTATGCTCTTTTAGATTTAATTTTTTAAAACTCATATTCGTAACACTTGTATTGTATCACAATTCAGTAAGATAGGCTTTTGTTTATATAAAAATATTTTTTACTAAGCTATCAAATGTAAACGATTATATATTTTTTGGCGTAAACAAATTTTTCACATAGAAAATTACCTTCCTATATCAACAGATGTAATAGGAGCGTATATGAATAATTTTAGTTCAGAAGGAGAGTGTTCTTCTAAACACGAGATATCATATAATAATTGATTTTGAATATTTTTGTAATTGTTTCAGCCCTTTATTTTTTTATTTTTTTTAATCACAGCTTGCAACTTTAATTTTATTTTTTTTAGCAATAGAGCCTTCTGTCTATCAATTAAACTGATTTGTGTGCTAAAGAATCGAAACACTCGCGCTAGATTTAGCGCTTTTCAACAACCCAAAAGTCGCATTTTTTTCATCAGTGCTTTTTCATGAAAAGGCACTAAATTGGCGCATTTTACATTCGGTTAGTTTTAGTTGCAGATGTTTACTCATGTACAAGAAAATTTTAAGTAAAAGTCGACAAGAAAATAAAGAAAAAGCTTTAAACTATTATGTATTTACAATAAGATCGTTGCAACTTTCGAAGCATTTTTTTTTTTTTGCTTTTTTTTAATTAAAAATGAAAGTCATAATTTATTTATTCTAAGTGAGCAGTATAAAACCGGACCTAAGCCCTTTATATTTAAATTTAATATATTTATTAATTTAAAATTTAAAAGCTTCGAAATTAAAGTTATAATAAAAGGTATAGCCCTTTTTTCCACCTTAAATATTGTTTTTATAAAAGCGTTAATGTTCAATATTGAATAAAGTACGAACAAATATAAGGGTAATAACTTATTTTGTTTGTAACAAAAAATACTTATTTAACTAAGAAATGAAAAAAAATATTCATATATAATTTAGCGCTTTTTAATGCCTTTTCAATGATGAACATCGCGTTTTTTTTCAAAAAAGTTGACAACACTTGCTTGTGATGACTATGGTTTCATCCCTGCTTATTCATATAAATTTGTTTTTCCTAATCATAGATTCAAATGGAATGCTGTTAATTGTTCAATAAAATAATAAATAAATAAATTTTTCAACGAAACATCTGCAAATATAAGTCCAAGTTGAAATTAATTCTTACTTTCGGCATTTTATTCTAAAGAATAATTCTTTAATAAACTTTTATTTATAATTTAGCGTAGTATTTGACTAAGTAAAAATTTTAATAAAACTAGCACTAAAGATTATCAGCCGTATTTACAAACAAATTTTAAATTTAAAATGCATTTGAAAGACAAAATTTATATTAATAATTTGACTTAAAAGTCAATTAAAAATTAAAAGTTGTTTGTAAATACACCCGTATCAATTTAGGAAATTTGTATAAATAAAATAAACATTTTATTAGAACTTCTATCGGTAAAATATTCGTTTGCTTTTTTAAATCGCGTTTGACCAGCTAGTATAGAGTTCAAAACTGATACAATACTTTTTTAGCAAATAAGCAAAAAAATTTAAATTTTCAAAAATATGTAAATTAGCATTATTATGAAAAATATGCCTTAAAATGCATTTGTCAATATAATGTTAACATGCACTAACAAATGGATATCATTTTTCAGTAACAGATAACTACATAAGGTAGTTTTTAAATTTTTCGAAAAAACATGCATTTGCAAAAAAATCCGCGCCCTAGTGAAGACATTTAAGAAGTATGTAATAGTTGAATTCCTTCTAAAAAGACAAGTCTACTGCTACTTCAGTAAAAACGTAGGTAATTTTTATTTAAATTAAAAAATTTATATTGTATATATATATTACGTTTTCATTTTTGGGTTTTTGATTTTTTTTTTTAATTTCATTTAATTTAATTTTTTTAATTTAACTTGGCAACAGAAATATAAAAATTTGACAGTTCAAAAATTTTATAGTAAAATCCATTCTTATACATATTATATATTATCAGCAAAGATCAAATTAAATTTTAATGAATTAAAATCGTGAATATAATATCCAATTTTTCAAACTAATAAAAAAATTATTCAGCTCGAAAAACACGTTGAAACATTTATGTTCGACCTAAAAAATTTATCAGTATAACGAAAGAATCCGACATTATATCGAGAAATTATTCGGCCAAAAAATAACGAGTGCTTATTTTTTGCTTCAATACTTGCAAATTTTAATGTTAAATAAAATTTTTAGCGGGATGATACTATTTTTAAACTTACCGTATAACGAAAATAATATTTCCGATGTTGTCCTCCTATGCCTGATTGTATTGCTTGCCATTGCGTGTTTCCTTGAATTTTCTGTAATTAATGATGATATAAGATTCAAAATTAGATTGTGCTTTCATCTGAAACAAATTTTATTTTATTTTTTTTTTTTTTTTTCATATCAATAATAAAATTATTGCCACTTTTATACAGAGCTTAATGTTAAAAACAGACATCCGACAACCGATTTTATGAAAAAAGTGTCTTCTCCAATTTTGTATTTTAATAAACTCCGGATCGAAACTTCTCTGCTGAAAATTTCTTTAAAAAACGCTCAGGCATAATATGTGAATATTTACTTGCTAAACTTATTTTTTATCAGAGTTTAATAATCTAAATTTAAATAGTCATTTAAATTATCAAACTCAGAAAATAAAATATTTTACTTCCATGAGCGGCCAAACTGGCTAATTTTTCACACAAAACCTTCAGACTTTTGGCCAAATTGCGACCTGAAAACTTTAATTTAAATTTACCATGAAAAATTCTAATGTATTTTCGCAAAAAAAAAAATCGAAATTCGGTGTAATCCGAATTTTAATCGATAACAAATAAATAGCCTTTAATTTGTCTAAATTACGCAAAGTGGGGCCAAACGCAAAATTTTTGGTAATAAATATGTATCTCTTCAACTACTGGTCGGATCGAATTGAAATGTATGGAAGAGTTGTAGAGGAGGTCCTAAACTTTCTGGAGAATCATCTTGTAACCACTCTATGATAAGACGAAATAAGCTATAGGGTATCAAAGTTGACTACGTCGAGTATATAAAAGTTTCCCAAAATCAGAACTTCTACAACTGAAGTCTAATTTCAAAGATTTTTATATTTCTTTAAAGTTTTTGGCAAGATAAAGAAAAAATAAACTTACTCACTTAAATTATTTCTTACAGTTAAAAAGATATTTACGCTTTGCCTCGACTTTATTTCATTTTTCGATTTGATACTAAATTGCTTTCCGCCCAGCCAAAAACAAAAGCAGAAGTGCAGAATTTATGAAAAAAGGCAATTTTTTAAACGACTTTTTTAAATTATATAAAAAAAATTTTAGCATAATATTTTCAGCATTTTTTCTTATGCAGTACATAATATAGATATCAGTCTTTCACTTTAAATCATTTAAAAGGCTTTACAAGTCAATATTAGGAAATTTTTCAAAAATAAACAATATTTAATAAATTTAATCGATTATTACGAATATTATATCATTATATCAGGGATGGAAAATGGCTTATTTTATATTGTACCAACCATAAAAAATGTATAACTTTTTTACCATAGTGGTACTGCTTTTGTTCATATATTTTAACTAACACATTCACATAGAAATTTAATATATTATAAACATATTTTTTATGGTAAATTTTTCATCAACTATACTTTGACTGGAAATAGTAAATTTTTATTTCTTTGTTCTTCCACACCGACTAGAGCTCTATATTAAATATTTATTAACTCAAAATTTTTTTTCTGTTTGAAAAAATATTTTCCGATAATAGTTTATATTGTTTTATTTTCCAGCTGAGGTATGACTCAGCTGTCAAAGGTCTTACCAAAGATTTGCTTTCTTTAAAAAAAACTCAAAGACGTTCATTGATATGATACTAAGAAACATAGTTTTATTGAACGAAACTTAACCTAACTTAACTTAAATATAGATTATGTTTAGATAAACTTAAATGAAACCGCTTACCAAGTCTCGGAACAATGCACAATGAGGCGGAATCGAAATTTTTTGGAAATCTGTAACTTCTGATCGGCTGCTTGGATTTTCATGAAATTTGGTACAGGTGTAGCAGAGGAGTGTACAATGTTAAGTTTGGAAGGGGGCCACAACCAACCTCTCAGGGGCGAAGCTAACGGGGCTCAAGGTTAGGTACCTCTGACATAAAAAATTTTTAATCGCTTGCCAAAATTTTGTTTCTCGTCCGATTTCAAATATATTCTAGTATTTCCGACCGATTTTATTAGTTTTTTTTTAACTAGTTAAAGATCAAAATTATCTATTGAATAAAAAAAATTTGAAGTCAATATCCTTACCGAGTCCAAAAATAAACGAATTTGAATTTGAAAATTGCAAAAAAAACGACTTTTTGTGTTTTTTTAGCCGAAAAAGTATTTACACTCTTTTTATCTAAAATAAAATTTTCTGTAGCAACATATAATAATTTTGCACTTTTCTGAAAGGTAACTTCACAGAGAAGTTACCTTTCATGGTACATACCCTGCCGAATTCGACCCATTTTATGTGAAAGTTTTGATTTTAGACCATATATTCTCAAATCCCAAAGCACGAATCGACAAGCGGATTATATCTTAAGAATTTTCAATATGTTGGAAAAATGTGGATTCTATAGCCAAAAATGTAAAAAATCCCATTTTTAGGAATTTTGATTAGATTATTTGGGAATTCAGGAAAACCCTACCCCTGATTGAAATTTGGTTAACGCGCTTTTATTTATATTAATAAGATCGACATTTCCTGCAAATTTTATTAAGATATCTTTATAAACAAATTTGTTATTATAATTAAAAATTTGTATTTTCTCCAAAAACCCCAAATTGAGCATTTTGTTTGGTTTATTTCTAAATAGCTAAAGATATTTTAAAAATATGTATTCCAAATTAAGCTTATCCTTTAGAATATATTATTTCCGATCTTTTGCAAAAAGATTCAAGTCAATATCATTAAACTTTTATATTTCCAATTTATTGTATATATGACTATATTTTTATAAACTTTCAACTTTTGCCTTTAGCTTAGCGTGAATAATTACTTAGAAAATTATGAATATTTCTATATACTTTAATAATATCTATACACAAAATATTTTTATAAAAATAATTAACAAATATTTTTTATTTTTAATAGGGTTGCCACATTTCCCAAATTTAAGTAAATCTTTTTCCTTTTCTAAGCATTCATATATTTCTATTAATGAATTTAAAATAACAAAACAAACAAAAAATGTCTATTTTAACATAATCAATATTATTATTTTTGGTATTTATCATCTTTCTTAATAATTATTATATTTCTAATACGATTTTTTATTATTTATTTTTGATGTAGCTTAGAAATTTCCGAAAAATCTTCTTGCTGTGTTTCCACCATTTGTACTACCACCAGTCGGCAGAGGTTTGTCGATGTTTAATCCCGTCTCTTCTCTGAATTCATCCTGGATTCTACTTTTCTCAGATATTCTAAATGTTTTTAAATCCTCGTTGTTTCTGGTAGGTTTTGTTAAATTTTCTGGCACACTTCTTTACTTTAAATCATATGCTATGTGCAAAAAGTGCTGCATGAACCGTATTCTGACGTGAGGTAGAGATATTCCGAGAGACAGAAATTCTTCATTAATACTCCTTGCTTTACCAATATCTGAAAATTTTGATTTCGTCTCATCACATAGTGAGCATTTCCAAAAAGAAGATGTTTCCGTAATGGCATTACTAACCTTTCCATCAATCATTGTTAGATTAAGTTGAAAGGATATGTCGACTGTGTATTGGTTTATGGTTATTGAAAGAGTTTGTCAATCATTTATTTCATCTTTAATATATTCCACTAAATGCTTTGTTGTTGTCTTCGACTTCCTTGTGTATTCGAACCAAATAGGTCTGCAAAAATATTTTGATCCTGGAGTGGTCTGAAGTCATATGTCTTCAAATGAGTTTTTACACTTTGGTGAAGATTCTTACTTCCACTAGCATGCTTGTATTCAGGAAGGGCTGATAGTCCGTCACATCCCCACTTACAGATTAATACAACGTCGCTGTTATTTACTTTTTCCAACTGATCTGCAGAAAAATCTGCAACTATCCTGGTAGCTGTATTCTCAAGCAAAGAAGATAGCTCTATACATACTTCCTTTTCGGTAACCTAAATAGATGAATATCCTTGAATGATGGTAGAATTGAGTGTCCCTTTTCAAGCAGAGCTTTTCTTAAAATTTGATATTTATTTCGGCTGAGGTTCAGTTCAAGCATTAAAGCAATTGCTTCTTCCTCTATAGAATTGGATTGTGATGTTGGAGTAGGTAAACTTTTGGTAATCCGTTTAAGACGTTTCGGTGGTGCAGTTGGCAGGATTTCAGCAACATTAATTGCTATCTTAGGTTGCTTCTCCTTTTTTAACATTTCTTTGAAATTATCAGAAACTTCTTCATTCGAAATTATAGAAAGCTCATTGGCCAGTCTTTTCTTCTTAGATCTTGTACTTAAATCATCATATGTCTCGCAGGGTGCTCCAGTTGATATTTTGCACGCCGATATTTCTATATCAGTATCCATCAAATCGGATATTTCTCTATCTGAGATTTACCAATGACGTCGACTTTTGCATGATATGCAGTTTTTATGAATTCCACTATAGCTTCTAAACGATTAAGATCATTTTTAGATAAACTCCACAGAACACAATACAATTGTTCATGTTTCAATGTAATCACCATGGTAATCAACTTCGTAATGATGTTGATAAGGATTAGCTGCGCATTTATATAAATCTATTCATTAGGTAAAATATCTGAAAGAGTCAATTTGGAAGAGTACCTATACCGAATTCATTGGTATTATACGTTGCTGTTAGTTATCAACGGAAAGGATACATTTTTAAAATTTGAGAAAATATGGTCTAAAATCAAAACTTTCATATAAAATGGGTCGAATTCGGGAGGGTGTGTACCATGACCAATTGAGTTATTGGAATTCTTTTTTATCTTAAAGTCATCTAAAGTCATCTCTGCGAAGTTACCTTTCAGAAAAGTGCAAAATTATTATATGTTGCTACAGAAAATTTTATTTTAGATAAAAAAGAGTGTAGATACTTTTTCGGCTAAAAAACACAAAAAGTCGTTTTTTTGCAATTTTCAAATTCAAATTCGTCTGTTTTTGGACTCGGTAAAGATATCGACTTCAAATTTTTTTTATGCAATAAATAATTTTGTTCTTTAACTAGTTAAGAAAAAAACTAATAAAATCGGTCGAAAATATTAGAATATATATGAAAAAACTGGACCAAGAACATGCAAAATTATGGTGCTTAAAAATTCAAACGCCAGTAACTCGAAAACTATAAGAGATAAATAGGACATGTAAGCATGTCTTCTATAGGTCTTAGCAGGGCCTACAACAATATAAAAAATATTTGAAATCGGACGAGAAACAAAAGTTTGGCAAGTGATTAAAAATTTTTAGCCCTCTTACGGATTTATTTCCAACAAATTTCGATTCTGCCACACTGTGCAATGTAGAGTAGATTGCTGTCGATGATACGAAACTACTCACTAAGGAAACCGACAAGTGTGTGCTGAGAGTAATATTGATGAGAAAGAAAGAGACAAAATAAATAAACAGTTGCACTCTACTGTGGAAAAATTCTAGCTACGAACCAGACCTGTGACAGACACGAGAAAGGTTCGGCGGTTCTTGTGTTAAACTAAGTTACGAAAACTAGAAGAAATTCGGGAGTTCTTGTATTCGGCAATTTCAAAAAAATACGTTGTACTTGCTACGAGCTATGATTACAAAGAATGCAAGAAAAATTCGGGGGTTCTTGTACTCTGCTACCCTAGAATACGAATTAGAATTGCCACGATCGAAGGAAAAATGCTAAAGTTCCTGTACTAGACTACACTAAATATGATGTAATAGCTACGAACTATGGTTACAACGAATGCAAGAAAAACTCAGGTATTCATGTACCCGGCTACGAACAATAAAAATTCGGAGGTTCATGTAATCGGTAAGTAATTAATACTACGGTGCTACACGTGTCGGGAACAGGTATTGGTTCGTGTTGTAGTTTAAGCGGCCGACTTAACTATACAGCACGAACAATATCGGTAATTGCTTGCCTTTTGTTAAAAACTTTTAAGCTTATAAGAAAATATTCTTCTAATCTGAATGGAATTTATTAATGTTAGTGTAAACGTGTAGTAGTTCTGTTACCGCACGTTACAGTATCCGAAAACACCTACCATTTTAAAATATTTCAAAATTGTTTGTAAAATTTCTTTTAGATTTTTTGTTTTTAAATTGCTGACAATTAACTGTTCAATTAATTTTTAAAAAGTATATACAACTATCTACTTACTACAAAAAATATCATCAATGTAAACATTACTTTCTGAAAGGTTTATGATGAAACATCACATTTATTAGTGGCGAGCTATTTGATAAAATAGAAAGGTTTATCTTAATAAAAATACATGCAACTGATAGATATTAATACTTTATGAATGCACTTACAAGGGCATATTTTAAGTACTATTGAATATTTTGGATTCAGCCTCAAAATCACTATTCTATAATCAAAAAAAAGATGTTGCTATTTAAATAAAAAAATATGTAAATAAGATCATATCAAATTATGCCAAATGAGACGTGCTAGTTGCACATTACTAACAGATATCAAAATGTACCAAAAAAAGTACAATCCATGCGCAATTGTGCGTTACATATACGCATATATGAAAATGTATAGTAAAGTATTATAAAATAGTGAATTTAGTGAGAGCTGACATGAGTTGTCAGTTTTGAGGACATTATATTATGTTTGTAAAATGACCCATATATACATATTATATATCATTACATTGGTAAATAAGTCTGTCTTTATATTCTTGTAATATTTTGTAAGTTTTTGAAGACGTAGTTTTGCTTAAAAAAAATATATATATATATATATATATATATATTTGTATTTTGGATCTGAATCTATTTTATGAATAAATATCGTCAATAATCGCGTTACATTTTTTTATTAGTCGATAAAAATTATACTTTTTTTATAAAATCCAAACTTTTTGACCGATGCTGGATGTAGGGCGCAAGCCTAAATCAGCTGAAAATGTCTTTATTAACCAAGGTGTCACTGACATTCGATTAGTGTTGAGTGCAATGCTGTCTGAACGACGCCGGAAGAAGGGGAAGGGCGATGCGTCCGACCTTCGAAGAGGTTGGGTTGGAGGTGTCCATACGGGACAAACTTGGTCCAAAAGTGGTCGTGAAGAGGATGCATCCGGAGATCACCCCGGAAGAATTCATGCAGGAGCTTTATGCTTGGAATATATGACTCCTGAGGTGTTCCGGAAGTCCGTAAGGCTGGTAACTGGTGCATGGAAGCCCACAGGTAATCCCGTGAACGTGGTGCTGGAGGGGTGTAGCGAGGACATGCAGCGTCTGCTGGATAATGGCCGGTGGTACATCAAGTGGTTCAGCTTTTTGGTGCGCCTACATGATGCTGTTCCAAGCTGCTACAGATGCCTGGGCTTCGACCATATGGTACGGGAGTGCAGGATGAAGGAAGGAGTATGCCGAGTTTGTGGACAAGATGGCCATGTGGCCTCACGCTGCACGAATGAGGTAAATTGCAGGAACTGTGCATTTAAGGGACTCCCGTCCCGACATCTGATGATGTCGGCGTCCTGTCCTATGTACAGCGCCATAGTTGCCAATGCGAACGCACGCCACTAAAATGTAGCAAAACATGAAGATTTTACAGCTTAACTGTCAGCGGTCATATACGGTGATCTGCGAACTAGGATAGGCGATATGTGACCTGGGGGCGACTTTTGCACTTGTGCAATAGCCGTATACTACGGGTGGTCTGACTAGAGGTTTGCCGGGGGGTATGCGGGTTTTTACGGACTGTGGGGGAAACTCTGCAGTTATTATGAATGACAGGGACCTTGACTGTACAGTAGTTAGTCGTAGTCAGTGGGGGATCTGCGTTTCCGTAGAAGGGGGTTCTGGGAGGATGTTCCTGGCTAGCATCTACTGCAGGTTTGATGAGCCTCTGGAGCCATATTTAAGTTATATGAATTCGGTGATACTCCTCGCGAGTAGTTATCCTGTAATCCTAGGCTTGGATGCATACGCATGCTCTCGTATGTGGTTCTCTAAAATGGGTAGGTTAGCTCCTGCTCATCAGAACTATGTACGATGAGTAATTCTTAGTGAGTGGCTGGTTACCAAGTGCGTCATGGTGTTGAATGAGCTGAGTGACCATTATACTTTTGATGGTCCCAGGGGAGTTAGTGACATTGACGTGACAGCTGCAAACGGGTTAGCGATGGCAGTTTTTAGATCTAGGTGGCGGTTGTGTGATGACTGGGGTGTTAGTTACCATAATCTCATTGAGATTAGGCTTTCTTATCTCAGACGGACTCGGGAGACAGCATCTCTTAGAAGGTGGAGGGATCGCGACGTTAAGTGGAACAATTACTCGGAATTCGTTAGGGCGACTGGTTCGTTGCAGTCAATTGATGACTTTAGGGCACTGACGGTTGATGACCAGATAGACCGTATAGATCAGTGGATGCGTTCAGCAAATGACTCCTTGCTTGGCCGACGTCGTGAGACTAAGTCGGGCAGGGTGAGTTGGTGAACTCGCGAACTTGATCAGATGCGAAGGTCTGTCAGGCAACTTCGGACTTTTTTCCAGAGGGCCAGCGTGAAACTAATTATCGGTTTGCTCTTCGAACGTTCAAGGACATAATCGTTAGGGTGAAGGAGGACGATTGGTGGAGCTTCGTACGGGACAACAGGGATGACCCCTGGGGTAAGGTTTACCGGGTGTGTAAGGGTAGGAATGATAGGCTGGCTGACTTATCTTCTCTTCAGGTAGGCAATGTTACATTGTCGACTTGAAGGGAATGCACTAACGAACTTTTGGTGGTTTTCTTCCCAAGTACGGATCCGGTTGACCACTCTCCTCTCATTAGGGAGGTGGTTGATCCTCCAAACTTGGAGAGATCGGAAGTCGTGGACAGTATTTGTCGGGTCAGAAGGGGAAAGTCTCCGGGTATTGATGGTATGACTGGAGAGATGTGTAAAAGCATCTGGAAGGCCATACCTGAGCATCTAGAGTCGGTCTTTGGGAAGTGTCTTAGTGAGGGCTATTTCCCCGGGGCTTGGAAGCGCGCTCGCGTTGTAGTTCTCCTGAAATCTCCTGATAGGGTGAGGAGTAATCCTCGCTCTTATCGGGGCATCAGTCTCCTTCCGGTACTTGCAAAAGTGCTGGAAAGAATTATGGTGTCTCGACTGAGGGAGGCCAGCGAAGGACCTTCTGAGTTCCAGTTCGGTTTTAGGGAAGGTAGGGGCGTTAAAGATGCCTGGTTGCGCGTGCGTAGGAGCGTTAGCGAGTCTTCGGCCAAGTACGTTCTTCGCATTTTCGTAGACTTTAAGGGCGCTTTTGACTACCTGTCATGGGATAGCGTCTTTAGAAGACTGGAGGAAGTGGGTTGTCGGGAGCTAGCCCTCTGGAGGAGCTATTTCAGCGACAGAAGGGCTTGTGTCGTAGGTGCCAGCGACGCGGTTTGGAGGGACGTTTCTCGTGGGTTCCATCTGTGGTCCATTTATTTGGAACATTCTGTTGGCGCAACTCGGTCGTTCCTTCAAGGTGTGTGCGTACACACCCTGTCGAGGGTCAGTCTCGTGCTGATCTAGAAAGCAGGGATGCGTAGGTCGTTCAGGCGTCAAAGTGGCGATGGACAAAACCGAGATAATTTTGCTTAAGAGCAAGTTATCGCGGGGCCGTCCTCCACTCATTCGGACTGGCAACGTTAGTCTCAAATATGCGACTGAGGTCGAGTATCTGGGAATAATGATGAGTGAGAGGATGAATTTTTTGGTTCATCTTACTCACATAAGGGACAAGTTGTCGGGTGTTGCAGGTAAGGCCAGGCGCATCCTCAGGAATGACTGGGGCCGTACCGTGTATGGGGGGTTTTTGTTGTTTGCGCAACGTTTGGTGCCCCTGTATGGTATGAAACGATCATGTCTGTTGTTGGCAGAAACAAGGTCTTTTCCTGCCAGAGGTTCGCGATGTTGCGTGCATGCCAGTTTGTAGGACGATATCGACGGACGCACTGCAGGTTCTTTTAGGTGTGGCACCTCTTAATCTGGAGGTAATACATCGTGCTATTGCTTTCAAGATCAAGAAGGGGCTACTCTTAGAGGAGTGTCTTTTGTCTAGGTGGAGGACAAGATGAACGAACAGTGACAATGGGAGGGTAACGTATGAGTTCAAACCTGACGAGGACTTCGTACGGCAAAGTCCAGATTTTGGTTTCGGTCTGAGTCTGGGTTTTATACTGACGGGACATGGCTCACTCAATGCATTTTTGCATAAGAGTGGTCTGTCCGATACTCCGAACTGTGGTGCGGGAGGGGACTTGAGGACGTGCGGCATGTACTAACGACATGCCACTACTATGATGATATTGAGAGTTAGATAGTATGGGCATAACTCATATTGCGGGGGGTTGGGATTTTAGTAGGGCCTTAGTGGACGTGCGGAGGTTGGGCGATTTCGCCCGGGAGGTATTTGCTAGGAGAAGGAGATGTGAGTTGTGGAGGCGGCTCCTATATGAGCAACCGTAGTGGTGCTCCTTGCCGCTGTTGCTTGGTCGCTCTCTTCGTTGCTGTTGTTTGTCCCCGGTTTGCGGATATGTATATGACTGTTGCAGTGGTTGGTATGATGGATTGCTATTTTGCTTCTACTTCGCTTTCTTGTTTCGCCGTTGCGTTTCTTGCTGTTGCCTCTTCCTGTCGTCTCACCCTGCTGTCTCTCTCGCTGTGTTTCTTCTCTGTTCTCGTTGTTGGTTCCAGGTCACTTTTGTGACCAAAGACCACCCGTGAGGGTGCCAGCGTCGAAGTTGTCCTAGTTCGTTTTTTCTTTTGCTGGTGTCACATGTGGTCAATGAAACGCCCGTGAGGGCGATTGTTGATTGTTTGAGATGTAATTGTTGTCCATTTATGTTGATGTGTGTTTTGTGTGTGGCCGTGGCGGGTCACCAGTCCCGAATTGTTTGGAGTTCAACTGGTAGTGGTCATCCTTGGTAACGAAGTCCGACCAGTGACTTAATACTGGTACCACGGGTGTCAGGAGCCCCTGGAACTTCGGTTCCAGCCTGACAACGGTGCGGCCCCTTGGGGAGCTTCGCGGTGGTTGTGGTTTAGATAGATCGCAAGGAGTTTAGATAGGCTCCGCTCCTAACCAAGAGCGAAGTCATGTCCAAATACTTCTGTCAGACGTTGGTGGACGCATTGTATTCACCATGTGCGAAGAGCACCGTGAGGTTGAGTCTACATAGACAGGTACTCAAGTAAAACCTTCGACGTTGTGTTTATAAAACCTGTGATGTTGTGTTTATAAATAGATTGAATTGAAAATTGAGACATTTTACCACAGAAAATATACTTTAAAAGACGTGCTACCGACAATTTTTGATTCTAATACTATTTATTACAACTTTACACATTTATTATATCATTTTACGACGCTATATTTTACATTGCTTTAAAATTAAATTCTTGTTATATATACTAAAAAGTTTTGCTACTGCTAAATATTAAAAAGAGCTCAAAAAGGATAAAACATAAAACTAAGGTAAAGTAATTAATATTGTTAAAAAAAGTAACAATAAATAATTTTCGCTTCTAGAATTTTAAAGCGGCAAACTACTGGACGAAACTTAGTGTGTTTTATTTTTTAACAATTATTTAAAACTCTTATTCGTTCCTTGCTGCCAACTGCATCTTATGCAGCGACCCGGATAAATTATAACCTGTTTCAGATGCCTTCATTGTTCCCATAAGAGCTGTCGTAATATTAACGACAATGTTGACGTGTTTACATGTAGATGCCAAGATTGTCTTGCTAACACAGAGCAACAAAAAGACCCACCTAAACTCAAAACACAAGGCATCACAAACGATTCCAGTGTTGAGGTTAATGAGACACACCCACCAGCATCAACCAGTCGACCATCGAATCAAATACAATCCATCGAATCAAAAACAACCAGTATTTGGCAGAGCGAAACAGCTGGTTTTGTTTATAATCTTAATGCGTGTGTGTGTATTACCTTTGCAAAGTTATATCTGTCTCTTTTATTTATTCCAGTGAATTGTGATATATTTTTTATTAATTTTATTAAAAATGTAAATTTAAAAACAATTTTACAAAAAAGACCGTTTACAAATGACAAAAACCGCAAACGATCACGACACAACGAAACCAGGACAAACGGCTAATAAACACCACAAGACGATAATAATCCTTATTACAAGCTAAAACTTGGAGTAAACAGCAGCGGGTAAGAAACACGTCCGACTATTTTGCACTCTTTATTGGCCAAAAGTTCAATTTTTTTAACACCGATTTTCATTACTCGCAAACTATTATCGATAATTGGATGTATTTTTGTAGTGTTGGTATGATAATAGTCTTTAAGAAATGGTATGATGTGTCACTGTACCGTTTATACTTGCTGTGTTATTAAATGTTTTCTCAGGTACTATATTTTAGTGAAATTTGAATTTTAGTGGATTAGAACTTTTGAGGGCCAAAAGGGTTTAAACAAATTTTACTACCAGAAGATAGGCGAAAGTGTCCTCTTTAAACCCATATATACTTTTCACCTGTCTGGACTCATCTGTAAAACACTTTTTCCATTTGAATGAAATTACTATCAACATTTTTTTTATTTTTATTTTGCCTGTTCATATCCCTCGAATACACAGTGGGGCAGAATAGAAATTTTTTTTAAATAAATCTGTAACTTCTGATCGGCTGGTTCGATTTTCATGAAATTAGGTAGCAGAGAAGTGTACAATGTTAAGTTTGGAAGGGGGCACAACAAACCCCTCAGGGGCGGAGCTAAGTGGGCTCGAAGCTAGGTACCTCTGACATAAAAAATTTTTAATCACTTGCCAAATTTTTGTTTCTCGTCCGATTTCAAATATTTTTATATATTGTTGTAGTTCCTGATAAGACATGCTTACATGTCCTATTTATCTCTTATAGTTTTCGAGTTATTTGTATTTGAATTTCTAAGCACCATAATTTTGCATGTTCTTGGTCCAGTTTTTTCATATATATCCTAGTATTTCCGACCGATTTTATTAGTTTTTTTCTTAACTAGTTAAAGAACAAAATTATCTATTGAATAAAAAAATTTGAAGTCAATATCTTTACCGAGTCCAAAAATAAACGTATTTGAATATGAAAATTGCAAAAAGACGACTTTTTGTGTTTTTTTTTTAGCCGAAAAAGTATCTACACTCTTTTTTATCTAAAATAAAATAAAATAATTTTGCACTTTTCTGAAAGGTAACTTCGCAGAGATGACTTTAAGATAAAAAAGAAGTCCAATAACTCAATTGGTCATGGTTCACACCCTCCCGAATTCGACCCATTTTATATGAAAATTTTGATTTATTAATTATTTTTATAAAAATATTTTGTATATAGATATTAGTAAAAGTATATAGAAATATTCATAATTTTCTAAGTAATTATTCACTCAAAGCTAAAGGCAAAAGTTGCAAGTTTGCAAAAATATAGTCATATATACAATAAATTGGAAATATTAAAGTTTAATGATATTGACTTGAATTTTTTGCAAAAGATCGGAAATAATACATTCTAAAGGATAAGCTTAATTTGGAAGACATATTTTTAAAATTTCGTTCGCTATTTAGAAATAAACCAAACATAATGCTCAATTTGGGGTTTTTGGAGAAAACACAAATTTTTATTTTTAATAACATATTTGTTTATAAAGATATCTTAATGAAATTTGCATAATTAACCAAAAAATTTGCTTTAACCAAATTTCAATCAGGGGTAGGGTTTTCCTAAATTTCCAAAAAACTAATGAAAATTCTGAAAAATTTGATCTTTTACATTTTTGGCTATAGAATCCACATTTTTCCGAAGTCCCGTAGATTTTTATTTAAACCTTTTAACAACATATTGAAGATTCTTAAAATATATTCCGCTTGTCGATTCGTGCTTTGGGATTTGAGAAAATATGGTCTAAAATCAAAACTTAAACTTAAAAAAAAAACAAAAAACTCGCGCTGTTTAAAATTAAAAGAATATATATTTTGTTATTCTTTATTATTTATTATTTTTGTTATTGTTGTTATTATTGTTATTGACAATATATTTTGTTTTATTAAAGATATACGCGTGATTATGATGAAGTAACGTAGATGCACTCCAAAATTTTAATAAGACACGTTCATTTTTAAACTTTACGAGTAAATAGTGTGAAAAAGAAATACCACAGTAACCGTAAACTATGCTAATTTTTTTCTTAACATTTATTTTACGAATTTCGCATGATTGATAATCAAAATTTGATTTACTTACACATTCCTATTATTATGTATACCCTACAAACATAATTTTAATTATTTTTTTATAATACGTATTGTGTGCATATATATAAATTTAAGAGATTATTAAAATTAATGCTGATTAGAGTATTTGAAATTCGACCTAGTCGAATTGTTTTATTTTACTTGTGGTGTTTAAATGTTTCGTGTTTCAATATCTATTTTAATGTTTTAACAAAAATGGTGTTTCTAAGTTGTTATAAGTGATGTTCGATGTATTCCGTAATCGGTATTAATTAAAAGAAAATTCCATTAAGACTATTTTTAATGTTTCAGGGACGAGTAGCACAACAATTTTCATATCACATCGAGAGCTTTGTAATATTATTATAAATGCTGACATTAAAAGTCATAAAGCTAAAATTAGTTTTCTTAAGAAAGAAATTATTAAACTCATTTGTCCTTCTGATATGACAGATTTTGGTTCAAGATTTAATAGTTTTATCCAATCGTTTGAAACCCGATGGCAAAAAAAAACTACAGGCATAAGGAGCGTTTTTTACAGCAAAATAAAAATTGGTTGGATGCATCGACATCATTTTTTCCTCCACCATGTACATTAAGCAGGCTAAGAAAATTTTCATTTGAAGAGATCAGCGAAAAAACAAAAGCACAAGTTTATCGGTGTTAGCTCATGCTACACAAATGTCATTTAGAAAGTGTGGTCAAGCTGCAGCATCCAAAATAATAAAAGAACTTATAACATCTACAACTAAAGCTATAACGTAAAGAAACAGCTTAAAGAGGAAAAACTAACAAAACTGAGTGCGGAAGAAGCTCTAGGTGCTTGGTAGAAGGAAAATTATCAAGACATGTATATAACATCATTCGAAAAGCTGCGCCAGAAAAGTTTCATTCGTACATCATTGTTTAAAAGGCAAAGTCAGAATGTTATCCTAGACAAGAATACAATAAGCGAATTTTCTGCACAAGTTAGTCTTCAAGCTCTTCTAAACCATTCCGTTCAACATCTTATTTTACTACAGAAATCTATTATTGATTCCTTAGACAGTACAGAGATATCTCAAATCCTTTTGTATTGTAGCGCTTTGACGGAAGCTCCGGACACAGTTCATATAAGCAAACATTTCTTGGGCCAGATGCAAATGATTGTTCAGTTTTTATTACTTCCCTTGTACCACTAAAAAAGGTTTGCAAGAACAAAATAATATGGCAAAACCCTCGATCATTTTCTATAAGATTTTGCAGATCACTTAAAATTGAGTTTACTAAAGAAGCATTAAAGAGAAATAGTATTAGAAGAACAAAAGTGTTTATTAGATTTATTTACGTCAGTTGAAGAAAGATTAATAAAAGTTAGCCACGTTCTAATG
Source organism: Protocalliphora azurea (assembly GCA_932274085.1). NCBI lineage: Eukaryota > Metazoa > Arthropoda > Insecta > Diptera > Calliphoridae > Protocalliphora > Protocalliphora azurea. The sequence goes on along the minus strand of OW026521.1, from coordinate 57,780,281 downwards.
TTGATGATGATTGACGGGAAAGTATGCAACGCAACAACGGAAACTTTATCCACCCAAAGGTGTTACATTTCTAATGTAACCATTAAACAGTTTAATTTAGTACAAGTTATAATTGAAACAACTACAGAAAACTTATAGTTTGGGTTATTTATTCTCCATGGATGGATTAGGTTTTTTGAGTGCATTCTCCATCTAGCACACAAACTCCAAACTGAACAATGACAGAATTCGAAAAAAATGTTGTCTCTGAAACAAAATCGCTCATTCAAAAGGAGTTTAAAGAAAAAACCGGCCTGATTATTGGCCAACCAAAACCTGGATTTGGTAATTCCAATGATGGCAATACAGCCAGGCGTTTTTTAAAAACGCACAACTTTCCACGAAAATAACAAAAAATAGACGTTGAGCTAATACACATGTTGCATACAACATTGATTGTTGTTTTCTGCAGTCAGAAAATCAATACTGAACGTTTTCGAAGCTTCACCAATAATACGGCTACATACGAGTATTTTGTAGAAAAATATCAATGGTATTACATACCACCTACGTTACACAAATTTTTAATTCTCGGTCCTGAAATAATAGAAAACGTGCTCTTGCCGATTGGACTGCTATCTGAGGAAGCACAGGAAGCCCGAAAAAAGGGCTTTAAGAACTGCAGCGAACATTTTTCACGTAAATGTAGTCGAGAAAATTCTAATGAAGATATATTTAATAGGCTTCTTCTTAGCTCGGACCCAATTATATCACACATGGGCAGGAAATATCAGAAAAAATCAAACCAGCAGTCAGCTCAAGATTTACTTTTAGTTTTCACTAATTCTAATACTGAAGATGATAATGTTGATGATGATAATGATGGTAATAAAGATAATGATAACTTTGGTGATGATAATGATTAGAGTTGATATTTTACACATATGTGTTTACTCGCTATATGAACAAATTTTTGCTTTTACCAAAAATTGTTTTTCTAAAATTTTATATTATTTTTTTTTACTTTTTTTAGCTTAGTAAAAAAAATCTAACATTATAATTACCTGATCACTTTGAATGCTGTTCAACCCACTGTGCAAGGGCGACCCAATTTATTTCACGACAATATATCTGCAAAGATTTGCCGTCGTATAATGGAGACCCAAAGGATGGCCCATTTTTATAGGCACTTATGAATACAGCACACAAGCTGCCGGCTACACAAATGAAGAAAACCTAATCAGAGTGCAAAACACATTGCGTGGTAAAGCTCGGGATACGGTAAAAAAGTGTTTGATGCTCCCGGATGTAGTCCCAGCCATCATTAGAACTCTAAAAATGTACTACGGCAGACCCGAGTGCATAATAAGAAAATTAAAGATCCTACTGGAATTTTCAACTACAGTGTAAAATCTTTGTGCCGATAAGACGTTTTATCGTGTTTTGCCTGTCACGCTTCAGTGTCTATATCGAAAGGCGATGACACGCTATACAAATTTTAAACGACTTCTTTACACTTAAAGGCGGCAGATTTTAGGTATATTAGGATATTTACCAACAGAGTTGCCAGATAGTTTGCCAACTGCAATGAAATGTTTAAAGTGTGTAATGATGATTTCCAAACACAAACCAACTACTAGTAACTACAATAAGTGCTTTGAGGGTCCATCTTGGATAAAATTGCTAAAACAGTTGTCGAAATTCTCGAGATGACTGAAATTCGCCCTCGTTTCCTAAATATATACTTTCGTAAGTCAATAAAGATTTCAATTAATTTTGAATATTGTTCTAGTTGGTACCGACTCAAATGCGCCGTAGCTAAATGGGTACTTTATGTAGTGAGAAAATTTAAAAAAATTAAGCAGCAAGTAATGGCTGAAAGACTTAATTAATCGCATCTGGTTAAAGCAACGAAGGTTATTTTTAAGATGACACAGATAACAAGTTTTTCGGATAAATAAGCTGCAATATAAAGCGGTAGATCTATTATTAAAGGCGGTGCCTTTGATAAACTTAATGCTTATATGGATGATGATATAATCAGGGTAAAAAACAGGGGCAGTGTGCAACAATAGCATGTGGATCTCAAAGGGATTTAATAGTACTGCCAGGTAAACATCATGTCACAAGACTCATAATTATTTATCACCTTCATTGGCTTCTCTCCGTCAAGCACGTCTGGAAGCCTTTCAGCCCTTTACCTATGTAGGAGTCGACTATTTTGGTTTAATTACAGCAATTTTTGTAGGGAATTCACTAAAACGATGGGGAGTAATATTCACATGTCTGACTATAAGAGCCACCTTTAATTTTGTGGCAGGGCGTGGAACCCCAGCTGAAATTTACAGTGATAACGGACAAATTTCCGATGTGCTAATTGCTTTCTTAAAGATTAGTTAAAAATATAGAGTACAATAAAGTACAAACAGAGATCGCATACAAGACCATGTCATAGAAATTTAATCAACCAACAGCTCCTCATATGGGAGGGAGCTTGGGAGAAGTTAGTGAGATCGATCAAAACTATTTTATAAAAAATTTCTCCCGCACGAAAGCTTGCGAAGTACCTTAATGGAAGTAGAACTAATAGTTAACTTAAGACCTTTCACATATATGTCGCTAGAAACCGAGGACCAAGCGGCCATCACCATTTTGCTCATCCGCCAATATTGACTATAAATGTGACTGCGACAAAGTGAGATGTTTGCTAATATGTTTTGGCGACGTTTTGTAAAAGAGATGCTATCAACATTGACCCGGCGAGGAAAATGGGCCCAGCGATCTTGTGGTCGATGAAAATGCCGAAAGAAACACCTGGCAGCGAAGAAAAATTTTAGAAACTACAAAAGTAAAGGATAGTCAGGTACGAGTGTTAAATTGAAAATAATGAGTGGTATTATGAAGTGACCGAAGTCAAATTGGCAGTTCGGGATGTTGGCAATAGACTGAAGTAAGACTTACCGATGACTATCCTTACTGGAGGGAGAATTGTTACCGACAATTTTCGATTCTAATGCTATTTATTACAACTTTGTAAATTTATTATATCATTTTACAACACTATATTTTATATTGCTTTAAAATTATGGTTCTGTTATACATACTAAAAAGTTTTGCCATTGTTAGATATTAAGAAGAGAAAGGATAAAACATAAAACTAAGGTAAAATAATTAATATTGTTAAAATAATTATTAATAATAAATAATTTTCGTTTCTAGAATTTTAAAGTGACAATCTATTGGAAGAAACTTAGTTTGTTTTATTTTTTAACAATACTTATATAATAAATATTTAATACTTTCTTTTCCATCATGTTTCAATATTAACGATTTCGTCGGTCATAAGGAAATGAAAACTTTTGTAATATTAGAATTGTTCTTTAAAAAATAAAAAATATGACATAAAAATTTATTTTATATTACAATTTTATTTGTTATTCAATTTCTATTAGCTACGGCAATTATTATTGGCTATCTTGAAGCTGAATTTATATTTATAAATTATTCAAAATTTGAAGCACTAAAAATTGTACACTTTAAACATTTTTGTTAATTTTTTATTTTTTTCTTTAAAAACCAAATATGATTTATATTTGGATTTATTGGCGATTTTTGATTAACAGCCTCAAAAAATCTGAAAACCCCGCTCCAGGACATGTTTAGAAAATATTATATAGAAATAAAATAAACTATTTTTTCAGTTTAAAACTTGGACTATATATATACGGGATACCTTAATACGCGTATAAAACTATATGTATCATTAAAACTAAAAAATTGTACGCTTTGTAAGAATGAAATTAACATAAAATTACATTTAGATACTCCAGTTATTGTGTAGTAATCATTATTATTTAGTTCATGAAAGTGCTGCAAGTACTTGATATAAGTACTTTGTAGCATACTATTGGTACATATATACATATATACTATGTTTTATATACTTACATATTTACAAAATTGTGTTTCTTGCATGTTCTCACATAAACACACACTTACTAATGTACATATGTAAGTACATACACAAATGCGTAATAACAGACATGTATGTAGTATTTTCCCACCTTAAATGCTCGCTATATACTTGAGTAAAAACATTGTGTAATATCGTATTATATGAAAGCGAAGGTCATTCAAATTAAAACTAAAAACTACTGTAGTGTTTGTCCTATAAGTACATATACATACAATATAAAAAAATTTACACAATCTGATTGCACTTGTTGGTTCGGTTGGACAACTGATGGCACTGAGAACTGCAGAACGTGTGAGATACTTGAAATTCTTTTCCCTGCACGAAGATTTTTATGCTTTTTTTTTGCTTTTTTATAATTATATATTATTTCATTTATTCCTCGAAGAATTACCAGCATTTAAGAGTTTAACTTAGTCAATTCAACTTTTATTTTAACAATTTTCCCTTGAAAATAAACATTAATGTTTTGACTTTTCACCATGATCCTGGTTGTCATATTTCATTTCTCTTAACTTGGCAATGTCTCATGTTTTCATGTGCATACACCACGGATGGCAAACTTGGTACAATTGTAATTTTTTGATACATTTTTACATCTGCTTGTACCGTGGTACTATCACAAGTCATTTACAATTTAATATGATGTTATTTACATATTTTTATTTAAATAGCAACGTTCTTTTTTATCATAGAGCAGTGATTTTGAGGCTAAATCCAAAATACTTAATAGTACTTAAAATCCGCCTTTATAAGTCCATTCATAAAGTAATAAAATCTGTGAATTTATAAATGTAATCCGATACACGTATTTCTATCAAGAGAAACCTTTATACTTTATCAAATAGCTCGCCATTAATAAATGTCAAATCAAAACCTTTCGGAAAATAATGTTTATTATTTATTTTATTATTTGTGGTATGTAGATAGTTGTATATATTTTTTAACATATAATATTAATTTAGCATATAATATTAACAGATAATATTAACAGAAATTTAAAATGATGTTTTCAGATACAAACAATTTTCCGAAAATATTTTTCAAAATAAAAAAAACAAATTTTGAGTTAATAAATATTTAATATAGAGCACTAGTCAGTGCAGAGGAACAAAAAAAAAAATAAAAATTTACTATTTTTGGTCAAACTATAGTTAATAAGAAATTTAAAAAATATGTCTATTTAATTTATGTAAATGTATTAGGTAAAATATATGGACAAAATTATGGTTGAAAAAATACATTTTATTTTTATGGTTGGTACAGTAAAAAATAAGCTATTTTCTATCCCTGGCGTACACATAGATACGTATGTATGCATGTATGTATGTAGGTATGTATGTGAGCTTATATGCGAATAAAATTTATTATAAACCACGTTACTTACGAAATGGGGAAAGGTGGCTTGGCTGACAAAAGGATGAGTTACTGGTATAACCCAATAAACATTAATAGTTAAAACTACTTCAAGAATATCATAACTCAAAAAATGAGATTTTTGAGTTAGTCATGTAGAAATGTTTTACAAGATGTAAACATTTTCTTTGTTATATTATTTCTAGATTGATTTGGTGATAATTTTGTTACATATTTATTACATCTTCCAGAATACTACCTACCGTATCTTCTTTTGTTCACATAGATGATTATCTAGCAATATTAACTATTTTTCTTCCAGGCATTTTGATTTCATATTTCTTAGATGTATCGCCTTTGATATACAATCTTTTTGCGGCAACACGAATTACAACACTTTTATTTTATTTTGCTTTTAGGAATACATATATGAAAAAATATGGATTTTTTTTTTAATTTCTACGTGCACCTGGGAGAATCGTCAAATTGTAGCGACCTCTGACTTCGAATTTTGCAATATTTAGTTCTTTTGTCGAATGGAGCACGAGCAGCCTTATAGAGTTCATGATTTCAACGTTTTTGCAAATTGAACTAGTCTAGTATATGAATTAGACTGTTCCAAAAAAAGCCGACTTTCGAATTTCCACCGTAACTGCCTCTAGGATTGTTGTTTTTTATGTAATAATATAGTGTGAAAAATATTAGAGTGATCGGATGTTGCTAACAAGTGCCGCATCGGCCCTGAAGTTTATAGAGTGCATTTATGTGGGAAATTTTTGACTTTTTCAAGGTTTATTTTAATAATAGGTAGACATAATTATCTATCAAACAAGATAAAAAAAGTTAAAATCGGTTAGAAAATATTAAAATTATTAGAAATTCCCCAGACCATTAACATGTTTTGGAACTACACAAGTGTTCGTACAGACAAATTTTAATTTTTTTTTAAATGTTGAAATAAAATGCTATTTTAAGTTAAATTTGAACCGTAATTATTGAAAAAAGCTTTGAATTCTGCAGGATAATATAATTCCCTTTTCATGCTTTATTAAAAAACGCTGATTTTTATTATAGGTGTTTCAAATAACCAATTTAAATTTTTTAAACATTTTGTTAAACAAATTTCAAAAAAATTAAGAATAAACTATAATGTTTTATAGGAAATACTACAGAAAGTAAAAATAAAAGAGAATTAGGTTGATATCCCTTATAAATTCGCCGTACTTCGTACTTGAGTTTTTTGTTGTGAAGTAAATTTTTATTGAACTAATATACAGATTACTAAAAATTAAAATATAAGAAGATAATATCGATTATAGAATAAAGATTATAGAAAACCCATTTCGAAATTTTTAGCGCATTTCAACAATTCCAAAACTGTGAAAAAGTCAAAATTTTACCATCTAAATGCACCTTTCAAACTTCAGGGTGGATACGTACGTGTTAGCGACTCTAATATTTTTCACACTATATTTTTACATTAAAAAAGAGCAATCGTTGGGGAGTTATCGTCGAAATTCGGATTTTTTTGAAGCAGTCTAATGTATTTACGTATTATAGTTATTGTAACCTAAGAACATGTAAATATATGAGGCATAGAACATAGAACATACATTTTGAATATCAGTTATACGATTTTCAATCAATTTATGTTTATACCAAAGTGTATAAACGAAGTTCAACTCTTTTAAGGAGATACATAAATCAAAGGGTGTATTAGTAAAAAAAGTATCCTACAAACAAAATAATACGAAAATTATTCGAAATCATATCGTAATGTCATATTCGTATTTCGGAAGTTTACCCCAACGGGAGAGGTTATACCTATTTACCTCTCCGAATATAGTGATATTTGGTACAATTAATATCATCAAAACCAAGATCGATTCAAAATTGTAGATAATTTGGGCAATTGATTTGCAAAATATAGCTATTTTAATATGAAAAATACCTAAAAAATATATATACTAAGTTGTAAACACAAAATTACAAATATCTTTCAGAGTATTATTAAAGAAATATCTCATATATTTCCTTTACTCTTGATAACTTGCATACTGGCACTCGCAATATGTCGATGAAACTTACTGAGAAAAAAGAAATATATACGGTGCAAATGACAAAAAAATAAAAGTTTTACGTATTTTGTTTTTGTTTATTGCCTAATATTCTTTAAAAAATATTGTTTTGATGATTTTTTAATCCATATATCATTCTTTCCATGAAGGAACGCACAAAAATTTTCCTTAAGTCTTCGGTTTTTGTTAATACTCGGCAAGCGCATACCCTATAGAACCATGTTAATATCCCCGTTTTTTTCTTTTTAATTTTGAAAAAGTTGCGAATTTATTTACTATTTTCATTTTTAAAAGTAAAAAGATCGAAAAAGTGAGTAACTTTGAACACCAACATATAAGCTGTAAAAATAATATCACCACATAAAAATTAATTCAAAATGCAAATTCAATTTTATGATACATTTTTGAAAAATTTCAATCCCCTCCATTTTTGCCTTTGACTGATATTATAAAAATTATAATGTTTACTAAACATTGCAATATAAATTGTCCACTACAAAATGGTCTACTACAGATTTTTTTCATACAAAAATAAACTTTTTTATATTTTTTTATTTTTCTTTTTATTTTTTGAGAGTTTATTTTATAATTAATTTATTTTATAATTAGTCAATTATTATTGCATTTTATTACAAAGATGTTGTTTTTAAACATATTAAAAGAAAAATAAATGTTTTTACTTTTACAAAAATTAAAATTGTGAGTAAATTCGAATTAAATGGCTCCATAGGTTATGTGCGTATTAAATATAAACAAAATCCTACGACCCTATATCAAAAAATTACTATTTTTATAAAGCTTTCGTGGAGTGAATGATATATAAACATTAATTTTGTTTATTTGTGTGCACCTTATAAACAGCTAAACCGCAAGATCAATTTTCTGGAAACGTTCACAGCATTATCCTGTGAAAACCATAATTGTTTAGTGTCATATTATGGTTAGATTTTATTGTTGCTGAAACATTATATTATGTTTGAATGTAGCAACAAGAGCCCTTCTAGGAGACCTTTTTTTATAGTCAGAAGAGCTTCTCCCTACATTCCATGTTCATGTATTTTTTACACACGATGTCATTGCGAACAAGGCCTTACATATTCGCGATCCGATGCAACCCTTCTAAAAGACCTCTGATTAAAAACAGGCCTTCTGAAGATAAGCTGTTAGAAGGTCTTCTGCACTATTTAATAAAATATTTTTCTATTTATATAAAATAACAATCTTTTATTTTATTTTATTTTATTTTATTTTATTTTATTATTTTTATTATTAAAAAAATTCTATACAAGAAAAACATATCTGAACTTTTGACAAAACATCCTAAGTCGAGATAAGACAATTTATCCAAAAAAATTACATTATATATATATATATAAAATTACATTATATATATATATATATATATATATATATATATATATGTGGGATTTTTATATTATTAAATCCCTGCGATTTAAGCTTGATGGCTTTTAAATTAAACACAATTTATTTTGATTAATAAATTAAAGTGTATATTTTATTAATTAAAAAAGCTTTAAATTATTTTAAGTTTTAATATATCGGAAGTCGCTGGTCAACTTTATTTACTCAACTTTTCAACTTGAATTCTACTCAAAAACTACTCTCCTCAATCTTTCAACACTACCTTTTATATTATGCTCCTACACTACTCGCTACATTTCAATGTACCAGAAAGTTCCCAGCGAGTTAACCCTATAACTATCCTTGTCTCGTCCATTAAAAGTCCGTTTATCAAAATATAAGTCCCCATCCAGAATGTTCGTCTTTCGTTATAAGATTTCTCGTCCGTATTTTGTCTGTAGCCTACGTGACTAGTTACAATCTTATTCTCGAATATTCTGTCCGTTAGTAATATTAACCCCTTCGTTACCAACGTCTGCCAGATCTGGTTACGCGACCAGGCTCCAATCCCACATTCGGCCCTCCTGACGGGGTATTCGACTCGAATACTGGTGTCCATCTTTTCATATTCTCCGCTACGGTGACCCGTCTTCCTGGTCCTTCGCCCTCCGTATTCCTCCCGACCTCATATCGATCATATTCCACCCTACTTTTCACCCCGTATGGACCAAAACGTTTCCGCTTCCGTCCCACACAGTCTCCATCTTGTGTGCGTTTGTTATTCGTCGAATTGTGCAACCAAAAGTTTTCCGACCTGCAGTTTTCCTTAAAGCCCCTCTGATTTCCCTTCTTTAGACCACATAGGTTTACCTTAGCTCTTGGTTTCAACATACCCGATTTCCTTCCGGTTTCACATATATTCTGATCATCATTTTCCTGCGCTAACACAGCCGACGACGAATCCTCGAAAACAGTGGCTTCTACAACTGTTTTCTCCAACTTGTCAACTACCAATTCATCTACCATTTCCTGATCCTTAGTTGAAATATTTCCCGTTCCCTGAGCTACTGGCACATCTCTTCCTATATGTGATCTTCTAACACTACCTCCTACAACGCAATCGATGGATTTGCTCATCAGTCCCGAAGTATTGATGTACTTCCGATGATCATCGATATTGTTCTTCCCAATATTAGTAGCAGTTTTGGGAACAAGTTCCACACCGTCTTCCCTTATCAATAAGTCCACAAACTGTAATAGGTTAGTGCCCAAAACAGCCGGATAATCTAAATCCTCTGCGCGCACAACATAAAACTTGATTTTTAGCGGAATTCCATCAATTACATCTGGTGCCTCGAAGTAACCTTGGGTATAAAACACGCCTGCACCTGCACCCTTCAAGCGTCGTTGCTCTACTATCAATTGGAACTCGTTACGTACCCTGTCATAAACATCACCTCTTATTGTGCAAATGTTGCAGCCGGTATCGATGAGACCATAAAATGCAATATTTCCCAACGTGACCTTTTTAAACTTCATACCTGGCTCAAAAGGTTCCTTGTCGTAACCGAACGTGTTGACATTACTCCGCTCCTGTTTGACTTCAGTTTTAAAGACCTTACAATCAGCTGCGCGATGCCCTACACCGTTGCATTTAAAACATTTAAACTGTTGTTCACCGCAATCCTTAGCCAGATGATTTGAACTTCCGCATTTGAAACAATTCTTCTTTCTTGCACTACCACTTTTTTCTTCCTTAAGTTCAACGTTGTTAGGTGCATTAGTCTTCTTTGCATCCTTATTCGCCGAGCTACGAATTTTCTCATATATCTTGATCTGCTCTTTCATCTGTTCCACTGTCTTTGCCTGATATAAAATGGCTTTATTGAACCGAGAATCAGGTATACCCTCAACAAAATAATCCAAGAGACTTGGGACATCTAGATTAATTGGCTTACCGATCTCCATAAGAGCATACAAATACTCGCGGTAACTCTCAGTTTGATTTTTTCGACGATTTCTCAACATTTTGTGAATTTCTGAAGTAGATAACGTCTCACCAAATTCATCAATCAAAGCGTTTTTCAATGACTCCCAATTTTTCAAACCGGACTGACACCTAACAAATGATTTGGCCGCACCCGCTAAAAGTTGTTTTCCATAGATGAATTTTTGAATATCATTCCACCCAACCGTTTCAGCATTCTCCTCAAAATCTTCGACCCAATGCCTAATATCTAAAGAGTCAGTGCCACTAAAGGTAGACAAACTATCAACAATGTCTCTTAGAGTGAAGACAGGACCATTCAGACGGACCCCTGTAGACGCACTAGCACCCACATCTTGGTACTCAGAATTTATCGATTCTCCGTCGTCCCCATCAGTTTGATGACCGAAATGTCGTAGGAGCCTGTCTCTTAGTACTGGCTTCAACCCAGATGTGTCCAACCCTAATTCCCTCAACTTATTGCGCAAAGATTCGCAATTCATGAACATAATACTTTCAATCTCCATCTTCTACCAAAATAAAAAAAAAAACCAGCAACAACCTTACAAAATAATACTTACAACTAAATTTTATGAAATAATGTTAAACAAAATTCAATTCGAAATTAAAATAATTTAAAAATCAAAATGTAAATTAAAATTAAATATTCTGATAATCAATTAAAATTATTTAAATTCAATAAAATTTTATAAATAAATAATTACAACATTAAAAAAAATGTAATGGCAACTACACAACTCTTAAAAAAAAAACAAATAAAATATTCTTTCTCTAAATTAACATTAACATCAGCAAAAAAAATAAAAAGTAAAATGTTAAATGACAAAAACTATGTTATTTCAACATAAAAGAATTTTAACCTCACTGTAAACAATCTTAAAATATACAACTTATCTTATTAGAATTGAAAAGTTCGTTCAGCACTCCAACTAGATTTCTACAGCTCACATCATTTGACTCGCCTGCTTTGCTTAACGGCCATGCATTTGAATCTCCAACTTACATTTATCCCTTTTCAACTTACACGTCGCTCTCTCGATCTTTCTTAGATTTTATTCGTTGATTAATATAGCATTCGTTACAACGTTTTTTTTTCTTCAGCCTTGACTACTCTTTCTATTTTACTCTTTCTCACAGGTTAATGTTCACTAACGAATTATTGTGCGTTATTTATTTATTATTTTTTTTTTTTTTTTTTTAAGTTCACAACTTATACACACACCAAAAAAAATGCATATACTTGTTTATATTTCTTTTATCTTCTACTTCACTGTTTATGCCTTAGTGTTATTTTTGTGTGTGTTTGTTTTTGTTTTTTATTTATTTGCGATCACTCTTTAACAACATATATAACAACCCTTATTTAACTTTATTGTTTTCTTTTCTCTTTGTGTCTTTATTTTGTTATTATTTTTTTTTTTCAAATAAAACTACTTTGTTGTTTCTCACTTCAACATTTCTCTTTCGTCTTTTAAGAGTTTTTCAACATCTTTCTGTCTCTTAAGCTTATGTGCTCTTTATTTGCACTCGTTTCGTTTTTTTTTTTTCTATCACAATACTTTTTTTTTTTTAAAAAAACTTTTATTTAAATTTTAGTTACAACTTATACTTTCACAACTTTAATAACATCTTAAGTTTTCTTTTTTCACTGTTTTTTCTATTTACTCAGCAGTTTTCTTTTTTAATCGTCAAACACAACTTCAACAACTATTATGATCATTTTTCCACTTTATACTACAGTTTTACACATTTTACACAGTTTTTCTCTTAACAACTTTTCACATAATTTTTATGGTTTTCCATTTTTTTTTTTTATCTTTCAACACTTTTCACTTCATTTCCAAACTTCAATCCCGGTTGAGCCCCCAATTTTGTGGGATTTTTATATTATTAAATCCCTGCGATTTAAGCTTGATGGCTTTTAAATTAAACACAATTTATTTTGATTAATAAATTAAAGTGTATATTTTATTAATTAAAAAAGCTTTAAATTATTTTAAGTTTTAATATATCGGAAGTCGCTGGTCAACTTTATTTACTCAACTTTTCAACTTGAATTCTACTCAAAAACTACTCTCCTCAATCTTTCAACACTACCTTTTATATTATGCTCCTACACTACTCGCTACATTTCAATGTACCAGAAAGTTCCCAGCGAGTTAACCCTATAACTATCCTTGTCTCGTCCATTAAAAGTCCGTTTATCAAAATATAAGTCCCCATCCAGAATGTTCGTCTTTCGTTATAAGATTTCTCGTCCGTATTTTGTCTGTAGCCTACGTGACTAGTTACAATCTTATTCTCGAATATTCTGTCCGTTAGTAACATTAACCCCTTCGTTACCAACGTCTGCCAGATCTGGTTACGCGACCAGGCTCCAATCCCACATATATATATATATATATATGAATATTTTAATGAAATTCGTCACGAATAAATTTTGCATAAGTATAAATTCATATATAAATTTCATTCAGATCAGTTCATAGATCCCACATAAAGCTCTCTTCCGAAAATCACTAAACTATAGTTGGTATCAAGTTAATATTTGACACAAATTTTATGAGGATCCTCCCACTTCTGGGAATTACTTTAAAATGCATAAATAACATAATATATTTCGTACTTATGTTTCATAGAAATATACACTATGCTTGTTATAAGTGTGTGTCCACAATTTTCCACTGGTCTCTCATAAGACCCCTCCCCGAATTTTGATGCAAATTCACAGTGGTGCAGGGTATTATATGGTGAGCCTTCACCGACTATTCTTTCTTAGTTGTTTTTAATTTGAAATTGTTCTTATTTATTTCATTTATTTTATTTAATAAAATTTCTTTAATAATATTATTCCTAATCCTGGTATTTGAAAATATGTCTTTCAAAATAAAATATATTTTGTGATTGAGCACGAAAATACTAGTCAAAAAATTCTAGTTATGAAAATTATGTATGCTTTTTATGAAAGAAAGTTTTAAATTTTAAATAATTTCTTATTGGTTTTAATAAAATTTGTAAGGTTTTCTGAATAACTTTTATTGTGCATTCGTCAACTTTTTTTACAGTAATGTATGAAGTAGTATCCTTTAAATATTTGTTGAATAAGGCCCAATACATTTTAACTAATCGGAGTTTGAAACAATTTGGTTGATGTTACATATAAAACATCATGATTAATAATGATAAATATATTTCATTTTTAATGTATAATGTATATGTATAACAAACTTTATAACTAAAGCAAAAATGTACATGTTTAATGTTTTTGTGCACACTGAATAGTTCGATTTATTTCAACTATTTAAAGAAATTGTAAAATTAAATAAAGTATCTGTCATTTTTATTGCATTTAGCAAATTATATGGAAGTTCTTTTTCTAAGTAAAATTACGTAAAGAGTAAAATAAAATGCTGTTTTAACTAAACAGGTTAACCGCCTTTAAAACACCGGTTCTGAAAAAAACCGAAACCGAGAGCGTTTATAATAAACCGGAAGCCGATTAACCGGTTTTCGGTTTTGGATACTCTAGGTAAAACGTTTTGCAATTTTTGCGAACACCAAAATTTACATAATATAGTCGTGTGAGCGATATTACATTTTCGTGATCATTAAAAAGTGTCCCCACCAAACGTGTTGACGTTTTAAAATTAGGCAATTTATAGTCTTGAAGTATTGAATTATTTTGAATAACAAATAGCATGTTTGCTGCAGCTAGCTTGTACCGACTTTTCGAAAAACCGGTTTGAAGATTAACCGAAAAAACCGAAATTAGAAGAAAAAATCGATTTTTCGGTTAACCAGTTTAATAAAACTAATCATCGTCTTCATTACAAATATTTTTTCTAAAGGGTTGTTAATGTGAAATTTTTATTTTTTGTAGGAAATTTTAAACATGTTTAATTTTAACGAAATTGAAATCTTTAATTCGTATGTTTTGAGAATATTTATGTCAAATGATCATAGACTTAAAATACTTTCCGTTCTATTCTTCGATTCAAATGCTTTTCTTAATAAATCAAAAACTGCACAATATATCGCTCATTTCCTGTAAGGACGTCATAACTCAAAAAATCAAATTTTTCAGGAGACGCATTTTTAGATTTCAAATTGATATTGAAAAAAATATATATGTATATTTTTTTAATTCTTAATTGCAAATAATATTCTGGTCCAATTTAGTTATATTCCTAGATAACTTAATGATATTGAGTTAGGGATGTCAATTTCATAGCATAATTGGGCTGGCTAAGTTCACACGTATTCTTACGGTCTTTCATTTAGTTGTTGCGTTTATGGTAATACCTTATTTGGTAATAAATTACCATTAATTTTTTTAATATTAATATTTTAAGATAAAGTTGGATGAATGTGAATTATATTTTTTTATGACAATATTAATAAATTTAAGTGAAAGGAAAGCAAAAAATGCATTAAAAAGTGTTTTATATATTAATAAAGCACCATGTATAACTGATATTTTTCATTTACTAAACCCATCTTTTCTTTGAGTGCATTTTTTCGCGCTCACGAACTACAATTACATTTTTAATCATTGATATCCATCCCTATATTCAGTACACAAAAAGTCGATGCACACCTTAATTAACACATTGTTGCAATTAATGCACAATAGATTTTATATTTTTGAATAAAAAAATATAAATATAAATATATATATATATATATATATATATATATACCCAAAATACTAAAAACATTACAATTTTCACTCACATAGTTACTCAAAAATTTAGTTTGAGTATTTTTAAAAATCAAAACGTTTTTGCCTCAAAACGTCTTAAAAGTTAATTCTGATATCACTACATTATTGTCTATAACGTGATACCCTATATTTAAGTTACTCATACAAAACATGCGAAAACTTTTTTTAACTTTTTAACTTTTTTCCAACAAATTTATAACAACAGCAAATTGGAATTAATTTAAATTTATTTGCATATTTTTCAGTTTTCATACTATTAAATTGACAAAAAAAAAAAAATAAATTACCTGATAATATTTAACTTTCTCTTTAATACTAAGTTACTATTATCTTACTAGAAATTTTATATTTATACATATAAATACCATTTTCCAGCTTTTAAATTGTTTACTGGGATGTATGTATATGTGTGCTCGTATTTATAAGAACTAAATTCAGTTGATTCAAAAACATCCGAAGCAACAGCAAACATACACAGGGGGGCATTCATAATCAAAGCAATCAACGTTTGGACGTTTTTAATACTTTTGTTTTATCCCTTTGAGTGTTACTTCAAGAGTCCTTCTAGCAAGTAAAACTTTCTAGCTGGCAATCTCATGAAACAGTTCAACAACACGCAAAGCTCTCTAGAGATACTTCCATTTGCTATAACGACAACAATGACAATGGCGCTGTAGCTCCACAATAAGCGCAAATTGAAATTTATGCGTGTGAAATTTTAAATCATGAATAGTCTCTATCCAACACTATATTATTACATGAGCTGAAACACATTGGAAATTTTCGCTGACCCCCTTTACACTACGTCATTACGCATTTCAATTAGACCACTGAGGCGACTGGCGAGTTGACAGAATAAAACTAACAACCACCAAAAATATCCTTCTGCGAGATGTGTTGCAAGCATGTTCACCACAACATTTTCGGGGTTTAAATGTCATAATTAAGCACAGCAAATTTCATTATCATCAGAATATCATTTACACATCATTTGCATTTACAATTTACATACATTTGCAAAAACATCATAAACGAAATAAACTTTTGATTCCAATGACAAAAATACATACAATACTATCTACAACATACAAACCCTACAGTTTCAGACATAATAATTTCCGATGTTGCACTGGAATGATGTCCTATTTACAACATACTACCTATGTAATTACTTATTACTTGTATCATTTTTAATAATGTGTTTCATTAACTGTTATTAACTACTATTAACTATTATTATTGATATGATATTGATTGTATTAAAACAACTTAAACTGTTGGGTGAATGAATGCGTATATGAACTTCAGTGAGTGCCAGTGTCCATAAGAAAATTTTAGTTGTTGTGTAACAAAATAAATCATTGAAATAAAATTAATTGTTAAAATCATACAAAATAATTGATAAGTTCACGGCGACGTCAAATTCTACGAAAAAATCAATAAAAATTATATGAGAGTGAAAAAAACTAAGTGTGTTGTCAGAAAACCTAAGTGTGTGAATGTATTAGTAATAAAATTTGTGGTAGTATTGGTTTCAAAACTTAATTCAATTCAGCTCTCAAAGCTCACATTGTTGCATATTTTATGTATTTTTTAGATAAATTGGAATATTGCTTATATTCCTTTGCAAATAACAATTAGGCTATTTAAAAATTATATTTTATAAAGTTTACTATAAAAAAAATGCACAGTGGCTCAGAATCGTTTTTTATAGGCCAAAACTCTGTAACTTTTGAATCGATAGAAATATTTTAATTTTTTTATGTAGAAATATTTTCTTGAATTTTTCTTCAGTTTTAATTTCAATAAAATTGGTTCAGCAGTTGTTGAGAAATTTAAGGCTAAAGTTGAACTTCTAATTTTTTATAGCACTTAGTATGAACATGCAGATTTTTTATTTTTTGAATCTGCTTAAATTATAAGAAAAAGTTATAAGCAGATAAAAAAAAAAACATTTTAATAATATCCAGCAAAATTTTGTGAACAAGTTCCCAGTTTATCAATTCTATAAAAGGTTCCACTAGAATCGGTTGTTTTTGGAAAAAAAAATACAATTTCTTAATGTTTATTTTGTTTTTTATTTAAATAACAAAATGGACAAAATTTTGTATTTTTATAATAACTAAAATTTTTTAATGTTTATTTTGTTTTTTACTTAAATAACAATAAAAGAAAATTATAATTATTATTTATTCGGTTGGAAAATATTCCATATTTAGTTCTATATTATTTATATCCTCTAGCAGTCCTTCTTCATTTAAGTCCCGATGTTCTACTTTCCATTGACTTCGAATGCTAGAGATGAGCGGATCTGACATAGCCAGTAATATATTAAATAGATCATCATTTGTAAAATTTTGTGATATTTTTCTGGTATTGTGCTCTCTATAAAATCTGTAATCCTAATTCCTTTTTTCCTGGGCTTTTTCCTAGCCTTCCTCTGATGATAGTACCACTTGGAAATAAATGATGCTTAATGGCAACTTCTACATGATAAAGGATTTTGTCAACTGTTGAAACATATTTCTCCATGGGTATTTGGTTGTATATATTCGTGCAGTTTCCTTCGCACAATCACCAAATTTTCTAGCATCAATTTGTTCATTGCGCACAGGTACATCGATAATTATTTTAAATCTTGAAATAAGATTTATATCAACACCTGTTGCCTTCTTGCTGTGTTCCCATCATTCGTATTATCTGGTCCTGGTTTTGGTTGATCTATAATCAACCCATATTTGAAAAATTCGTCCTGAACGTGTTTCTTTTTTAAAATTCTTAATATGTTTTTCATGAATCGTACTCTTGTATGTAGCAGTGATAATCCAAATGCATATGCATGAGTATTATCTAATGACTTTTCTGGAACTAGGTTTAAGTGGCTTGATGTGGTTTGACATATATGCAGCTGGATGAAGTCTTTGTATCATGAGTTTCCTTTTTTAAATTCAAATTTAATTGGTCTGCAGTATTTAGTAGAAGATGGTGGTTGATTTTTCCAAATATCCTTTGTTTGCATCCCACTGCTTGAAGGCTTCTGGTATTCCAATGGTACAAATGACACCATGAACATATCTATGTCTGAAGTATTTTCACATTCATATTGCTGGTATTGTTTTTGTCCAGAAGAACCATCACATCCCCATATCCATATTTCTTCAAATCATTTCCTTTAAATGATAGTAGCAAGCGTTGAGTTCTATTATTAAGTAGATCTTGAACTTTTATGTCTGCAGAAATCGGTGAGATTGTAGTACTGTCTCTTGGTGGCAAACAGTTCTTCTTAGCAGTATTTATGTGACGATATGGTGGATAGAGATTTGAGTCTTTTTCAATCGCACGCAATCTGAGATGAGTACATTGCTATTTTGTTAGCTTCAAATCCAAAGTGTTTCTGTGATCGAAATTAATATAACAGAGTTTCCTGAATATTTTCATATCTGACTTTTGCATTGATATCCTTAAGTTTCAGCCTTTTAGATCTATCGCTACAGTTGTCGAGTGATTTCAGTGGTCTCCAAAGATTGTTTGTACTTTTTAAAGATACCTTACAGTAAGTTCACCCTTTAACCAGATTTCAAAGCTGGTATAAAATCTTTGTTTGCTTCATCTAACTTTTTTGTAGCGCTTTGTTAAGTTTTTGACGAAATCAGTTATTTTATTTTTCAAGTCCAATTGTATTTTGGTGCTGCATAAATATAAGTTTACTTTTCTTTGAATTTAACTTAGAACATCTTCCCGCTTTTTGTTTTTAAAATACTCCTCGTATAATTCTTTATAGCAGAAGCTCTCTATGTTTTATAAATATTTTAAAATTTTATTGTTCTTGCTTAGATATATTATATCAACCGAATTTATATTCGAATACCACTGGCTTTTATACTTTTTTTTATATTTCGTTATACTATGTTCATAGGTAGCATAAATTAGTACATTAAAAAATTGCTAAAAAAAAGACTAAAAAGGGCTTTTAGCTAAAAAAAAAAAAAAAATAGTAATAGCAGAGCAGTTATATATAGAGCTTGGTGTATTTATATTTGAGTCATATGTACATATACAGCTAATTATCGATAATAGTTTGAGAGTAATAATAATTTACTTCTGATCAAATTTACAAAAATCATTTCATGTTTTTTATAAAATAACATAAAATATTATGATCTATTTTTTATTTTTTTTGGTCACTTTAGTTTCAATATGTTTACTATTGAAGGGCATTAAAATTGTGGAAATCGGTGTTAACAAATAGTTGGACTTTTGGCCAATGAAATTAGTCCCTGAACAACATTAGAAATTACCTATTCGATTAATTTTTCAATTAAATTTAACATCCACAATTCCATAATATATAAAAGTATATTCTTTTTTCTAACAAAGCTTTTGAGTTGTATCTCTTTTAATTTAATTGAAAAATAATCCCCGCTTTTTTAAATTTATAAAACATAGTTGTAAAAATTTGGATTTTTCAAGAACTTTTATCAGTATACTTACCTGAAATAACAAACAAATGTTCTAACTAACACATTATAACTCAATGACCTTATTATTTTGAAAAATGATATGCAATAATTTATTGAAAACTAAAATCATAATCACTTAAGTGCTCTAAAATAATTAATCATCCATATTTCTTAGAAAAAATCGGTTAATTTGTTTGAAAAATTTAGACTTTATTCTTTTATATAAACAAACTAGATATTTCAGATAAAATAGAAAAAATCTGTAATCATGAAAAATGTATTTTTATTAATTAAAAAACTTAAATTTTAGCTCATAAGGAAACTATATGGCTATCTCTTCACACTCATTTACTTTTGGCGTTCAAAATAATTTGAAAGTTTTTTTTAATGGCACATCAACGCTATTTAATATCCACATTAGTTGGCTTTAACGAAACAAAAATCTGTCCGCGTGAATGACTTTTAGCGAACAGCGTCAGTGTTATGGAGGTTTAAGATAAAAAATTATAAAAATTGCCAAAATTCTATTTTCAAGAATATTTGAAAAATTGCCATACGTATGTAACCCACATCAATATGATTAAAATACTAATTAAAAGTAATGCGACATACATATTTCATGACGCCAAAGATGATAGCGGTCATAATTGTTTTTTAACATTTCATTAAAAAAGTAAAATCAACAAAGTAGCTTGGATTTTTTCGTTTTTAATTTTGTAAAATTCGCTGATATATTTTTAATATTTCAGAAATAAAAAATTTTCAAAATGATATTAATGGCTTATATTATGGTAGTTAAAAATCAACAATTTTAAAAAATTCTAAAAATTCCATTTTAAGTCCGATATTAAAAATAAATACACATATGTAACCTATACAAAGGTATACAAAGTATAAATTAAAGAACGATCTATACGTTTTATAATAGTGAACAAAATCGGGACCATAATTCTGATTTAACCTACCTTTAGAACATTGATCAAAGCACAGTGTACATAGATTTTTGAAATTTTTTTAATTGATATATATATATATATATATATATATATATATATATATATATATATTGTATATACATATTGTATATACATACATATATATATATATATATATATATGTTTATCGATGTTATAAAATCGTCCATTTTAATTTTGTTTTCTTCATGACCACTATCGTATAAATTCTCCGATTCCGTATCTGATAATTCCATTTGCTCCTCACTACTTTGCACATGAAATTCTTCTTGAATCCAGTTGTTTATGTCAGCATTCGTGCAAAATGTTCCGTACCAATTTGAGCTACAAGTGTACCAATAGTTGAAAGGTTTTCGCTTTCTTCCTGAATTATATTATATCGTTGGCTTTAAAATATGTTGAACTTTTTGCCATATTAAGACATGTATTTACACAACAAATGACACGAATAAACTGAAAAAATTGAAGATCAAAATCATTGAAAAAGGTTAACATACCAAAAAATGGGGATTTCCTTTTTTGGTTATAGACATTGTAATCAAATTTAAAAAAACAGATAAAAGTCGCGAAAATAGAACCCGTTTTTCGTAAACTGTCGCGATTACAGAACCTGCAATTTTGAAAATTAATATTGTCGTTTAGATCCAATCATTTTATACCCTACACTATGTGTTTTTGATGGTGTAAATTATATTTCTGTAAAACCATTTATATGACATTTATTAGGCGCCTGATTCCCGAAAGTAGGTTTTATATGAGCTATGGCCAATTATAGACAGACTCTGATAAAACTTTGCACTATGTTTTCTATCTATAAAAAACTTATCGTTAAATATTATTGTTATTCATGCATTATATTGGACTTGTGCAGTTTAAAGTAACAGGAAGGTGATAGGAAAATAGGCTAATATGAAAGCCATAGTCAGTTGTTTACCTATCTTCATGAAATTTGACACAATTGTTTGTGCATATATACAGCTCTCTTGGTCCGATTTTTAACGAAATCGTGATTAATATAAATCATTTATAGACATTCATTGCTAATATTGTTCTACAAAAATATATGAATATAAGCACTTATCTCATTTTAAGCTATTTTCAGCCTCAAAATTTTGCATGTTCTAATCTAAATCTTTTAGCGACACTTTGCAGACAGATAGATGTTTAATATTTCTTACCAAATCTTGAAAAAAAAAGTAAGAAAACGTTTATGATTTTATGAAGTTTTTATCATCTCTTTTAAAATTTTCTTTTTTCAAAAATAGATAAATAGCACACTTTTTAAAAAACTCATTTTTAAAATAAAAATATAAAATTTTAAATTATTTTATTTCTCTTTTGTTTTTAATTTTTCTGTCATGGCGAATTCTCAGATATGCTGAATTCACACATTAGCCGTATCAGGGATGGAAAATAGCTTTCTTTGTATTGTATCAACCATAAAAATAAAATATACTTTTTCGACCACAATGGTAACAATTTTGTTAAAAAATGTGATTCCTTAGTCAAGTGACAGGCAGTCTATTTTAATTACAAATATTTAAATAATAAATTAATAGATTATAAAAATATTTTAATGTTGCAGCAACAAATTTGTTGAATTCAACACGACACAGTAGAGAAATTCGTTTTGTTATAATTATATTTTAGTAGCTAGCTATATCCAGAAATAAAAAATGGACCAACATTTTTCATCAATGATACTTAGCCCAGTCTTTCCTACTCTTATTTAACTATCTATTAAATATCTATTAACTCAGCATTTGTTTTCTTATTTGTGAAAATATTTTACAAATGGGTAACAATTGAATAAGTTTTTCTTATAATTTGTATTATTTTAAAATATTGTAAAATTTTTACTGCATTATTTATTATATCGTTCTTCTTCTTGAATTCCGAACTATTAAGCAAAATGGAAAAGGCTTATCTTAAAAGAAATACATGAATTTTGCATTATCGATTACATTTCCAAATTCACAGATTTTATTACTTTATGAATGAACTTATTAATAAAAGGGAAAGGTTAACTTATATTGAATTCAGTCTCAAAAGCATTGTTCTGTAATAAAAAATAAAAAAATAAGATCACCAAAGTACCACGGTACTAACAGATATAAAAATGTACCATCCGTGACCCGTATGTGCTAAGAGAGTAATTTTTACTCTCAACTGCGCGTCCAGTTTAGTCTATTTAAAAAAGTTTGAACACAAATAAAATTAATTGCTTTCAATTCATATTCATATTTTTTTTTTATTTTTATTTTATTTATTTTTTTTAACAGCCCGTTTCACTTCACTTGTTTGATTTATATTTGGCACTTTTATACCTTGTTTTACGATACACCTATTTTAATAATTGGAATTTCAAGATTTTGTTTACTATATTCATTTTGTAAAAAATTAAAATATTTCACTATGTATCATATCTTTGGAGGAAAAAGTCCGATTTCAGTTATTTAATAGCCATTATAAAGTGGATTAAATGTTCTTCTATTTACATAAATAAATTAAAAAAATTGGTATTAAAAACAAGTAAGAATGTTATATTCAGTTGATTATAAAATTCTTACTTGTTTTTAATATTATTTTTTTTTTTTTTAATTATGTAAAGAACACTTAATCCCCTTTATAATTGCTATTAAATATCTGAAATCGGACTTTGTCTTCCAAAGATATGAATGCACATAGTGAAATATTTTAATTTTTTACATAATGAATATAATAAACAAAATCTTGAAATTCCAAAAAATTAAAATCTTAAAACAAAGTATGTAAATGCTAAATATGAATTAAATAAACATATAACAATTTTCTGAAGTAAAACGGGCTGTTAAAAGAAAATTATGAATATGTATTGAGAGCAATTAATATTATTTGTGTTCAAACTTTTTTACATAGACGAATGGCAAACATATTACAATTGTACGGCACTGGTTAACAATATTCGATTTCATTAATAATATTTCACACAATATATTTTTTAAGATTCTGGGGGGAACATATACACACATAGAGATATATATATATATACATATATATATATATATATATATATATATATATATATATATATATATATATATATATATACATATACATATATATATGCACCATTTACCGACAATTGAATTTTGATCGGATATTGTTAACCCTTGCCGCATCGGAATTGAAGTTTGTATATGTTTATAAGGGGAAAATATGGTCGTTTTACAGTTTTCAAGAACTTTGCTTTGTAGCAAAGTATTATAAAACACTGCTGCCAGGAGACGAGAAAAAAGAGGTTAAATTGAACTTTAAAAAAGGTCAAAAAAAGCTAAATGTCCCAAAGAAAAGGCCAGAAAAAAGTTAAAATTTTTCTTTACTTTAAAAATTAATTTTTATCTAGTTCTTACTAGTTTTTGATATTTTTTAAAGGTATTGTAATAAATTTATAAATAAAACATGGAACAGCTGCCAGAAAAAATCGTTTCTATAGTATGTAGAACAACTTTCTAAGGTCAAATAGGTTAAATTCTACATTTCTGAATAAAATCAAACTCTGTTTATCTATGTAAATAAAAAATGTAATTTTATATGCATTTCATATCTATTTTTAATTTAATATTTGTTTTTACGGCATATTTAAAAAATTTTAGTGCATATTTTAAGCGCCCAAAAACACAGTTTTTAAGTGCATGAACTTCCTGTAACTGGTAATAACTAATAGATATTTTTCTTCGCTGTTGAACTACTAACATTTTAGCCTTCTTAAGGCAAATTTTAAAAATTAAAAAAGGTTAGAAAAGAGGCTAGAAGCTAAAGCGAAAATTTTGAGACTAAAAGCAAAATAAAATAGCCTTAAAGAGGCTAAACTGGCAACACTGTACTGAAGGTATAAACAAATTAATAGCAGTTAAATTATTTTTCTAAATTTTTCTACAAATTTTCAGTGTTTCACTAATATCTCATGTATCCACATTATTTTCAATGATTTTTGTATATTCTCTTTGGAATTCTTGAATTGAATTTACGGCAGATCTCTACTGATATTTCCCGTAAAGTTAAAAAGAATCATTGGAATCATGTCATAGTCATAAAAAACATTCCAAGACCATTGTGCTTTTTCCCGTCGTGTTTTATAGTCTTTTTTTTATAATATTTGTTAAAATTACTACTCGTAGCGCAGTCGATCCCAAACATATTTTTTAGTTTTGTCGCTCCTTAAAATATTGCGCCATTTTTTATTTAAATGACTTCTGGCTAAAGTTTGTCGCATCTTTTAAAGAAAAAATTAAATTACTAATATCTGCTGAATTCGCTCCCGAAGATACGGGGACGCGTGCCTCGTACATTGACCTTCCACTTTAATAATGCGATTGTCAGTTATTGTTGATGTTTTATTTTTCCAATCTTTTCAATATACCGTTTTATTTTACTAAAAATGAAAACCGATCTATAATTTTTAAGTCTTAACGGAATTTTCTCCCCTCGCCTATACAATACTTGCTCCGATACATCTATTAAATATTTTTTTTATTATTTTTTATAATCAATTACGATTCACAATAAAATTATTAACATATAAAAAAAAACTGACAAAAATGATCAAAATATCAAAAGTAATAAAGTTTGTTTTTTTTTTGTCCACCTAATAAATAGAACCCTGATTTGACCTTTTTGCATCTTTATACTCGTATCTTTGAGCAAAATAAACACATTAAGAGTTTCAAATTATCACGGCAATGTCATTTATATTTACAATTATATCGAAACAATATTATGGAAATGATACACCCATACAGTGTATCTATTATCCATATGTGCATATTAGCTATTTAATATATGAAAGAGTTAAAGTATCAAGTTCAAATTTTTCGTAAAAAATCCATAATTAGTTTTATCTAAAGGAAACAAAATTTTTACTAAATATATTCGGCAGTGACGAATCTTATATACCCGTCACTCGTGTAGGGATGCGTTATTTGAAAATGAAATACATTATATTGGATGTAATTACAAATATATTTACCTACACCATACCTATGTAAATACTAAAAAACCAAAAAATTTACATTTTCATATAAAGTTGAAATAGAATCAAGCTTTTTTAAATCCTTATATCTTTATATATATTATAAAAATGAGGTGTAAGTTTGTTTGTTTGTGTATCAATTACGCCTAAATGGCTGAACCACTTTTCACGAAATTTAACTCACAGATAGTATCAGTGCCAGTTATAGGCTTTGTTAGATCTCGATTGGACGTCAGACCCACATTTTGCGCCTACTTTAAAAAATCTATTTTTTTCAATTTTACACGTTATTAGTAAAGTTTTTACATGAACTATGAAGCACAGATAGTTTAGAATGTTATAGGTTATGTTGGATCTTGATCGGATTCCTAGATCAAACGGATGAACCGATTAGCATAAAAGAGGAGGTGGGAGTGCAGTATAAATGTAAATTTTCTCATCTAAAGGACTATTACAGTGAGTCTTAAAAAATTTAAAAGAAATTTTCATAACAAATTTTTAATATGGTGAATAGGTTCAGGGGAAGTGGTAGCTCCCATATAAAATAAATATTAGTTATCGCATCAAATGGGGCAGCGAGTCGCACCGGTAAAAGCTAATAAATAACAAATTTAACACTTTGGAATTTTACAGAAGTTCGCACATATTTAATGAAGACATAATCACTTTAGTGCAGCACAAATATTTCAAGGATCCTCATGAAAACGCTCAAAACCCTCGCAAACTGTGCAATGTGTGAAAGTTTGCACACTGGCATCCGTGTGGAGTCTTTTTCGACGTGTCCCCAGGTGGCGGATAGGGGGGATTGGTTATAAGGCACATGACCTGTTCATTTTGGTATATGGTGCATAAACGCTCTTAATTTGAGTGTTCAGATCATGTGTATTATCTCTGGTCCTAGAGTTCCTTAGAGTCTCTCGCGGACCAAATAAATGCAGAGCACTTTAAGGTCAAGGTGGTTGGTAGCAGTGCCGAGTACGTGAATGGTTAGTTGGTGCCTAAATAAACTAACAGCTCCCCTCCAACGCCTATGGCACGGGTTAGTTGTAAGCTTCAGCCTAGTCCGCGCACGCCGTCACTGCGCGAGATGATCTTCTTTTACTGACATACTCGTGGGATGAAAATAGATTTTTCAATAAATTATTCCATTAGGACAGAAGACGAACGGTCGCAGGGCGATAGGACAGACACGGACAACGATTTATTGATGATAGGTGTCCAACGAGACATTCTGGCGCAGGAAAGTCAGTTGTTGGGCCTACTATCAAAGACGGATGAGTTTCTGGGCATCTCGAGGGATTCCTTTGCTGGGACCAGTGCCACACAGAAGCTCGGCGATCTTTCTCTTGGATCTGAAGATGAGCATGAGATCACTGTGATCTCAATTCGCTCTCAGAGTCAAGAGAGGAACCGAAGCGTCGAGACGAGGTCGGAGCGAGGGGATGTTTCGACTGACTCAGGATATCTTACGCCTAGCGCCAATTTAGTTCGGATAGACATAGTAATGCAAGACGCGACAACCGATGTCATAAGCCGAACTAAAGAAGAAAAGGCTCAGAGTGGTGCAAGAGCTTCTCTTATCTATCTGCATAAGATAGAGATTCGAACGGATCTGTGACTCTCTGGGAATGTCTTATCCTGAAGGATTGAGTGAAAATGTGGACAGCACTCCAGAGGCGTGAGAGCACAGGAGGAAGGTCAATATCCTCAACGATCCGTGCCGCAGCGGAAAATAAGGGTAGTGGCGAACCAGCCGAACCTGCAACCGCAAAATATTGTGAGGGATGATAGGTCTGGATATGATCAGCCATCGACAAATAAGAAGGCAGTAGGTCAGAGGCCGACCAGCTTCACCAGTGGAAGCCATAAGGACACCACTGGTGGGGTACCTAAAATCTCTGGCATACGGCGTTATGCCAAAAGGGGGTCACTAAAAGGGGCAGGTCTAGAGATAACCAGCAAACCTCGATGGCCAAGAAGGCTGCTCGCACACTTTCCAGTTCTACTAAGGGCCCCCAAAAGGAGGTTTTGAAAAATGCTTAGTCAGGAAGCGAACAGCCCTCAACATCGAAGAAGGCGAAGGAATCAATGTTGCAGAACTGTATTTAAGCAGCTGTTATTGACAAAGTTGATCCAGATGGAAGGATCAACGTTGAGCTATGGCGATGGACTGAACACAAGCTCATTGAAGAGATCGTTCTCGTAAGAGGAAGGCCGACCGAGGTATCCTTCAAAAAGCGCGGACTGGATGACTATCAACTAAGGTAATAAGAAATCTTTTGAATTTCTTAAAAACGCAGTTGCTAAGTGCTAGTCTCTTTATTCAGGGGAGAAAATTTAAGTGACACTGGCGTCTGAGTTGTCCCTGCGTTCAATAATGACGGCATGGTTTCCTCCACCCATTCCACCCATGCCAAATCTGATAAACCCAAAGAGGCTGTCGGTGGTGCAAATTAATTTGCATCACTGTGAAGCAGCCTCAACCGAATTGACAAGACTTCTCATTGACTCCAAAGTGGACGTGGCCCTTATACAGGAGCCATGGATTAGCAACACCACGGTTTGAGATTTAAGGACCACCGGATATAACCTGTTCACACCATCCATATTGGCTAGGAATGATTTGAATATTAATCTTCTTCATTCTTTTAGCAACGGAGACCTTACGCTGTTCAATGGAAGGTCACTGGAGGCAGTAGGCTTGTACTGGCATCCGTGTACATGCCATATGAGGCGACCTACCCACCGAACATCGCTCTGCAGCATTTGTGGAAGCACAGCAGGAGGAGATGAGTGTACATGGTTCTGGGATGTGATGCGAATGCTCACCACTACCAATGGAGAAGCAGGGACATCAGCAAGAGGGGTGAGTTAGTGTTTGGTTTTATAACTAGCTGTGATCTTCATATCTGTAATAGGGGTAATGATCTTACATTCATAACGAGAGACCTACAGTCCGGACCAGAGGAGAATGATATCGATGTGCGATAGCGGAGATGATCACTGGAGACAATATAAATTAGGCGGTAAACTCATTTGAGCCATATAAGTCAGATGGGCCCAGATGGCATTTTTCCTGCCATCTTACAGAATGTCTTTGATAGTCATCTCACTACTCGTGAATGTATTTAGGGGATGTCTTAAAGTGAGTTATATTACCATGGGGGTAGAGAGAGGTAAGGGTCATTTTCATACCTAAAGCCGGTAGGACTATAGACCTATCAGCTTATCGTCTTTTCTACTCAATACAATAGAAAGACTGATCGATAGGAGTGTGGGAAGTCAGAGCATCAGCGACGTTCAACACGCCTATCTTAAGGGTAAGTCTATTGAGAGTGCTCTGCATGATGTGGTGAGTTTTATTGAACGGGGTCTGCTGCATAAAAAATACACCTTGGTAGCGTTCCTCTATATAGAAGGGGCCTTTAACAGCATTAGGATAGAGGCGATTGAGGAATCACTAGCTTCGTTGGGTATTAGTGTATTCCTAATCGAGTGGATCACCCTGATGCTAAGCATAAGAGTTATCAACTCGAGTATGGGAGACACTTGCATTAGGAAACTTGTGACAAGGGGCACACCGCAAAGGGCGTTCTTTCACCATTATTGTGGCTTTTGGCAATGAACGTCATACTGAGACAGTTCGATGCCATGAGAAGGAAAATCGTATCCTACGCTGACGATGAAGTATTGGTGGGTAAATTTCTACCCACGATCAGTAAGGTCATGCAATCTGAGCTGCAAGAACTTTCCCAAAGGGCAAATAGTAATGGATTGGGAGTCAACCCTGAAAAGACTGAATGAACTAGTTCTGTTTACCAGGAGATGTAAGGTTGAGACATTTAGTCTACCAGTTTTGAATGGGACGGAACTCAGTTTGTCAAAGGAGGCCAAGTACCTGGGCATTTACTTGGACAGAAAATTGTCTTGGAGGAGAAATACTCAGGAAAGGGCCAGGAAGGGGCTTAATGCCTACTACGCATGCAGGAACTCTATAGGGAAGAATTGGGGTCTAAAACCGGTAATTGTATATTGGATATACACATCGGTTGTGAGATCCATACTCACTTATGTATGTTCAGTATGGTGGGAGGCGTTGAGAAAAGGAACGTAGAGGAACATTCTTTCTAAAGTTCAGAGGTGTACTTCAATTAGCAAGATCTTTTAGATTGCCTGTTAGTTGCAGCGTTTTCCAGGCAGAAATTCTAGGTATTTACAAGGCCCCAGCATTACTGGAGGAGAATGTTGAGAGGGACACTGAGATGACTATCTATGTGGATAGTCAGGCAGCACTGATGGCTATGACAAGTTACTGTGTCAGGTCCAGGTTAGTACTGGAGTGTAGGAAGGAATTTAGAAGGCTAATGGATGCCTACAAAATAAGACTTTGTTGGGTTCCTGATCACTGCGATATTCTAGGCAATGAAATAGCCGATGAGCTAGCTCGTAAGAACTCGGAGCTGGACAGGTCTTTTGTGGAGGTATTGGTTATGATTCCAATTGGTCATATTTCATGGCCATAAGGCAATGTACTCTAGAAAGAACGAATCATGTTTGAAGCGTTATAGCCTAGTCTTAAACCAACAGATTCGATGCATCTTTTGGGCATGAGTAATGGGAATCTAAGGGTCATTGTTGATTTGATTACCGGTTACCTCAGCGTAGTAGACTGAAGTGGTTTAGATGCCATATTCGACACGAACTGGAGGAGGTTGCGGGTAATGAACTCGATAACCTTATGGGGTTCGTAATGTGGAGGTAGTCGGGGTTGATTGATGGGTCTTGGGTTCCACACCTTTCTTTTCTTATATTCCTTTTCCTTTCTTTCTACTTTCTTTCTACTCTTGTGCCTTATTCTACTAGGAATCTTCTCTTTCTTTGTTTTAATAACTTTCACTGGTATTTATGAAGGAATCCCAATGGACCGGATGGTCTCTGGGTGGAGGCGTGAATACGCCGCCCTTTTTAACCTAACCTCACCTTGCACACTGACAAATAAATTGTCAAAAATTGTATGGAAATTCATTTGCACAAGCCTTATAACGAAGCGAACTTGCGCTGTTTAATTGTGCATTTATAAATCGACTTTCTTTTATTTATATATAAAAATTTTTAATTACTGCGATGTAAAAAATTATTTTTAAGTTAATTATGATAAGATCGTTGCATGTCACTTTAATTTCAAAAAAAATTTTCCAATTATTTATAATGAATTCTTATTTTCTTATCCCTAATATTGCACAAGATTTGAAATGGGGATTCATGAAACATGTCGCGCAAATATGCACAATTTCACAAATAGGAAACTTATTCTTTTTATAATGTTAAGACAATATTAAATTAAAAAAGTTAGAGCACTATATAGTGCTGAATCTTTTAAACCCTTCGCCACTTTACCAAAAAAAAAACCTTAATATTTTCGTACTACTTAAAAAATAATACATTTTTTCCACAAGCCACAGTGGGGCAGAATCGAAATTTTTTGGAAATAAATCTATAACTTCTCATGAAATTTTCATGAAATTTGGTATAGGCGTAGCAGAGGAGTGTAAAATGTTATGTTTGGAAGGGGGGCATAACAATCCCCCCAGGGGCGGAGCTAAGGGGCTCAAAGTTAGGTACCTCTGACATAAAAATTTTTTAATCGCTTGCAAAATTTTTGTTTCTCGTCCGATTTCAAATATTTGTATATATTGTTGTAGGCCTTGATAAAACCTATAAAAAACATGCTTACATATCCTATTTTCGAGTTATTTCCGTTTGAATTTTTAAGCACCATAATTTTTCATGTTCTTGGTCCAGTTTTTTTAATATATATCCTAGTATTTCCGATTGATTTTATTAGTTTTTTTCTTAACTAGTTAAAGAATAAAATTATCTATTGAATAAAAAAAAGTCGATATCTTTACCGAGTCCAAAAATAAACGATTTTGAATTTGAAAATTGCAAAAAAGACGACTTTTTGTGTTTTTTAGCCGAAAAAGCATCTACACTCTTTTTTATCTAAAATAAAGTTTTCTTTAGCAACATATAATAATTTTGCACTTTTCTGAAAGGCAACTTCACAGAGATGTCTTTAAGATAAAAAACAAGCCAAAAGACGCAATTGGTCATGGTACATACCTTCCCGAATTCGACCCATTTTATATGAAAGTTTTGATTTTAGACCATATTTTCTCAAATCCCAAAGCACGAATCGACAAGCGGAACATATTTTAAGAATCCTCAATATGTTGTTAAAAGTTTTAAATCAAAATCTACGGGCCTTCGGAAAAATGTGGATTCTATAGCCATAAATATAAAAAATCCCATTTTTGGGAATTTTGATTAGTTTATTTGGGAATTCAGGAAAACCCTACCTCTGATTGAAATTTGGTTAACGCGCTAATTATTTATATTAATAAGATCCACACTTCCTGCAAATTTCATTAACATATCTTTATAAACAAACGTGTAATTACAATTAAAAAAAAAATTGTATTTTCTCCGAAAACTCCAAATTGCATGATATTTTTTGCAAAAGATTCAAGTCAATATCATGCCTCATTTCAGAAATATGCGCCTTTAAACTTTTATATTTCCAATTTATTGTATATATGACTATATTTTTACAAACTTGCAACTTTTGCCGATCAGAAATTACAAATTTATTTCCAAAAAATTTCTATTCAGCCCCACTGTGCAAGCCACGCTTGCTTAAACAAAAAAAAAACAACTACAACTTATAAGCATATATATGTTTGTATATTTTTGAATGTCTATACAAACAAAATGATTGCATGTACAAAAAACAACACCAATAATCATTATAATACTTCTGTTATTAACTAAACTGACTACTAAATTTATAAACATATGTTCGTATGTAGATACACTTTTATCAGTGTTGCTAAGGGGAGCTTGGAAAAAGTTACAGGTTTTTGTCAAAAAAGTTAAAATTCTGAAATTTGGAAGAAAATAATACAAAAATTTGGGTATAAATTACGATGCCAATCGGGATTAATTTTTAAAAATCCCGGAATTCGGAATTTTCAAAAAATTCCCTGATCCTGAAAAAAAAAAAATTATTTAAACATAGATTTTTCATAATTAAAATTCTATTTTTTAAATCAAAACAACGAAATTTAAGCATAATATAATACCTCAACAAAGAAAAGCTGAACATGGTGTTGTCATTGGAGGGAAGTTTTAGTGCTAAAAAGAGCTCCAGAAATGATGTATTTAACCCATATTTGTAATTAGATTAATATTATTTTTTATTTTTATTTTTATTTAGCGATTTCATAATTATATTTTTTATAAATATTTTATCTTCGTTTTGTAGAAATAATTATTAATAAATTACAAAAAAGTGCAAAATATGCACATAGATCTCCTTTTGGAGTCATAAAAATATTACTTTTATAGAAGTACCTATTCCTTTTTTGATAGAAAATGGCAAGGGCCTATATTCAAAACCCTATAGCTCAGGATTCCATGAAACTGCGTTTTTAATTTCATTATAGTCCCCATAACAACGCTCATCTATGATATAAATTTCAAAGAAAATTCATAGTGTGTAATGTGCTGCCCACCCTATTTTCATCTTAGTTATCTTAGTATGTATGGAACTTATTATAATCCAATTTTTAAACTTTTGTTGTAACAGTTCTCCTTTTTAGCGATAAATAATGTTTACGCTAATAATAATTATTATTTTGTTTGCATGGAGGTACTATTTCCTATGCTCCGATCCCAAAATAAAGTAGCCTATTTGAATTGCGTGGGTTTTTTAAACTATTAACTAGTTTAAAAAACTTTAAAAATCATACATTAAATGGTAATTAAATGTATTTTTTACAATGCAAAACCCTCATCGCTATTTTATTTATACATATTGAATATTTAAAATTGCCAATAAAGTATTGAAAAAAAATTATATGTAAGATTTAAATAAATGTTTAAAAAAAGAAATACTGGCAAAATAATATTTTTTTTTGCTCTACTGAAAAGTTGTGATTTTGAATATAGGCCTTCGATATCATACTTTATAATATAAATAAATTATTTTAAATCGTGTTCCGAATAAAAATGCCACTTTTCCACTTAAGGATTTAGTTAATATGGTCATGTTATAAATCATTAGGAAGGTATTTTTGGGTACAAAACTTTTAATATAATTTAAATCGAATGTGTATTAATAAAGATATTCACAAAAATATATCAAAACTTTAGAGGTTTATAAATCGTTAACTATGAGCGAGCGGGCAAACATGTTTATATTACATTAATAACAAGTGAGAGTACTATTGAATCATTAATTGGGTATCCAATCGATTAACCGTCATTTGGTCATTAGATTAATTTTGGTCGATTAACTGTTCGAATAATTTAAAGTTGTCAATTTTCGAACAACGAAGAAACCGAAATTTATTTTGCTGGAGTTATAACTTTAGAATAGTTTTTATTTTAAAGATAAATTTATGTCAACTACATCTTTTTTTTAAATATCTGTTATATCCCAGCAAAAATAAATAAAAGTCATTTTTAGGCAAGTACCTTTTCATTACTTCCAAAGTTTCAATAAGTGTACGTTTTCTTGTGCTTAAGAATATTATAAAGTTCGGCTGTGAAAATTCTTGTGTTGTGATTTTATAAAACTTTTTCAGTTTAAAACACCATTAATAATTGTCTTTTCTGGTTTTTTTATTTAAAATAAGTATTAATTCCAATCAGATATTGAATATTGAAGTTCATTGAATTGGATTTATAATTAAGTCATAATTAAATTTGTTTTATTTATTGTTTTGAACAACAACAATAATAAAATATATATTTTAAGACTTATTTTTGCATGAAGTAGCTTTTGTATGTTCATTGACATACATTTGGTATAATTCTATTTGTCAAATTTGTAAACTTATCAGATAAAACACCTCCGTTTTGTATTTTCCTTAATATTACCACTCCGTTTTCCATTATTAAGATCAATTTTTCAATTAGTGTCCTTGCTAATTATCCGCTGTGTTGCCATTCAATTATATATACTGGTTTTAATCCTAGATAATATTTGTATTGGTGTATGCCTTTAATAAAGTTTGAGATGAATATGTATGAATAAAAACAGCAATATTTCCGGAGAAGAACGTATGGTTTCCTGTTGGTTGTATTTGGGAAATTACCACTTAAAATGTAGTAGCCTCAAAGTTCGTGATGCTGATGAATTATCCGACAATGCCAAAAACTTGAAGTGAACTTGTCCAAATTGCAGATTAATTGGCATTGAATTTGACAATTTCTTCAAAAGTTATAAAGCTGAGTTCGATGGAATTAAAAAAGACTTTTCTTCTCTACAAGGAAAACTAAATAAGTACGCTGAACTTTTTTCTAAATTCACAAATTTAGATAGTTTTGCTTCCTCCCAGAGACTAAAACGTAAAAGAACTGTTAAGTCATCAACAATACTCCCTTGTTTTCCTAAAAATACAGCGATTATTACTACTAATGATTCTATCCCGTTACCAACCGCAAATCCAAATAGTAGTCCTGCTCCTGTTGTAACTCCCAATTCAAATAATTTTATTCCACCTCATCATGCTTCAAATGCTTCCAATTATAATATAATTCCTTCAGAGTCGACATTAGTTACTACCAATTCCAGTAAGTCACCAGAACTTATTTTATTAACTCCGTTATCGTCAAACATCCAAAGTAATTTAGATGTCGTCAACAAACCAATTCTAAATCCGTTTATAACAGTTACTCCAAAGCCTTACAAAATTATAGCTCCAAGAAAAACTATATTTGCTGGCCGTTTTTCAGTTGATACAACAATAAATGATGTTGAATTCTATACTAAAACGAACCTTGCCACTGAAGATTATAATAATGTCCATATTTGCAAGATAAATTTAAGTTACTTGTCCCAGAATGTATATTTGATCGTCTTGTTAATCCACAATTGTTCGACAATTTATCGTGATGATAATAACGTAATTCTCCCAAAGGCTTCTGATCCAAATCCAAAAAACTAATTGAATTAAATAATCCATTAAATATTAATATTTCTGCAAAAAATTATTACAACTCCTCAGCTACCTTCATCGCATACCAAATTGTTAGAGGTATGAACACATAGCTAAATTCCCTTTATTTAGATAGCTTTGATATTAATTATAATACCATTGTACTCACTAAAACGTGGCTTCGAAAATACTCTGATAAAGAAATTTCAAATTTATAGACGAGATAGAGTGGGTAAAGAAGGTGGGGGAGTTTTGATTTCTGTCTCAACTCTTTTTCCATTGGGAAAAATAATTCTTAACAATCATCAAAATATTTAACTTATCGCCGTATGTCTTTTAAAGCCAAATTTTGAACAATTTTTATAACTTGCTCTTATATTCCTCCTGCGTCAAACATTCAAATTTGTGAACTATGCAAACGCGATAAAATTTGTAGCTAATCAATCCAAACCTGGTGACTCTATAATTGCACTTGGTGACTTTAATATTCCAAACATTAAACGGTGCGAAAATCCTGATTCATGCTTTTTAATCCCATCAATAAGATCGGAAACATCTATTGAATTACTGGATGATATTACTGATTTAGGACACTTCCAAATAAATAACATAGTTAACGAGCTTTGCAAATTACTTGATCTTGTATTTGTTGATCAATCTGATGAATTTATTATTCTTCGCATTAATCCATTATCATTATAATTCAATGTAAATGATGAGATGGTTTTTGATTTTAGCAAAGCTGATTATTTCAAATTAAATCACCTACATTATAGACAATACAAAAAGTACTATTTATCTATGGATGTTTATCTATGAGATACTCCATATCAAGATCAGTTTACAATTCAGGAAATATCCAATGTTACAATAATTATCTTTTTAAGGTGAAAAAAACTTTAAAAATATTTTACCAGTTGGTAAATTCTAAGCGTCTAGTCTCTGGATATCCGTCCATGATGAAATTTGGAGATAAAGAATCCTCAAACGATGCAGATATTTGCGATATGTTTCTACTTTCTTCTCGTCTGCCTATTCTGAAAAAGAATTACATCAACTTTCCAATTATCCATAACCAATTTCTGATGCAACCCTAATAAATTGTCCAACATTAGATAAATCGATGGTACTGACAACTGTAGAGAATCTAAGATATTCTGATAAATGTGGATGTGATGGTATTCCAAGCTATATTCTTATAAAATGTTTACATTCTTTTATATCTTCAACATATAAATATTTAGTGGTTATTTTCCTAAAGTTTGTTGAAGTCCGGAAGCAGATACGAAATTTCGAATTAATAAGTGTTATTTTAAATTAAGTGTTATTCCAAAACTTTTCGAAAAGATAGTTACTGAAATCCTTTCGCATCAAGTTGTTTGTTAACTTTCGCCATTTCAGCATGGATTTAGAAAAAGATGTTTCACTACTACTAACCTTTTGGAGTTCACAACCTCAGTTATAACTGCATTTTATTCCGGTTTACAGACAGACACAATATATGCAGATTTCAGTAAAGCTTTCGATAAAGTAAATCACGATCTCTTATTATTCAAATTGGATAAACTCGGATTTTCTCCTATTTTCCTTAAATGGATTTCTACATATCTTAAAAATAGATACCAATGTATATTATTTAGAGAATGTATATCGAAAACCATTCCTGTTTTATCCGGTGTCCCGTAAGGTAGTCATCTCGGCCCCTTATTATTCCTAATATTTATAAATGAGTTACCAGCTTGCATTAAGAATTATGGAATATTAATGTATGCTGATGATGTAAAGCTGATCCATAGCTTTAAATATTCCTATCAGTGTTCCTTACTCCGATCAGATCTTGACAATCTTTATGATTGGTATATGATAAATCTAATGGATCTGAATTTAAGAAAGTGTAAACACTTGATGTTCTACAGAAGAAGTCCAGTACTCTATAGATACAAAATAAATGAATATCAAATTGATCTAGTAGAAGAATTTCTGGATCTGGTGTGTTGCTTGATTGAAAACTATCCTTTAATTCCCACGTTTCGCAAATCATTAATGAAGCAAAATGAGTTCTGGGTTTCCTCAAGCGCTGGGGAAGAGAGTTTAATGATCCTTACATTTCCAAGCAATTATTCACATCTCTCGTAAGACCAATCCTTGAATATGCTTCCGTTTTCTGGGATCCTCAACACGAAGTTCATGTAAAGAAAAGTGAATCGGTGCAGAAACAATTTCTCTTATTTTGTCTCTGTAAACTTGAGTGGAATCCTAATATTAATTTACCATCATAGGAAGGTCGATTACAACTTATTGATCTCCCTACTCTGGAAAGTAGCAGAAATATATGAATATTTAATTTGTAATTAATTTAGTAAACGGTTCAATTAATTCTAAGTTCCTGCTTCGTAAGATCGAATTCACAATCCCAAATCGTCCAACTAGAAATTATACTCCTTAAAAAATCAAATATTTTCGAACCAATTATGCCAACTTTGATTACATGAGATGTATATGGAATCAATTAAACAGTTTTTATCCATATATTGATTTCTCAGTAAATCCAATCCGCATCAGGAGGAGTATTTTCAGCTTAAACTTTATATTATTGGAAAAATATAAAAAAGTTTTAAGAACACTATATATGCTATCATGTGAGAAATTGTAATTTCATTGGCTATTAAATAAATAAATAAAAAGAAGTAATACAAACAGCAACCAAAAATGTTACCAAAAAGAGATTAAAATGAACTGTTCTTCTGTAGAACATTGACGTTCGGTTGTTATATTTGAAGATACTAGAAATGTTTTAAATAAATGAAAAATAATGTTATTTACGCATAATTTTTTTATTAAAAAAATATAGCTCTATATATAAAATTAAAACTTATTTTCATGCACCGATAAAAAAGAATTTTGATGATAATTGCAATATTGTATATAATCGTGAAAATAACTTCCTTCTCCGTAAATAGGTATCAGAAAAAAGAACTTCTTTCAATCACAAGCTTATATTAAATTATTATTTTGTGATAGAATTTTTAATAAAACGCGACATGATCATAACGTCATAAATACTTAAACTTGCAGCAATAGAAATGTTGAAAAATACAAATATTAATTATGAATTTTATAAAAAAAACATTCACAGACAGAAAATAGAGTTAAATTAATTATATATAATACTTAATTTTATTGAAGAAATCAAAAGTTACGAAAATGCGATCAAAAAACTAAAAATTGTACGTATTAAGTAAGCGTACGAAAAATGTAACAAATGTAACCAAACGGCAACACTGATTGTTATAAAAAAAACAACAACACTAAATTCATTACAATGCTTTTTATATATGCTTGTGTGAGTATATTTTTAATAATTTTATAAAAATATTTATGATCGATCTATATAGAAACAAAATCCGTAGCTTAAACAAGGACTTCAAAAAGTAAAAAATGCGTTTTGCCCGATATCTCGGTTAT
Organism: Protocalliphora azurea; assembly: GCA_932274085.1. Classification (NCBI taxonomy): domain Eukaryota; kingdom Metazoa; phylum Arthropoda; class Insecta; order Diptera; family Calliphoridae; genus Protocalliphora; species Protocalliphora azurea. Next base: position 57,740,888 of record OW026521.1, on the reverse strand, counting down.
TAATGAACCGATTTAGTTCATTTCTTCAGCATAAAAATGCAGAAAAAATTTTCCAAATCTTCCTTGCAAAAACGAAGTCCCTAGCTTATGTACAGGCTTCAAAAAATATGGAAATCGTTTAAAAAGCCGGTCATAAATCAGTCAAATCGGTTCATATATATATATATACATATATATATATATATATATATATATATATATATATATATATATATATATTTATATATATATATATATATATATATATATACATATATATATATATATATATATTTGGTTGCACAAAAACTTATTTTTTTCTGAGCTTTAGTTTAGGATATATATATATATATATATATATATATATATATATATATATATACATATATATATATATATATATATATATATATACATATATATATTATTTGTTTTTGCGCAACCAAATTTCAAAGTGTTGGCTTTACTTTCCTGAAGAAATAAAAATATACATATTTTGTTATACTAAAATTATATATTTATTTAAAAACATGTATTTCTGTGGTACTTTTTCGTGTGTCACTTGAATAAGGAATTCATTTAATATTAATCAGGAAGGCTATGATTTTAATTTCTTTCAATATAAACGGCTAGAGAATCTTTATTGTGATAGTTTTTAATTAGTTTTTATTCAAAATGGGACGTGGTAAGGCTCTTAGTAACTCTGAAAAAGAAAAAAATTCTGATTTTGAAATCTCAGGGTCAGAATCCGGTCCAAATAGCCAAAAACATTAATACAGGAAAGACAGTTGTGTACAATTATTTAAATAACGTGAAAAGATATGGAAAAAACATGAAAGGGCGGAAGAAAATGGCAACAACTCCAAAAGAAAGACGAAAAATTCTTAGAATTGCATCAACTTCCGCCATGTCCGTATCAAAAATAGATGAAAAAAGTGGAGTCTGTGCCAGTCTAAGAACAGTGCACCGTATTTTAAAGTCGTGGCCATACTTAGTCCGACGAAAACTGCAAAAAAAACCACCACTTAATGAAAAGCGTAAATCACAACAGTTTGCAAAAATACAATGATATGGTCCGACAAATGGTTTAAAGTTGTATTTTCCGATGAAAAGAAGTTTAATAGTGATGGTCCCGACGGGTATAACTATTGCTTCCATGACCTAAATAAGGAGGAATTATTTTTGAGCCGCAGACACAGCCAAGAAGGCTTAATAATGGTATGGGGTGCCATTTCGTATTATGATACCATAGAATTGGTTTTTTTATCCAACAAAATGACTGCAACGACTTACAAAAACATTCTGGAGGAAGCATTTCCAAAATTTAGTGATTTCTTTGGACCCATACCTTGGATGTACCAACACGACAATTCTCCTATTCATACCGCCAGAGCAGTAAAACAATGGATTAATCAATAAGGTGTACAACTTTTGGATTGGCCCCTATATCCACCAGACCTGAATCCAATGGAAAATGTCTGAGGTTGTCTTGCAAGATAAGTTTATGAAGGAGGAAAAAAATTTGAGACGATAGAATCCTTAATGGATGCAATAACGGAAGCATGGAGTTCAATTTCGCTAAATTACTTAGAGTCGTTATATACAAGTCGATGCCAAATTGCATTTTGAGGTTATTTCTAAAAATTGTGTCAGTACTCATTACTAATTGAATGTTAGAAAATAATAACTTTCATTTTTATAACCTAAAATTTAAAAATAAATTACAGTTTGCTTAGTTTTATAATATTCCTTATTCAAGTGACACACGAAAAAGTACCACAGAAATACATGTCTTTAAATAAATGCATCATTTTAGTATAACAAAATATGTATATTTTTTATTTCTTCAGGAAACTAAAGCCAACACTTTAAAATTTGGTTGCACAAAAAATTATTTTTTTCTGAAATTTAGTTTAGGAGATATACTCAATTAAAGTTAAAAAAAAATTTTATTCCTTATTCATATATATATATACAAAAAGGCTATAATAGAAAATTTATGAATTTTTATTCAGTGCTTAATGAACATTAATATTTTTATTGTTTATAAGAATATTATTTTCAGTCGATAAAAAGTGCTTTTAAGTTGTAAGTAAACTTGAGCTTTCTTAGAAATAATAATCATTTGTTTTATTAAAGAATGTTTTATTTTCCTTTTTAAAGTAATTATCCATAACTTTTTTCTGGGACTTATCACCAATGTAGCCTTTTTAACTCTAAATCTACCCTACTGAAAATACCTTTATTTAAAGGATTTAATTTACCTAAAGCAAGAACTGAAATGTTAGAGACTGAAATATTTAGTGTTTTCGATGACATTTTAGGGTGTAATATTTTAAAACCTTTAGGAGAAGAAGTGGAAAAGCATATAAAGAAAATGTTAGAGACAGGAATTATTTCTAAATAAGGTAGTCTGTATAATGTCCCAATATGGGTTTTCCTAAAAAAAATCACAATTCTGGAAAGGAGGGAGGACATGACTATAGAGGACAAATTTCCTATACCAAGAATGGAGAATCTTTTTTCAAAGTTAAGAAACTCGCAGTACTTTAGTACTGTAGATGTAGCTAAAGGCTTTCATCAGATTCCCATATTACCTGAAGATAGACATAAGACAGCATTTTCAACTTCGAATGGGCACTATGAATTCATTAGAATGCCCTTTAGTTTGAAGAATGTCCCAGCATAATTTCAGAGAATGATGAATGAAGTAATACAGGGTTTCATTAACAATTTTATGTATAACCCCAGTTTTACATTATCCAAAATTTGACAGATTGTTTGTTTTAGCTGCAGATGCCAGCAATGCCATGAAACCAACATGAACTTAATTAGAGTGCAATTGAGAAGGAATTTGTACGGTCGAAAATTTAAAATACAAACTGATCATAGACCACTTATGTGGCTAAATTCCTTAGAGGAACCTAATATGAAATTACAGCGGTGGCAGTTGCAATTAAATGAATATGTCTTTGATATTGAATATATTAAGGGAAGAACAATTCAAGTGGCGGACTTTCTTAGTCGTTTAGATGTCAATCATTTAGAAGAGAATAAAGAAACAGTTTACTCAGCTACAATTCATAGTGGAATAGAAAATTTAAGTGATCATATTTTTATATCAGATCTCCCAATTAATATTTTTAAAAATTAGCTTGTAGGGAAGTTGGGAAACAAATATAAATATGAGAAACGAGTAGTATATGAGAAGAAAGTTAGCCTCGTAATAACACTGAAAAAGTACTTTGAAAAGAAAGTATTAGATTTTTTAAGACAAATATTTCCAATAAAGGGAACTGTAGCAATTTTCTGTGAAAATTTTATATACATATTTAAAAAAAATGCAACAAACAATAATACATTACTTTTCAAATTCGTCGGAAATGAAGTTTTTACGATGTTCTAAAATGGTAAAAGAAAACTTGCTAGAAATTTCACGAAAATATCATAACGATAAAAATCATAGAGGCATAGAAGAAATTTATTTAGAATTGAAGGTTAAAATATACTACTCTAATCTTAGTAGAGAAATACATAAATTCATAAACACTTGTACTGTTTGTGATATGTCTAAATATGACAGACGATTTATAAAGTCAAAAATATGTGTGTGTACAGAAACACCAATTCAATCAAATGAAATAATTCATATAGATATTTGGTTTCTGAATAAACAAACTACGTTTTTAACCTGTATTGATAAACTCTCAAAACACGTCCCAATACATCATTTGAATGATAAAAATTCAATTGTAGAAAAAATTAGAGAAAATTCGCGATTTTGGGTAAACCAACTATAATTATAGCAGGCAACGAATTTAATACAACATTTATTAGAGATTAGCTAAACTCAAAGGAAATTAATTTTATCACATACTGGAAAGGTTTAATTTAACACTTAATGAACCAATTAAACTGTTTAAGTTAGAACAAAAAGATAAAGATTTAGATGACAAAGCCCTTGTTTGTTCAAGTATATAATCATTCGATACGCTCAACAATTCCATATAAATCAATGATCTTCTTTATAATAAGGTCGACAAATCTATTTGGGAAACGTTGCATAATAAAATACATTCTGATAAAATTGATAGAATTGGAAAATTTTGTGAGAATATAGAAGATTGCCATGAGTTTAAGGAAAAATAATTAGTGAAAAATCTTGGATTTCAAAACTTAAAACGGAAACCTAAATATATTATCAAACCAGTAAAGGAGAAAAATAATACTAATTTTGTTGATGAAAAATTATGTAAAAGAGATAGGCAAATAGTAAAAAGAATTTTTAAATACCAAAACGATACACCACAAGGACTTAAATTTGATAGAAAAATTACTGGAAGAAATTATACAAAAAATAAATAAAAATACATATATTCACATAATAAAAATAAAATATTTTATTAGTTTGTTTTGAACTTTTTTTATATCATTTTTTTTTTAGAAGTTTTATATTTCGGCTTAAGTTCATCGAATAATTGTGGAAGAATGCATTGCAAAAGTTTTATGGAATGCTCTAATGTGGTTTTTTCGTCGGCTGAGGTAACTTAGTCGCTTCCTGGGTCTACTTACGGTTCCACAAACCTTAAGTAATAAGACGTTTGATTTACCCTTTCTGGGGGTTAGAATAATATTTTCTTTATTGAATACTTCAAAAATATTTCGGATACAAAAATTACGAGAGAATAATTTCGATAACTTTAGTTCGGATACCATCGACTTAATAATAGTCATCTTCAATCGTTTCTTCTTCAACTCGGCTTATTTCAGTTCTCCCTTTTTCAACAAGGCTTATTTTGGTTCTTCGGCTTATATTAGGATCGGTTCGATTCTTTGGCTTATGTTAGGATTGGTTCGGTTCTTCGGCTTATATTAGGATCGGTTCGGTTCTTCGGCTTATATTAGGATTACTTCGGTTATTCAGCTTATAATAGGTTCGGTTGCTCGGCTTCTAGTAGGCTCGGTTCAGTAGTAGAATCGGCTTTTGACACACTCGGCTGTCAAACTAGTTCGGGTTTACGGCGGGATCGGTTTCCTGTTCAGGTGGCAGCGTCAAGTTCGAATATTCTTGGTTCTATAGTAGAATTAGGATCGATATCGTACGTTCGGCTTCGACACTCTTAGCTGTCAATCAGGTTCTGGTATTCGGCAGAATCGGTTTTTAGTGGCAGCTTCTGGAATCGAGGATCGTATATTTTCCTACAATACGTACAATGATCTCTTAAAGCTAGTATCTAGCTACTTCTCTAACTACTATTACCATGCCCTTCTACGGGTTAATATTCTGCTAAGAGAAGGAGCAACTTTCGAAAAATCTAATCGGCTCTCTAATTATATTATTATTATATATATATATATATATATATATATATATATATATATAATAATCTCAGAGACTTATAAGGCGGATTCCTGTCTTTGTTGAATCACCCCGACTGTAACCAAACTTTTTTTACTTAAATTTAGTCATGTATCAACTAAATGAGAATTGTATTGCTTGTTGGTAATCAAGCAACATCAACTGCACAACTAAAGCAGTTGTTATGCATGTATGTGTGTGTGTATGTAGCATTTCCCTGCCAGCAATTAGTTGATAGTTTTATCCACTATCAGAAAAATGACTCTTTCTAGTATTCTCAAGATGTTATTTTCCAGATAGTAAACAATTTTACAAAAACAAATAACATTAAATTCAATTTATGATCTACTTATTCTACATTTCTTACTAACTAAAATGTCGAAAAAGTCACTTAAAAGTTAGTTTTTGGATAAATATAAAGTTACTAAAAACTGCCTCCCATTAGTGTTCTCAAAATGTTATTTTCCAGATAGTAACCAATTTTACAAAAACAAATAACATTAACATCGATTTTTGATCTACTTATTCTACATTTCTTACTAACTAAAATGTCGAATAAGTCACTTAAAAGTTAGTTTTTGGGTAAATATAAAATTACCTAAAACAGTCTCCCATTAGTGTTCTCAAGATGTTATTTTCCTGATAGTAAAAAATTTTACAAAAACAAATAACATTAATTTCGATTTTCGACCTTCTGAAAGTAAAAAACCGTTACATTACAAAAACATACATTGTTTTTAAATTAAAAACAAAAAATGTATAGAAGACGACAGTTCTTAGTTCACGTGTTACTTTCAAAGGCAAGGAATCGATTTTTTAAAAATTTAAAGAACGCTTAGTGAAATTAAAATAAACAAAAAAAAAAGAGGGATAAAGTGAGGTAAAAATAAAAAAGAATATATATATATATATATGTTGTTTAAAATAAAAAATAGTTAAAAATATTGTGGAAAAAGAAATTGAAAAATAATTGAAAGAAATTTTAAATTAAATTATTTAAAAAATAAATGTCGGTAGTGGCTTATTCCGTAAAACGAAACGAAATTCATTTTGACAATTTACTTTGGAAACAACAAATAAATTTGGATTTATTTCTTGTTTTTAATAATATAAAATGTCGAAACAGATTTGCGTTTCACTTATAAAAAGATGTATATTTTTTTAGTGAAAGTGAACCCATATATGTGTGTGCATCAAACCTTTCAACTAAATTTTTAAAGTTGTTAGGCTGCTTGAAATCGAAACATATCCTGTTCAAATTTATCAAAATATATATCTAATTCTTTTACAAAGGTAAGCTATTTTAATTTCTTGTTTCTCATAAATTATCATTTCATATCTGCCTTAAAAAATTCTGCTCCTCTACCACGTTTTGACATAATCGATTCTATTTTTTCGATTTTTTTTTTTTTTTTTTTGAAAAAAATCTTTAACTTCTAATCGGCTGGCTAAAGTTACACAAGTTTTCACATAGAAGTAGTAGAAGAGCGTAGAATTTTTAATTTGGATGGGTGGGCCCCATATGCCCTTCAGGAGCAGAGATATTAGGGCTCAAAATAGGTTACCTCTGACATAGAAAATATTTCATCGCTTGCCAATTTTTTTGTTCCTATCCGATTTCAAATATTTTATATCTTATTAAACTCTAAAGTAGTGTAATTTTTGATCTGTAAAAGATATTGACTAAAATTTTTATCTACATAATGAAAAATTATGTTAGCTAAGTAACGTAATTTATTTGAGAAAAAAAAACACAAGGTTTTTGCAGATACTATAAATATTTTAGCTGTAGTAAAATCTTTGTTAAGATACCTTACTTAACGAAATTATCGTTGATTGTTTAAAATGAGAAAGTGCAAAAAACTTTAAAATTTTTGTAGAAGGAATCCCACAATTCTCAAAAAAAACTGAAAATCCCAAAAATGAGATTTTTCACATTTTCGCCTATAAGTTCACACTTTTATGGAGATTATGATTCAAAACCTCTAAAAACATATTATGGATTCCTATACTGCATTTTGTTTGCAGGTTAACACTTTGAGATTTAGAAAATATAGACTAAAGTCAAAAGTTTCATATTAATATTGTTAAAGAAAATTACATTTTAGAGAAAAAAAGAGTATAAACTTTTTCGTAATAAAAAATACAAAATTTCGTAATTTTAGCAATTTTCAAAATCGTTAATTTTTTGGACTTGGTAAAGACATCGACTTAAATTTTTTTTATTCTTTAATTAGTTGAAGAAAGAAAACTAATAAAATCAGTCGGAAATACTGGGATATACCTATATGATAAAAACTGGACCAAGAACGTGCAAAATTAAAGTAGTTAAAATTTAAAAAATAACACATGTAAGCAGGTTTTTATAGGCCATTTTGAGGCATTAAGAAGATATAAAAATATTTGAAGTCCGATAGGAAAAAAACTGGCAAACTTTTAAAAATTTTCTATGTCAGAGGTACTCCTCTCCTGAGGAGTATGAGCGGTGCGCTTTCAAAATATAAAATTGTGTACTCCGTTATTACGTCTGTTTGAAATTTTATGTAAATCCAAGTAGCCGATTAGAAGTTAGGGATTTATTTTTCCAAAAATTTTCAAGCATTATACATTGTAAATTATCAAATGCTTTTAGTTAAAAATTCATACTTTTCATTTTCTATTATTCATATTCCAATTCACTTGCTATGGTACATTAAAAAACCTTTTGTTTTGCTATTTTCATGGTATAACGAAATAAAAATTCGTTTTTATACCGTTCACCTAGAAAAGGTCTTGAAGATCATGACGCTGGTGATCCCAAAAATTATATTCTGTATCCTTATAAGAAGGGAATTGATTTAAAATATCGTAGATATATTATATACACCAAGTCGCAAAGGTATTTTTCTATCCTTAAACTCTTTTAAACAACATTAAATTCGCAACAGCCACATGAGACTGCTCGGATATGAATCGTATAAATTTCATTTATCTTTAGTTTTCTATTATAGTAAATACATATTTCATATTAATCCTTATAATAATTCAAACTAATCCAGATATTTTAAAATTGATACAAATTTAAAATATGCGATCAATAAGGCTTTCAATTGACCTAATAAAATATGTTCGCAAAATTACACAAAAAGTCTTATTTCTTACGAAAATGATAAATTTTTTATGATTTTTAGTTACAACTAGCTTTTTCTTTTCTTAATGAAGATTATGAATATTTCAATAAGCTTTTTTAAGATCTTTCTAAAAAATTTAATATTTTAAGGCATTTACTTGAATATGTTACTATTTTTATTTTTATTTAGCTTCCAAAATTTCCTATACCACCCCTACCCCCATGGATTCGCGCCTGATTTCAATACATATTTTTTTTTTATTAGCAATTTGGTATAATTTTTGCATTTAAAAATTTATCTCTTAAATTTAATATTTAAATTCAGTTTTCGTAAGCACTACTAAAATCGATTTTAAATAACCCTAAATGACTCTAATTTGTCACAAAAAAGAAGCATTTAATAGTGTCATTAAAAAAGTATCAAAACTGCTATAAATTTTTTCCCGAACGATGACTCTTCTTCAATAGTAAAATAACTTCTCTTGTTTTACTATTTTAAAATATAAGTGGATACTATTTAGTCAAAGTTTGGATAGTAATGTTGATAGTATTAAGTTAGAATTTCGACAAAAATAGTCACATTTTCTGTTTCTCAAAATGACTCCAATTTGACACATAAAAAAAGCACTTAACAGTGTCATTAAAAAAGTATCTAAACTGCGATTAATTTTTTCCCGAACGATGACTGTTCTTCGATAGTAAAATAATTTCTTTTTTTACTATTTTAAAATAAATATGGATACTATTTAGTCAAAGTTTGGATAGTAATGTTGATAGTATTAAGTTAGAATTTCGACAAAAATAGTTACTTTTTCTGTTCCTCAAAATGACTCCAATTTGACACATAAAAAAAGCACTTAATAGTGTCATTAAAAAAGTATTAGATCTGCTGCACACTTCTTCCCGCACGGTGACTCTTCTTGGATAAGAAAATGATATCATATTCGACTTTTAATAACAACTTGAAGTTACTCTTTAGTGCAAATTTGGATAGAAAATGCTGGCAGGGTTATTACTAATAAAGTATTCAATGTATTAGTATGAAAACTGAAAACAATTAAAATAAAGAAAAGGAAAAAATTGTAGTAATTCCATAAATTAATATATTAAAAAATATATTCGGGAAAATAGTAGTGTTGAGTGTACTATTTTCACGTTACAATGAATTTTCTAGTCCACCACGACCATTCCATTCTGCCAGTGTAAAATAAAACTTTTGCAATGTATTCGAAAAAGTGACTCGTTTAACTAACATTTAAAACAAAAACAAATTTTGAAATTTTGTAAGTTAAACGAGTCACTTTTACGCTCGTATTCTAATAATAAGAATAAGAATAATAAAAACAGGCAGTTAGTAAATTAAACGTATTTCCTTTTTTATTTATTGTTATTTTATATTTATGTTCTTATTTTTTATATAAATATTTACATTTACTCTTTAATTACCCAATTATCAAATATTTTCTTTTAATTAGAAAATTTATCAATTTCTTTAAATTACATTAAACTAGTTACTTTTGTTCAATCTATACTAAGCAAGATCTCATAATAAAATGTAAAAGTTAGTTCTTAAGCAACATTAGAAATGTTTACTTCAATCACTTTGAAAAAAATAAACATTGAAAAATTAATAAAAAAATAGTTTTAATAAAATTATTCCAGGACATGTCAATGTTAAAGTAACTAGTTACGTAGTTATTAAAGTAACTAGTAGTGACCTAATATAGTCAGTTCAGTAACTAGTTCGTAACAGTCACCAGAAACTTCTGGGTTGTTAAAGTTCCCAACAGTTTATTCGGTGTCAATTGACCCTCTTTTAGACAGTAACGTTCTCACTGAAATATGTACATTTTTTCTTTCATTTTTACTTTACTTAAGCATAATGAAACATCACAGACCCTTTGGTAAGCGTGGAGGTGGCCATTATCTTTTTACAAATCTCGAAAATCCAAAAATGTAAATGATTCAACCACTTGTAGGGCAGGTTAGGTTTGGAAACTCATATCCCTTGCTGTAAGGATGTAAAATCTGATGGGAGTACAGGTAGTGTCAGTAATAACCCACAGTTCGGAGCAGAGAAGGGTGATATAGATACGATAGAGGAGATGATCACTGGAGACAAGGTAAGATGGGCGGTAAACTTATTGCAGCCATATAAGGGCCCAGATGGCATTTTTCCGCCCATGTTACAGAATGTCAATGATAGAGTCATCTCACTACTCGTGAAGATATTTAGGGAATATCTTAAAGTGAGTTATATTACCATGGGGGTGGAGGGAGGTAAGGATCATTTTCATACCCAAAGCGGCTAGGACTATAGACCGATCAGCTTATCGTCTTTTCTACTCAATACAATAGAATGACTGATCGATCTGTATCTGGGGAGGAGTGTGGGAACTCAGGGCATCAGCGACCCTCAACACGCCTATCTTAATTGTAAGTCTGTTGAGAGTGCTCTGCGTGATGTGGTCAGTTTTAATGAACGGGGTCTGCTGCGTAAGGAATACACCTTGGCAGCGTTCCTCGATATAGAAGGGGCCTTTAACAACATTAGGATAGAGGCGATTAAGGAATCACTTGCTTCGTTAGGTATTGGTGTATTCTTAATCAAGTGGATCACTCTGATGCTAAGCTGCATCAGGGTGTTCACCTCATGGGAACAGATATCAGAAGATCTTTTAGATTGTCTGATAGTTGAAGCATTTTCCAGGCACAAATTCTAGGTATTTACAAGGCCCTAGGATTACTGGAGGAGAATGTTCAGAGGTACACTGAGGTAACTATCTATGTGGATAGTCAGGCAGCACTGATGGCAATGACAAGTTACTGTGTCAGGTCCAGGTTAGTGCTGGAGTGTAGGAAGGAATTTAGAAGGCTAATGGATGCCTACACAATAAGACTTTGTTGGGTTCCTGGTCACTGCTCGTAAGGGCTTGGAGTTGGACAGGTCTTTTGTGGAGGTATCGGTTAGGATTCCGATTGGGTCATACATACTCTGTCATTGTGTAGGGCATCAGTGAAGTAGACTGAGGTGGTTTGGGAACCATATTCTGCACGAACGAGAGGAAGTTGCGGGTGGAAAACTCGGCAACCTTATAGGGTTCGTAATGGGAATAAAGTGGCTTAGAGGTAGTCAGGGTTGATTTGATAGGTTTTATGTTCCACACTTTCCTTATTTTTTCTTATATTTAGCTATCTTTCTTTCCAATCTTTTGCTTTATTCTACTAGGAGTTTTCTCTTTTTTCATCTATCAGCTTTCTCTGCTATTTATAAAGGGATCACAATGGACGGAATGGTCTCTGTGTGGAGGCGCGAAGACGCCGCCACATTTAACTTAATCTAACCTAGGTTACTTGACTAACTGCAATTTGCCACCTATGTATCTTTTTTAGACGTTTGTGCGTCAAATATCAATTTATTGACTCTTTTATTAACTCGTTGCTTCTTAAGACATTCTTAAGTATTTTATTTTGAAAGATAAAAAAATAGCTAATTAGGTTTTTATATTTTATTGTGTTAAACGTAGTGTTTAATTAAATGTGCTCTTTTAATGTAAACATAAGGTATAAATTCAATCAATTTAAATGAAAAACCAGGAGGAGTTTTGCTTTAATGATATACAAAACGCTTTTTGCATTTTTTCATTAACCCTTTTTTAATGATGGATTTTACTATTAGACATAAGACAAGATGAGTGGAATTATTGACTTTTAAATAATGAAGTAAATACGATTCAATAGAACTTCTACTTGTGATTAATATATAGTACTGTGCAAAATAGAAGCAACAACTTTCATGGAACAAACAAAATTTATATTATATTTTATACAGTTTTCAATATTTAATAAAAATAATACCAAAAATAAAATTAAGAAATTTGTTATCTAAAAAATTAAAATTAGTTATTTTATATCCATTTGTAAGTGTATACAACTAAAGCAACAATTCAATATTTTGTGCACGATCTGCATCTGCATATCTTCTTGGCATAGATTTGAATATATTTTTTATTACTGATTTTGGAATTTGTTCCCATTCGGATTTTAGCTCTCTAAACAGATCATTTTTGTTTTTTTGTCTCCTCAGGATCCCGAATAGATTTTCAATGGGATTCAAGCCGGGTGATTGGGCCGGCCAATCAACGATTTGAATACAATTTCCTCTAATGAAATCTTTTACTAACTTCGATATGTGTTGCGTGTCGTTATCATGTTGAAGCACCCATCGAAGTGTCATATTCCACACTGCATTCCAAGAAGCATTTGGGTCTCTAATATGTCCTTATAATTGAAACGATTCATTATTCCATCAATTTAATGAAAAGAACCAACACCTCGACCAAAAAAGAAGGTCTACACCAAAATATTTCCTCCCCCGTATTTAAAATTAATTTTACTGTTGCGACGGTCAAGACGTTTACCTGAATGGCGCCGGACTATGCACCTACCATCTGTTTAATTAAATTAGATTTGGATTCATCGCTAAATAAAACAGTTTTCCATTTTTGTGGTGACCAATTAATATATTTTTTGGTAAAACTCAATCTAAAATTCACAAAAACCTGCAAAATGATGGAAGTTTATAACCAGAAGTATGAATATAAAAAAATCACCTTTGTCTAAAACGTCTTTTTCTTAACTTTTTAAATTGTTTCAACAACCTCTTTTGATGTAGCAAAGGGATTTTTTTTAAAGCACGTAAATTTTTCGATCTTTCAGTTTCGTAATTTTACGATGTGGACCACCTAAATGTTTTACGTCTACATTATTTGTTGATATGTACTTTTGTATTAGTCTAGAAAAAATACAGTCGTGCATTTAAATTTCAAATTATTGAAGATTTTAAAAGTATCGAAAAGTAAATTTCAAAGATATTTCGAAATAAAATACAAAATAACAAAGATGTGAGTACGTTTCGGGGCGCCGCTCTCAATGAAAATTTAAAAATATAAAAATCAATTAAAATGATTAATTTAAAATATGAAAGAAAAAAAAAAAGACAAGTAAAATAAAAACTACAAAAAACAAAAGAAGAAAAAATAATTAAAGAAGTAAAATAAATAAATTATCATTACTATTTTTTCTTTACATAATCAAATTGGCCACCATTTAAAGAATTTATCATGAAACTGACTTGTAGCTAATAAAAAATTACCTAAGATTAACTTTTTCTAATCATGCACTTTCTGGTCGTGGGGTGTCAATAGACTTCCTCCTAGGACATGCCCATGTTAACAAAGTAACCAGTTAAAAAATTTGTCAGGTAACTGTCTTAATGTAACTACTAAAAGGATTTTCATAAATTGACTTTTTCGAACTACCTCACTATCGCCACTTTTTGGTCCTGGAGTGTCAATAGGACATGCTCATGTTAAGGTGACTAGTGTCGTAGTTAGTGAAGTGACTATTGGTGCCCTTGTGCAGTCAGTCAGATAACTAGTTCGTGACAGTCACTAAAAACTGATGGGTTGTGAGTAAAAAAAAAATTGCTCCGTACACTGAACCAAATCTGGTATGCATAGAATACAACTAAAAGTTTATGTGAGAAGAACTTATAACGAAATTTAAAAAAAAATACTAATTTTTTTCAAAACACAAAAACAAAATATATGTGACTACATGCATTTTGTTGTTGCATGAATTAGGTTTTTGATAATTAAATTAGGTTTTTGTCTCTCACATAAACTTCTAAACGTGAACTAATTTTTACCAAGGTTGTTCACGTTTTCGAATTTATTCATGTTTTCAATTGCCAAAATTAAAAAAATAAAGTAGTACTATATAATTTCTGAAATTAATTTTTAACAATAAATTTGCCAACGCGAATTTGTGGAAGGTGGCAGCAGTTGCACAAAAATAACAATATGGCGTATGCATTATTGTTTTTTATATATGCAGTTTGACAACTGTAATAACCAAAATAATAATCAACTGTTTAACTAAGGTTACCTTGTATATATTCGCACTGATTTTGACGTTTGTTTTGATATAAATTTGCCTAATGTAGACACTAGGTAACGTTTGTCTTGATAAAAAATTCTCTAATGTAGATACTAAGTTATTGGAACAAACAGTCGCTAAAAATTTAAGTGTTGCCGATTAACTGAAAAAGTTTGCAAATATTTAAATAAAAATATATTTTCAAAATAACTAGCAAATTAATTTATATGAGTAAAATTCATAGAATAATGAATATTTGTTTTGTTTCAATTCTAACCTAAATTTTTTTCTCTGTAGATTTAGTATTCTTTTAAAAATGAACATATAAATAATTTATTCAATGATTTACCTCTAAGGCCAGTTTCCGACATTAAAAAGTGAATTAGGAGTAAAATATTTTATTTATTTGATTTGAACACTCAAAATGATTTTTTTTTTATCCCAGATTTAGCATCTTTATTAAGAAAGCTATTGTATTTATTTATTCAAATATCAGAATTCTCCAATAAGTTATTTCTGTGGCACATTTAGTAGGTTTGCTTGTTGTTTTTGTTTTCATTATTAAAGAAAAATGTTATTAGTATTGCACATATTTATTAATTTTCGAGCTATTGTAAAAAAAGTTGTCTGTTTTCAATATATCTAGCAGATTTTTCTGATAAAACAGGTTTTTATATGTAACAATATTAACATGTCAACTTTTATAATCATTGGTTAATCGGCAACACTTAAATTTTGACCCAACAATATTTGTGTAACAAGTGCAAAATCGATAAAGTCGTATTTTGGTCCATCTGTGCTGGAATAATTTGAATATGTGGCCAAATGTATTGATTTATAATAACTAAAAATCTTACCCTGTAAAATAATAAAGAGTATTGCTAAAAGACTAGGTACATACGAGTATTAAATTAAAGAGTTATAGTGCAATAAAGATTTTAGTTATTTTTAAGACTCTTTTAAAGTTATTGTAACATATTTATAAATAAAACATAGAACAACTGCCAGTAAAATGAACAAATGAAAAATTATCCAAAAGGGTGCCATATTTCATATGAAACTATAATTCCTTTTTAATTAAGCATTTTTAAGTTTTTTCACTTTTATGAGAATTTGCTAAAATTATGTTTATAAGTAGTCTCTACTAAAATTGTCGGCGGCGGCTGCCAGGCATATTCGGTCGGCGGCTACTTTCACAAAAACGTATCGACGGTGCTTATATGTACGAGTATAAATTACATAAATTAAAAATAAGAATTATATATATAATAATATAAACTAATAGCTAGTTTTAATACTGGTAATATTTGCAGAAATCAGTAAATTTTTGTTTTCATTGTTTTCTGTTTTTCCTAGAAAAAAGAAAATAAAAATTTATTTTGAGGGCACAAAAAAAGCATTTGTTTAGTACGGTGAACATATGTAAAGGTGGCAGTGTTGTATTTTAATTTATAATTTATAAAAATAATTTATAAAATTTATAAAATAAACTGTAATTCAAAAAAGGTTCTGAACTCCAAAAAATACAAAGAATAAAATATAAAATAGAGTTTTTATCTTCGGCGCAGTCATTGTATCGGCTCAGCTGTTTAAGCCAGCATATGCCGACTGTGACTAGCCGCCGATTTTGGGCCAATCGGCTTGGCTCTCTGTATTTAACCCATCACCGACCACTACCCGATTCCGTTGCGATATCTTTACAAAATTTGGCACAAAGCTTGTTTTTGTAATTGTGATGACAAATTCAGAAGATCTACGGTGATCCAACTAGCTTCAACAATCAATCTTGGATAGACTATTTATAGAAAAAGCTCGATTTTTTCTCTAATTTTTAAGAAAACATATTAATCTAATAACAGCTAAGAAAAAATGACCATTAACTACATAATTAATTAATTTCTCTTCTGCTTATATACATTAACTTAAATCTTTGATTGTTAAATAAAGAGGCCTAAGAGTATCAATTAAACTTGTTAATATTCGGATATCATTGTCCCTAAAGGGGGTAGATTAAAATCTGATAAGGCACATTTTTTAGAAATTCAAAAATAATTACGAATTTTTTTTTTTTTTTTTTTTTGTAGAAAAAAAGTTGAGCAATTCGTAATATAAAGTATAAATTTACTACTTGTCTTTCCCTTTTATGCCACAAGCTTCATCCAAAACCAGGCTTCATCTTATATATATATCTATTGATATACCAACACCATACTTACACATATTGGCTGCACTGTCATTCGTATTTAGAACCAACAATATATATTTTTCCTAATAAAGTTCAATTTATTTCTTACAGAAAATTGAATGTATTTGTTCTTTTTTCTTTTTTATTTACTCTTTTTTTAAGTATGCCATCGTATATTGACATAATTTTGAATAAATTTTATGATGGCTTATTTATATGTTTTAAGAAATCAATTCCAATGACTCAAACTCAATGGCTTGAAAAATATTAAAAACAAACATAGAAAATACAAAAAGTACTTTTTATCTATTGATTATATGAGATACTCCATATCAAAATCAGTTTACAA
The DNA here is from genome assembly GCA_932274085.1 of Protocalliphora azurea. Lineage (NCBI taxonomy): Eukaryota > Metazoa > Arthropoda > Insecta > Diptera > Calliphoridae > Protocalliphora > Protocalliphora azurea. The sequence continues at coordinate 57,723,967 of OW026521.1, read as the reverse complement.
TTCAGAAAATATCCAATGTTACAATAATTATCTTTTTAAGGTGAAAAGAAACTTTATAAATAATCCAAAATATTTTTATCAGTTTGTAAATTCTAAACGTGGAGTCTCTGGATATCCTGATGAAATTTGGAGATAAATAATCCTCAAACGATGCAGATATTTGCGATATGTTTGATACTTTCTTCTCGTCCGCCTATTTTGATAAAGAATTACATCAACTTTCCAATTATCCATAACCAATTCCTGATGCAACCCTAATAAATTGCCCAACATTAGATAAATCGATGGTACTGACAGTTGTACAGAATCTAAGATATTCTGATAAATGTGGACGTGACAGTGTTCCAAGCTATATTCTTATAAAATGTTTGCATTCTCTTATATCTCCAATAACCTACTTATTCAACATATCAATATTTAGTGGTTATTTTCCTGAAGCTTGGAGGAAATCTTATATTATACCTTTGTATAAATCCGGAAGCAGATCCAACATTTCCAATTGTAGAGGTATTGCTAAATTAAGTGTTATTCCAAAACTTTTCTAAAAGATAGTTACTGAAATCCTTTCGCATCAAGTTGTATGTTATCTTTCGCCATTTCAGCATGGATTTAGAAAACGATGTTCCACTACTACTAACCTTTTGGAGTTCGCAACCTCAGTTATAACTGCATTTGATTCCGGTTTACAGACAGACGCAATATACATAGATTTCAGTAAAACTTTCGATAAAGTAAATCACGATCTCCTATTGTTCAAATTGGATAAACTCGGATTTTCTCTTGTTTTTCTTAAATTAATTTCTACATATCTTAAAAATAGATACCAATGTGTATTATTTAGAGAATGTATATCAAAGGCCATTCCTATTTTATCTGCTGTTCCACAAGGTAGTCATCTCGTCCCCTTATTATTCCTAATATTTAAAAATGATTTACCAGCTTGCATTAAGAATTCTAGAATAATAATGTATGCTGATGATGTAAAGCTGTTCCAAAGATTTTACTATTCCTATCAATGTTCCTCCAATCAGATCTTGACAATCTTTATGATTGGTATGTGATGAATCTAATGGATCTAAATTTAAGGAAGCGTAAACACTTAATGTTCTACAGCAGAAAGCCAGTATTCTGTAGATACACAATAAATGAATCTCGACTTCATCTAGTCGAAGAATTTCTTGATCTGGGTGTGTTGCTTGATTGTAAACTATCCTTTAATTCCCACGTTTCGCAAATCGTTAATAAGGCAAAAGGAGTTCTAGGTTTCCTCATGCGCTGGGGAAGAGAGTTTAATGATACCTACGTTTCCAAGCAAATATTCATATCTCTTGTAAGACCAATCCTGGAATATGCTTCCGTGGTTTGGGATCTTCAATACGAAGTTCATATAAAGAAAATTGAATCGGTCCAGAAACAATTTCTCTTATTTTATCTTCGTAATCCTCCATGGAATCCTAATATTAATTTACCATCATAGGAAAGTCGATTACAGCTTATTGATCTGCCTACTCTTGAAAGTAGGTTCAATTAATTCTGAGTTCCTGCTTCGTAAGATCCAATTCGTAATGCCAAATCGTCCAACTAGAAATTACACTCCTTTAAAAATCAAATATTTTCGAAATATTTTGATCACATGAGACGTATATGCAATCAGTTCAACAGTTTTAATCCATATATTGATTTCTAATTAAATCCAATCAGCATTAAGAGGAGTATTTTTAACTTAGTTAAATAATAAGTTTTTGTTATTGAATGATTATGAATAATATTTTATTGTAAATATTGTAAGAATAGTGTATGTATATGCTAGCCTGTAAGAAATTGTAATTTCATTGGCTATTAAATAAATAAAATAAAAAAATAGAATCGTTCATTGGGTTGTAAAAATATATTGTATGAAATATTAGTGAAATCGGATATCGTTAACTCGTGCCGCATTGGACTTGAAGTTTGAGTCGTGCGTTTATATGGGGAAAATTTGGCTTTTTACAGTTTTTAGAAAATTTTAGCTATTCAGTACTTTGCCTTGTAAGAAAGTGTTAAAAAAAACGTAACCTATATATAATTATCTATCAAACAAAACATAAAAAGAAAAAATCAGTTAAAAATATTTAAGTGTTTACGAATTCCCCAGACCATTCATGTGTTTTAGACCACTTGTGTAAGGAGTATACAAAAAATGTTTAATTTTTTGAAAAATGTTTAAATAAATTGATATTTTTAATCAAATTTGAAACATAATTACTGAAAAATAGGTTTTTTTTTTTCTCCAAGATAATTCAAACCAGTTCCCATGCTTAGTTAAAAAATTTGGATTTTTCTTAATACTGTTTCAAAACTTAATTTCAAACTTTTAAAAATTTTGTTAAACAAAATTCAAGAAAGTTGTAATAAAACTATGCAGGTTAATAGATAACATTACAGGAAATAAAATTACAAAAAGAATTAGGTCAATGCCTTGTATGACTAAGTCGTACCTTTTGAATTTTGATGATTTCGGCGATAAGGCATTTTTTCAGCTTTTTAGTTATAAAGTCTTTCTTTTAACTGATATTCAAACTAAGCAAAATTATTAAACAATAAGATAACCCATATCTCAGAAAATATATTGTGAAGTTTTTAAGAAAATTGGACTAGGATTACCTTGAAAATAAGAGAGTCAAAGATTACGAATTTAAACATTTCAAATTTTTTAGGAAAATATCAGAAAAAAATATTGTTTTTATCTGGATTTGGATGCAGTGATTTCGGTGAGAAATTTTGATTATTTATAATGACTTTACTTGTCAGAGTTAGGTAATTATACTTTTACTTGTCCATGATATTAAATAATAAAATTTTCTTTACAAATATTTAAGAAAAGGTACGTTTAAAAAAATTGTAAACCGAAGCTCACTTGAGGGTTAAGTTTGCCCTTTTTGCTACTCATATCAATGAAGGTCTTTCAGTTATATTTCCATAAAAATTTATCCAAATCAGGATAAAAATAAATAAGTTTTAATTATGTATCCACTTATCCTAAAAACTTCCGAATGCAGAATGCGTGTTGTTTCCATACCAATTATGAAGCATTTTCTTAAAAAATATCTGCGTATTTGATGATCGTATTAAGGATCCAGCAAGCAAACTTTTATTACAAAACTTACAAATGAAAAACATGTCTGAAAGTAATATATTATTAATTACACAGGTCAACAAAATCGCAAAACAGTATATTGCGAATAATTCTGCGAAATTCTTATTCCTTAGACCTTAGACACTTTTAACCCATTGACGATCAAAGAAAATATGCTTCTCTAAGGAGTTTTTAGGTCATATAATTTTCTAGGTAATAGGTAGGGTAAATTATTCACTCATGTTTTATGGACAAGAAATGGTGCTACATAGCCCCTAGAAATCTTTATAGTTGCAAAAATCAAGAATTTCTCAATTAATCCTCATAAAACCATGGAAAAATTAGGTGTAAGGAGTGGATGTAGTAAAATGGTAAAATTTTTAAAACCTCACTGACAGAAAATGCGTAGACGTCAAAAGTTTAAAAAAATAAAAATCAAAATTTAAACAACGATGTCAAGAAAAGAAAAAAAATTCTATCGTAAATAATTCCGCGGAAATATTTTTCTTTGGACTAGATATAGAGTAGAAAGTGAACGGAAATGTTCCTAGTGATTGGAATGACCATATTGACCATATTTCGATGGTCGTTTATTTGGTTTGATTTACCTTATTCATAGCTTACTAGTGCCTTCGTCATATAAACCAATTTTTAAACTAAGTTTAATTAAAATAATTATTTTTGTAGTGTTTTATACTAGTTATTTCGATATATTTAATATATTTTTACTTTTTATAAAATCTAACGTTTCTGTTATGCATATGGGCCATTATCAAAATTTTTTGAGGGCTTAAAAAAAAGAAAAATATAAATAAATAAATCTATGTATATATATATATATATATATTTCGATGGCACATTAAAATAAATTGACATAAATATATAGAATCACCTTGCGTTAATCATTTATAGCGGCATATAAATATATTTATAAAGTAGAAGTTTATATACGAGTATTTATATATTATGACGCGTAATATCAAGACCTACTGAGTGATTTAAAAAAATATATGATATTTTTTGATATAAAAAAAAATCATGTACTAAAAATCGCGATTTTTAAAAATTTTGCGAAAAATGCTGATCGAATCTAGATTAGAGTTTATTTCACAAAATTATGCTATTTAATATTGTGATCCTTTTTAACCCAATTAATTTTTTTTCTTTTGGTCCATAAAATATATGCCTTTCGGAATTTTTTGATGTGTCTCCACATTTCCGTTAAACATTAAAAACTCCAACCATTTGTGCTAATTATGGTCAGGTATCAATCCCTATTTCAAAATTTGTACCTCGTTGACGATCGTACAGACCCCGCCCAAAGAAAAATAATAATAATAACAATAATAATAATAATAATAAAAATAAAAATAATAATAATAATTACAAAATTTTCTCATCAAAATTTGACTAAGACAAAGAAGGTGTAAAATTTATTCACAAACTCCAATTAGTTTATATAAGATCACATAGGATCAAAAAGTATAAAAAACGCGCGAACAAAAAGTGTAGACGAATGGGAAAAGTTAAGTAATTTTTAGTCCTTTTTCTAAGTTTATGAACTTTGAACAACAAGCATGATTATAAAATAAAACCTATTGAGCTAAAATTGTGCACTGTATTAGTTTCAAGTCTTGTAAGTTCAGATCCGTAACACGCTTGTTTAAAATAATACTACCATACAATTTATTAAAGATTAAAGTCAGTTTCAGCCTGGTTAAGAATTTTTGAAAAATGCACACATATTAATTTAAAGATACTTATTTCTTTTACAAAAAGAATTTCTTGTTGATTTATATATATTTAAATCGTCTACTTATTTCTAATATTAAATATATTCTTTATGCAATAAATATTATACTGGTCGGCAAAAAAATCCTCCCTTAAACACGAATAGTTGGACTATAAGGATTTTGATATACTAAACACGAATCTGCCTTCAATTTTTTTCCATCTGGTCTGGAACTTTTATGGGCGTGTCTAATATTTGCTCGCCAATGTGTCTCCACTTAATTGTAGGCATACGTGGGTATTTTCATTCAATTGAGAATAAAATAAAGATTTGTGAATCAATTTCAATGACAAACGGGTTATTTTATTCATAGTACCACATATTTGCCGGTCATTTCTTAAAAGAAATTTTCGAGAAAAAATTCTTTCCTTTTTTCCGCCAGTAATTTGTAAATAACTCCGTAACTGCTGGGCAGATAAAAAAAATTATATATTTATATGGCTTAAATACAATTTTCGTCGGCATATTTTGGTGTTTCAGTTGTCTAAAGCGGACAAACTGTTTTCGATTTATGGTAAAATATACTCGCCTTATTAAAGGGGAGATATTAGACATGCCCATAAAAAACGTGACCTTATGCAAAAAACTGAAAGCAGATTCATGTTTAGCAGATCAAATTCCAGCTACACACATATATATTATATATATATATATATATATATATATATATATAAATGAAGGAGGTTGATTTTTTTTCTGCCGACCAGTGTTTAATATTTCTTATTTCCTTTATTTTTAATGATAGTAAATAGTCGTTTAAATATTAATATATTATTCACTAAACAGTTTATACAACATATACATATAATTACAAGCTATACTTTATATTAGTTAATATAAAATAATGCAATAATATATAAACGTAATTTTTCCTACCGGGGTTTAAAAGCATTTTAAATTGACAACATTTTAGCAAATGTAATAAAATTCAGTATTTAAAGTGATTAAAAATTCTTCAATTTGAAGAAAAAAAAATAGTAAAATTGAAAAAAAATTCTCTATATGGAGAACAATTTTTTTTAATTTTAATAACATTTTATTCAACTTCACTAAAAATTTGTCAAATTAACCACCTTTTAATTGACTAATTCAATTAGTCATATTGACTATTTTCTGTCAGTTTAACTAATTTACGAGCTAAAAGTCGTTAATGATTTTATTGGTTGATATTTTCTTCAATTTTATACCACTTTTTACCGAATTTACTACCAAAGAAGCAAGCCGATGAATTTTTACGAGCCGCGCCTCCGCCGATACCATCGGCTCCAGCCGATTTATCAGCTAATCCGATTTTTACTTTGTTTTAATTTTCGTTAATATAGTCGTTATCTTTAGATATATAAGTCCGAAATTTTGTCATGGTATGAAGTTTGATAAACAAAGCATTTTTCGTAAAAAAAAAACTAATCTTTATAGTGTTAATGTTATATTGTTTCGCATTTTAGGTGACGATGTATAAAATTGTTATGTAAACTCTTTTTAAATTATTCAAATTTTATACCTTTGTTTATGTCAATAAATATGCTAGAGTAAAATGAATGAATTTTTCGGATTAAATATTTAAAAATAAGCTATAAAGCTACATTTGTGTTAAAAATGAATACAATTGAATTGTATTTCAATTCAATTGAAAATGAGCGTTGAGGAGAGAATAGTAACTGTGAACAGTTTGACGAATCTGAATATGTTGAAGACAATACAGATCGTCAGATTTCCGACTACGATAACTTTTAAATTGAAACAAGGGAGAAAAAAAAATTACAGGTTAGTGAAGTACTAAATGTTATGGCCCAACCAAATAATACTTTCGCTTCAACTACAAAGGACAGCAACGCAATGCTAAAAACTTATGATCCCAGTCGTTGCATTATTTTATTATTATTAATATTATTTTTATAGTAACAAAATATGAACAATTTTCATCTTTGTAGTACTTTGCGCAGAATTCCGACGTGATAGTTTGGTTCCGTATAAATTCGCGTATTTTACTTCAGCTGTCAGTTGCAGTTGAAGCAAGTAGTAAAGTATTGTGCTTATTTGAAATTCTGAAAAATAGGAAACAGAATTTTTAAAACATAGGTTTGTCATTATATTGTGTTATTTTTTTTTTTCCTTCTTTATTTAAAATTACTAACGATATACAATTTACTACATTATATGATAAAGGTATTTCTAGACAAGCACACAAAGTATTAATATAATTTAAAAACAGAATATTACATATTTTATCATCATGTTAAAAATCCGATAGCAAAATACTTATGTAATTCATACGGGAATGCACCAAATTTTGCATTTAATTTTGTTTTTATTTTCTTTCAATATTTTTTTTTAGTTTATTTTCTTTTTCAGAGAAAACTTTTTAAAATTTCATCTTTTAATGTAGAAAAACATTATTGATACATACATATAGAGCAAATCAATTTTCTTTTTTTTTTTGAGTAATTTCAAAAAATTAAAAATAAAACTTGTATTTCGAAAAAATCATATGTATTTTTTCGTAATCAAAAAATTAGTGTTTAGACGATAAAATTGTGTTATAATATTCGAATTTTTGGCAAATCTTAATGCAAAATATTATCATGTAGAAATACCGTATATATATATATACAATTGTAAAAATTGTTACTGGTAAGTTAATAGTTTATTAATTTTTTAAAGGACAGTTAAATAAATAGTTTGTCCTTAGAAGAACCATACAAAATTTAAATTTATTAATGGCTATTATATATCACTTTATATTTTTAAGATTTACTTTTTGCAATATGAAACGGTCTAAATCTTCAGAAAATCTAAAAACTTCAACATCCGATTCAATGTGAACAAAATTATTAAACATGCAAGAAATTAAAACACGCATGCAATTGGTAATAAAAAATATATGTAAAACATAAAAAAATTATGTTTTTTTTTATATTTATAAAACAGCATCATGGATTTTGGACCAAAAGTGGAGATATTAAAAGAAACTGTTTGTAAATAAAATATAGCAATTGCGATTTTTCTATCTGAGGTACATGTATTAATAAAATTAAATTTAATGCACCAGAATTGACAAAATGTCTGGACACATTTCCCATTCAATATATTTCGGCTTTGCACAAAAAATGAAATAGAAATAATTATGGAATTTCGGAACGGCTGCTCCGATTTCAATGAAATTTCACACAGTGGTAGTAGAGGTGCAGGAGAGTTTATCTATATAGACCCACAGGGTCCCAAAGTTGGACGCCTCTGGTATACAATTTTTTAAAACGATCAACTGTTTTTATTTCATTAACGGCAAATAGCAAAAATGTGTAGAGAAAGAATTTTGAAAAAAATTATACGGAGTCAAAAATTATAAACATTTAAATTTGAAAAAAGTCGATTTTTACCGTTTTTTTGCCAAAAAAGTGGTCACATATTTCGAATATATTTACTACTCATCCTCCCTCTCTCTCTCTCTCTCTCTCTCTCTGAGAGCACAAGTAGTGAATTATGGTTAACGGTTGTTTGTCGAATAACTACGAGTAAGTAGCGGCAGAAAAATAGGTTCCGAAAAAAATGAACACATACAAATGTAATACACATAGAAAAAGTACTACAAGTATATTGTTCACTTCATATGGTACCTCGGGTATTTTCTTATTAAAGGGCAAAACTGAATATAACACAATTTTGTTGATAAATTACCAATCGAAATAGAATTTTCCGGGAACTGATATATGTTAATCATTGATTTTAAATAAATTGATCTATATTATTATAATAAGTTATTTTCTGGTTTCTTTGCACTGTTTTTTTATTGTTTTTTGTTTTTTTTTTTTTAGAACAAATAAGTTATTTAATGATTTCTACTTCAAAAAATAATACATTTTTGATTTTGTATAAGCAATAAATGCAAAAAATCGGATAAAAAAATTTTAGCCGAATGTAGTTTTTTAAATTTAAGAAAGCAGAAATAAAAATGGAACTCTCCCAGCAAAAACTGTATTAGCTCTACAACTAGTTCCAGAACGCATGAAAGTAACCTGTACTGGTTCTAATTTAGTGTTACGACCAATGAAATTATCACCTCCAGATCCAGTTCTGTGGAAGAGTTACCTAGCCAGTACCCATTCTATGGAATGATTTTAAAACTAGTTCTTTAATCAGTTATTTTTGTTTGAAATTGTAATATTCAGAGCGAGTTCTGTAGAAGCATTAGGGTACGGTTCAAGCACCTGTTATTAAAGTCTTTATATTTTAGCCATTTTCAGGCCACTTTTTTAAATCATTTTTTTTTTTTTTTAATTTTTCCTAAGGCTTTTTGAAGAGCTTTAAGAAGCAATTTTTTGGGCTAAAGTATATAAATTTAATATAAACTAGAATTTATTTATTTTTTATTTATAAAATTAAAAATTGTTTAAGAAGAGAGAAAAAAGTTTAAATATATATATTTTTTTTAAGTTAATATAAATATATTATTGCATTTTTTTATATGTCTACTCCGTTTTTATCTAAAATTCGTGCATATAACTTTTTTGTTTTATTATATTGTTATTCATTATTCATTAAAAAAAATATTTTTTAAACCAATCGTCATTTTTTATTTAAAAAATTATAATTTATTTCAGGAGTATCCATCTTTCGTTGAAAAGCCAAATGCCGATAATAAAAATAAAATTAAAAACAGTTTTTTTTTTTTTGCCTACCAAACTGAACATTGTACCTGTAGTACTACATTCAGTTTTACTTTCGCATCGTGATCTCTCTTGGTATGTTCGAATAAAATAGAACATTTCGGCAGTGTTCATTATTAGCGAACACAGGCAATTTTGTTGTTCACAAATATGTTTACATTTTTTGTTTGCGATGCTTCGAGTAAGTGTACATACTTCGCTAGTACACGTGCACTCTACATATACAAATATATTTATGCAGATCTCTAATATATAATATTATAACCAGGGTTTTCCAAAATTGGCCTATTTTTCCAACAAATTTCTAACTTGCGCCCTAATTTCTCAAATCGCAAAGATGAAATAAAAAAGTTATACTTTTTATATACTCTAATATATTTTTAATTTTCTTGTAATAGAAATTGTTGCTCTCTGATATAGGTTGGAAAGATATAGAAAATAAAAAATCCCTTTTTTGGAAATTTTGCAAAGTTTTTTGGGAATTTCATGATTTTTGTTGCTAAATCTAAAAAAGTGAATAAAGCTTAAAAAGAATCAAAAAATCCACTCAGGTGTAAAATTTTATTCAAAAATATCCATTAAAAAAATTTTATTGCATAATTAAATATGAACAATATGCACAAAAGCCCAACTCAATACCTCTTCCGCATCTTTTCGCAAAATGTCTTTAACGAAATATTCTGTTATAAATATTATTAAGCATTTTTGAAAATAAGACACTATTGCCTACAAAATGATGTATGTCATGCTGTATGTGTCAAAATTAGCGATCAAAATCAATAGAAATCGTAGAAAACATTATTCATATAGTTAACTTCTTCACAATTAGTAGGTGATGTAATGGCTTATGTAATTTTATTATTCAGTTAATCATCTATGTTAGACTTGACACTTTCATTAACAAACGGGAGAAGCTTTGTAGAATAAGTTGCAAAGAATATATAAACATTATTAATCCATATTAGATCTCAGTTATAAATAGACAATCATGGAAATTTTATTGAAAAATTCTACTTTGTGTTCCATTTTATTTAAAAACGCATCACTTCTTTTTCAAGAAAAGGTGAATCTTATAACACAATAATATAATAACGTAGAAACTAATTGTAAAAACATGCTCATAAAAGGGGAATCATCAAAGATTGAAAGCCATGTTAAGTTATTCTATATATGATGGAAGTCGGTAAGACGGTCTACTAAGAAGTTTGAATCAAAGTATTCTGACTGCCTGGATGAAAATATAGAACTTGTACTTTGTACATCAGCTGTTGGTACACATTGTAAGCAATACGGGGATTTGTGCTCAAAATCTTGCAACGCTTTCTACACATTTCCGACACATTTATAGCTATGTTAAAAAAGGAAAACTAAACTTTGGAAAAACAATTTGGCATGCAGAGGGAAAATCCCATATTTTAGAAAATCTCCATTAACATTTCTCATTTTGGATATATTTGAAATTTCTGATCTCTTCGCCACATACGGAACAATTCCGACTAGAAGAGATTTCTTTTATGGAGTTGCTAATTTTCTTATCAATCATTGTAAGTTTCATATTAAACGATATGTTAAATGCATATCCCGATATTTCAATCGAAGTAGAATCCAGGCTTCTAATCTTTGCTTCAATACAATCGATTAATTCTTATGCTGTATTTGTTGATTCTTCTGTGTACTCAAAGGCAATTGTTCTGCAAAAGTATTCTGATCCAAGTGCTGAATTTATCCAAACGTTTTCAAAACTAGTTGGTCGAATATTGATATTAGCATATTTCCTAATTCCTAAAGGAACCAATGATGACATAAGTACACTTTTATGCTTCAAAGATTCTTGGCCTGTTTGTTTATATTCTGAAAGTGATGATAATCCATCACATCCCCATTTGTAGACTAATTGCAGATCATAACCATTTATTTTCTTAAGATGCTCAGTGGAAAAGTCCGAAACAATCATTGATGCTGTATTTTCAAATAATATAGAAACTTCAATTCTGGCTTTCCTATGGGTAATTTCAGTGGGAGATGGTAATTTTTTTTTCTGTAATGCAGTTGGTTTGAATGCAGTTTTACAGCCACAAAGAGTTGGTTTTCCTTTTTTAACATAGCTTTAAATGTGTCGGAAAATTCTTCAGTAGACATTGTAGAAAGCGTTGCACCAACAGATGATGTACAAAGTACAAGTTCTATATTTTCATCCAGCCAGTCAGAATACTTTGATTCAAACTTCTTAGTAGACCGTCTTAACGACTTCCATCATATATCGAATAACTTAACATGGCTTTCAATCTTTGATGATTCCTCTTTTTTGAGCTTGTTTTTACAATTAGTTTCTACGTTATTATATTATTTTGTTATAAGATTCACCTTTTCTTGAAAAAGAAGTAATGCATTTTTAAATAAAATGGAACACAAAGTTGAATTTTTCAATAAAATTTCCATGATTGTCTATTTATAACTGAGATCTAATATGGATTAATAACGTTTATATATTCTTTGAAACTATTAAGATTTACCTGTCATGTACCTGTACTAAAAATATAGTATGTGTTCCAAAATAATTGTTTATGAAAGTCTCAAGTATAACATAGATGATTAACTGGCGAATAACATTACCTAAGCCATTATATTATCTACTAATTGTGAAGAAGCTATGAATAATGTTTTCTACGATTTCTATTGATTTTGATCGCTAATTTTGACACGTGAAAAGGTAAAGGTACGCATATTAAACATCATTTTGTAGGCAATAGTGTCTTATTTGCAAAAATATTTATAACAGGATATTTCGTTAAAGACATTTTGCGAAAAGATGCGTAGAGGTATTTAGTTGGGATTTTGTTTATATTGTTCATGTTTAATTATGCAATAAAATTTTTTTAATGGATATTTTTGAATAAAATTTTACACCTGAGTAGATTTTTTGATGCTTTTTAAGCGTTATTCACTTTTTTAGATTTAGCAACAAAAATCATGAAATTCCCAAAAAATTTTACAAAATTTCCAAAAAAGGGATTTTTTGTTTTCTATATCTTTCCAACCTATATCAGAGAGCAACAATTTCTATTACAAGAAAATTAAAAATATATTAGAGTATATAAAAAGTATAATTTTTTTATTTCATCTTTGCGATTTGAGAAGTTAGGGCGAAAGTTAGAAATTTGTTGGAAAAATAGGCCAATTTTGGAAAACCCTGGTTATTACAAAAAGCAATTTTGATATTTTTTTCCTTTAAAATATTTTGTGTTTAGTTATCTTTCAGAAAAATATAAATATTATATATTAGAGATCTGCATAAATATATTTGTATATGTAGAGTGCACGAGTACTAGCGAAGTATGTACACTTACTCGAAGCATCCCAAACAAAAAATTTAAACATATTTGTGAACAACAAAATTGCCTGTGTTAGCTAATAATGAACACTGCCGACATGTTCTATTTTATTCGAACATACCAATTGAGATCATGATGCGAAAGTAAAACTGAACATAGTACTACAGGTACAATGTTCAGTTTGGTAGGCAAAAAAAAACTGTTTTTAATTTTATTTTTATTATCGGCATTTGGTTTTTCAACGAAAGATGGATACTCCTGAAGTAAATTATAATTTTTCAAATAAAAAATGACGATTGGTTTAAAAAATATTTTTTTAATGAATAATGAATAACAATATAATAAAACAAAAATTTTAGATAAGAACGGAATAGACATACAAAAAAATGCAATAATATATTTATATTAACTTAAAAAAAAAATATATATATATTTAAACTTTTTCCTCTCTTCTTAAACAATTTTTAATTTTATAAATAAAAAATAAATAAATTCTAATTTATATTAAATTTGTATACTTTAGCCCCAAAAAATAACTTCTTAAAGCTCTTTAAAAAGCCTTAAAAAAAATAAAAAAAGTTGTTCTAAAACAAATGGGACTTTTCGTCAGCACACCGACGATATATTGAATTAATATATGTATTAATATATGTATATATTTTATTTAACTAAATTATGCTCTTAATAGTCAATTAATATTATGATTAAACGTGTACTTATTCTTAAGAATTTGTATCTTCATTTCAATATGTTCTTATTTTTTATAAAATACAATATTTTGAGTACTTTGTAAAATGTGAAGCTTAATTACTATGTTTGATGTAAGTTTACTTTATTAATATTAATACTTAATCTATTAACGTATACTTTTTAGTTTTGGAATTATTGGAAAAATTTAAGGATATAAAATATTTTGAGTACTTTGTAAATCAGATATTGTACTCAATTTTTGAAAGATCTCTCTTAATTTTTTATATGCATATTTTCTACTGAAAAAAAAATAAAAAATTTTTATAAAAAATACTGCTCTCAATTGATTTTATTATTTATTTCTTTGAAAAATAATTTTGATTCAAAAACACATTTTTTGAACGCTTTGTTTAATCCATAAAATGAGGAAGTGATTTTATTACTTTATGCTTCTCTGAATGCATAACATAATACTTTTTTAAATAGTTAATATGTGCACATATTTTATTCAGTGATATTTTCTATGCCTTACAAACATGCTTCCAAGGAAGCATAATTTTTTACTGGAATTCAAATGCATTCTAATGCAACTGCATTTTATAAATATATTTTGGAAAAAATTGCTTCCACTATTTTTTTCTTTTTTTATTTAGTAATATTGCAATATAAAATTATATTATGTTTTATTGACATTTTGCTATTTTTATCAATATTTTTGCACAAGCGACGTACTTTGTGGTTTATACTGCAGAAAAATCTCCCCTTAAACACAACTGGGTGGACTAGATAGAATTTCACGTGCTGAACACGAATATGCTTTCCGTTTTTTTCTATCAGGTCTTGATTTTGTTTAAAGGCGCGTCCCTCTTTTCGGACGGTCACATTAGAAATAAATAGATGTTTAATAAAATTGTCTCAACATTATTATTTTTATCCGCATAATAATTTCAAAATTATTCGGAAATTAGTGGCAAAAAAATCATTTTTAATCCAGACTTGGAAAAACTTTGCTACTTAAAAGTTATTATAAATTAAAAAAAAGTTTTTAGTCCTTTATCATAAAGATAAATATATTACGATGAAAATAAGTCATCTATCATGAAAATTGATGAATAAATAGTGATTTATTCACAATTAACTGAAGACATCTGTAGTAACCAACTTACGCACCTGTGAACTGTGCCGCATACGTAATATGTAATATTTAGTATACGTCTACTATGTCCATATAGTGTAAAGGGTATATATAACTTTGTCATTCCGTTTGTAATTTCTATAATATTTATCTAACACCCCAAAAAAATATATTTTCTGAATCCCTATTAATAAGGAAGTCGATATAACGATGTCCGTTTGTCTGTTGAAATCAGAAAGGCCTAGTTATCGGTTATACATGTGCGAATGTTTTATATGGAATTTATTTTTATAATTTTATGGAATTTTCAAAATCGGCCTAAAACACCAGATATCTCCAAAAAACGTATTTGTTTTCAACTTTTCTAATCTTTTTATACCCTTCACCACAGGTGTAAAAGGTATATACAAGTTTGTCATTCCGTTTGTAATTTCCAATACTTTAGAGCAAAAAAATTAATATTTTCTGGATCCTTGTAAGAAATGTCCGATATTTACATATATATATATATATATATATATATATACCGATCGGATCTCCTTTCGAGAATTTTTCTATTGAAATTCAGCAAGATCGATTCATAAATGAATCAACCAATTTCATAAACAACCGAGTTATTGGCTAAAAACTTAAAAAATCTGTTAATAATATTCATACACAAACATTTATATTAAGCATTGCAATGACTATTAGTGTTGTTTTTTGTATAACCAAGAAGTTTAGTTGATAACAGAAGTATTATAATGATCAGTACAAGTTTTCAAGCTTTTCGCTTAAAAAATAAGCTTTTTCATATTTCACAAAAAATTTACAAAAAATGCAAATACTTGAAGAATTTTCATAAATTTGCATATAATGTATACCAAAATTAATTTTCTTAACAAAAACGCTATTTTTATTGTTATTGTTTTTACTGGAGTTTGATTAACTTATCTGTATAAATAATTTTGTAAATGTTTTTATTACTTCGTACATATTTGTAAAGAAAAACTTCATACGTATCCAATATGACTATCAAATATTATATTTGCGAATATTTTTAATATATCTTTATTTTTTTATAAAAATTAGAATTTCAAAGATATATATATATATATATATATATATACATATATATATATATATTGTTGTTTTTGTTTTTTTTTTTATTTAAGCAAGCGTTGCTTATGTAAAAAATTTATGTATTATTTTGTTTTTTTTTTGAGTATAAATATGAAAATATTAAGGCATACTATTGTTGTTGGTAAAGTAGTGAAAGGTAAAAAAGATTCGGCACAGGCGAATATATCGCTCTAACTTGTTTATATAATTGTCTTTTTTAACTATTTAATAACTTTTAAGGAGCAAAATTTGTCCAAGTCTGGACGAAAATGGTTTTTATTCGCCGCGAATTTCCGAATAACTCCGAAACTATTTAGCGGATACAAAAATAATGTTAATGTGACTTTTAGATAATTTTATTCGGCATCTATTGTTGTTTTTTATTTAAATTGTACCGAGCTTGATAATGTGACCGCTCGAAAAGGGAGAAATATTAAACCAACCAACAAAAAAACTTAGAACAGACTTCTTTTCATATTTCGGCTCACCTGTTCATCAAATTTTAGAATTTTTTATGAAATATACTACTGTTGCAATAAATTAATTTCTCCAAAAACACAAAAAAAATTGTGAAAAAATAATTGGAAATTCTTATAGCTTTAGGTATAGGGTAATTCCAAAAAAATTCGACTCATAGCTTATAGTATATGAACCATTAACGATGTGGTCAGGCTAATACGCCATATGAAGCACATAGAAGATTAGACTATATATGCTGAATTTCATCAAAATCGGAGATGCTCAAAGATTTTGATGAAATTCAGCATATATAATGGTTCATATTCTATGAACCTCTAAAGTTGGACACCTCGAGCTTTTTTGTGAAAAATGAGCAAAATTTCAGCTTGAATAACTTTCATGTACATTATCGGATTGCAAGTCATAACAATTAAACATCTTCGTGGAAATCTGAAGCGATCTTTTAATTTTCATCTTTTTTACACAACGTTTTTATTCAATTTGCCGTTATAGTGTAAAAATTTTAAAATGGGTTACTAATGGGATCAGAAATTGCAACAATTTTTCTTTCACATTTTCACATTTTCTATTAGATATTAATATACTTAATCAAATTTTATTATAGATCATTATTTATTAAAATAAGTCGTATATGTGCTGGAATGTGCTATACATTCCTGATCACCAAAAAATAATTTAATTTTATTTTAGAAGTTTCAGGAACACATTAACAGAACTTTAACGCACTGCAACCCACATTACAGAATCCGCCGAATTATTTCCGACGATTTTAAAGATAGTTTACTCAATTTTGCTACATGGGGTTATAATGACAAAATTTAGTGAATTTCATCATGATCGGTCCATTATTTCACATATACCTCATAAAATTTGTTTTCGGAATAGTGGTTTAACGCACATAAATGTCTACAATTTGTCGTGTTTATGTAAATTTTAGCACACATTAGTTTTGTACAAGTCTACATCTTGGTACCAAAATTTATAATGATCGGTCCATAATTGTCATATCTTTTATCTAGACTCCACTACCTAAAAATTACCTAAACGTGCATAAATCTCACATTAGTGTTAACAAAAATATAAAATTTTATATACCTGAGTTCTAGGCAATCCCCATTAATATATATCGCACGTAAATATCAATATCGAAATAAAATTTAATACAACTAAGTTTTGTAGAACTATAGATCGCTCCATAAAATAAAATAAAAAATTGAAAATTAAAAAGCCCTTTTTCATGACATCCTAGGATAAAGGATATTGTTCATTTTAATGGTCATTGCGCCAGGAAGATATAACTTATAATTATATGATATATCAGTCCTTTCCATTGATACCAATTTTTAAAATCGGATAATACACATAAAAGTTGTTTAACCTTAAACTTTGTCCATTATTGACAAAACTGACCGAAGTGCACCACTTTAGAGGTTTAAAAAATATGAAACATGAAACGTAAAGCTAATATGAATTTAATATGAAAATATTAATTTTATATGTTTTACGAAATATAAAAAAGTTTTTGCACACTAACATATTTGCAATTTTAGACTTCCTTTTTATTTTTATAAAATTTTTTTTCAATTTGTTTTTTTTTTTTTAACTGGGAACGATATCTATGGACATCAATGGAATTTAGCATAGAGAGATGTAGGTGGTAACAATCGTTTTAAACATATTTTTATATTTTATAATTGGAACTACTCTACCATTATCGTACAGCATGTAATTTTGCCAAATAATTCTTGTAAAATCGAACAGGCAACAATTACGAAAAATTTATTCCATTTTTGTAGTTAGATAAAATTTTACATTTTTTGTACTAAAAATATTTATAATATAACGTAATTAATTTTTTGACATGGATTATAATGAAGTGAAAAAATTTTTTATCAATAGCTTTTTTAAACACATTTTTAGCATTTTCTACTACATTTATTTGTAAATTCGATTACTTTTAAGAGTTTGCAACACTTTATTTCACCATAACACACCAATATAATTAATTTTAAATAATATAAAAATGGAAATTAAAAATTATGTGGATTTTCAAAATAAGCAAATGTATTTTATCGTAAACAAGTTAATCAATATTTCATTTTGAATTTTTTTTTTTTTTTGCATATCAACTTAAACTCTACTTAAAATCACTTTTTAATATATTTTTTTTTTTTGCGAAATTAAAATTACTACAAAAAGTTTTCAATGAAAAACCGCGATTACAGAGAATAAACATTTATTCTCTCAGTTATTTATTTTTTATGTTCTTAGCACTATATCAAAGCAGATTAATAAGGTATAATCGTCAGGAGAGAGGTGTATTATGATTTCATTTGTTTTTTTTTTTATATGAATTCTAACATTTGTTCTACACCAAAGTCCATATATAAAAAACAATCAGCTGGGCCGACGATTATATCTGTCCGGTGCGCCCTGCACTATATGTTATCTTAAAATAAATATTGTCCGTCGCACAGTGTCCCATTCAAAAAATTAAATGGAAATAAATCTGGAATTTTCGAACGGCTTGTCCGACTTCCATGAAATTCCTCACCGTGATAGTAGAGGTGTAGGCGAGTTAAAGCTTCGAATTTGGACGATATAGACATAATGAGGGTGGGTCCACAAGGCCCCCAAAATTGAACACCTCGGGTATTGAAAATATTAAAAACGATCCAGAGTCGTTATATCTTAACCGATTTAAAAAATTTTTATATGAGTAGATTCCGCTAGTTGAGTTTTAGTTTAAGAGATATTTGGCTTCAAAGATTAAAATTTTTGACTTTTTAACCTACCTTGGTGAAGTTTTTTCGCTATAGCGGGTCCAAATTTTACTAAATTTTTTTGAAATATTTTTGATTTTATTAACAACAAATAGCAAAATTGTGTAAAAAAAAAATTTTAAATCTCTACGGAGTCAAAAGTCGATTTTTTTGCTAAAAAAAAGTAGTTACATTCTTTTTCAGTTATAAACAAATTTTCTTAAGTAATATATATAGCATTTATACTTTTCTGAGAAAAAATGGTAAAACTTTAATCGTGCGACATATTTTATATATATATATATATATATATATATATAGTTTAATGTGTTTTTAAGTTTTTAGTAATAGAAATGTTTGCTCCCTGTTATCGGTTGGGAAGATATAGCAAAAAAAGGAAAAAAAAAACAATTTTTTGAAATATTTGAAAGTTTTAAAGAAGTTACTATAGCTTCAAATTAAGTATCAAAACATCTATCTAGGTGCAAAATTTCATTTAAAATATTTACTAACAATATTTTTTATAAAATTAAAATTGAATAATATGCACAAAAACCGATTCAACAATTTTTCCCCGCTTCTTCGCAAAAATTATGCAACGACTTTTTTATTATAAATAATATTACACATTTTTGAAAAGAAGACAATTTCTTATACACTGATGTATAATATGCTTACCTTCACCGTTCCATGTGTCAAAATTACACAAAAAAAAATTATGACTATATGTTTTTAATAAATATTTATTTGGTTTTAAATATAATTTTATTAAAAAAATTATTTAATTTGAATATTTTGTTGTAAATAATTTTAAAGCTAACATAAAAACAAAAACAATTTCCATTGTTTTGACAATTTCAGAAAAAATAAAAATTAATTAATACAAATTATGAAAAATATATATATATATATATATATATATATCTATATATATAAAAGAAAGTGATGTTAGTTACTATTGTTATAACTCAAGAACGACTAGACCGATTTTGATGATTCTCACCAATTCGGACCGGTCACCGGCCAGAAAAGGATAATACGAAAAAAAATTCGCGAAAAATCCGCGATAAAAAAAAACTCTTTTTTGTCATAATTTCTTTGCCTTAATAATCATTAAAAATATTTTTTTTAATACAAATTATAACAATTACTGTTTCTGTTTCTATCGAAACGCTTACTTTTTTGTGCAATTTGTTTTCTGGTGGTGGTGTAGAATTCTATTTCCAAACGGTAAGTTCCAAGTAAAGCTCATCATTTAGTGAGGTTGTGATATTTAAAACCATTTGTTGTATTTTTGGCATTCGTTATTAAGTGTTATTCACAATGCCGCGACCCCGGAGATCTAATATTTCGCGTCGAACACGTAATGCAAGTACTTATCGTAATATCGTCAATCAATTGAATATATATGAACGAGAAATCGCACGAGAACAACCCCGTATTAGTTTGGTCCGACTTCGTACATCACAAACGCAGGAAGAAAGGCAGGCGAGAAATGAAACGGCTCGGTTAGCAATGAGAAATCGTCGAGCAAATGTAGCAATTCAACAACTTTAAAATTTTTAATCAACGCATAAGAAGAATTGCTTCAAGTTCTGATTTGAATCAAGCAGCGTTAAATTACAACTGCAATTTCGACTACAGCTCTCATCATTCCGTTCAAAAAAAAGACATTGTCTATCCGCTAACCTTAAGATGAAGTAATAAATAAATATAAATTCAAATTTGCCTTAAATACATGCGTATCTTTTTTGATTGAGCCCACATCTACATCATATTTAAATTCTTCTGTAAAAAACACTTTATAATAGGTATTCCTTAGATTTTTATTTAAAGGTCGTAAATTTCATTAAAATATCAATTTAAATCGTTCAGTAATACAACACTAATGTTTGCTTAGGGCCAGCAACGCGGCTCGGGTCAGCTTCTACATCATATTTAAATTCTTCTGTAAAAAACACTTTATAATAGGTATTCCTTAGATTTTTATTTAAAGGTCGTAAATTTCGTTAAAATATCAATTTAAATCGTTCAGTAATACAACACTAATGTTTGCTTAGGGCCAGCAACGCGGCTCGGGTCATCGTTCAGTAATACAACACTAATGTTTGCTTAGGGCCAGCAACGCGGCTCGGGTCAGCTTCTACATCATATTTAAATTCTTCTGTAAAAAACACTTTATAATAGGTATTCCTTAGATTTTTATTTAAAGGTCGTAAATTTCGTTAAAATATCAATTTAAATCGTTCAGTAATACAACACTAATGTTTGCTTAGGGCCAGCAACGCGGCTCGGGTCAGCTAGTATATATATATATATATATATATATATATATATATATATATATATATATATAACTTAAGACTGGAAGAAATGGCAGCGCAAAATTAAAGTGGACCAGAAGTATTCATTATATGGGACCAGTGTTGCCACGGCAAAAATTTTTTTCTGAACAAAATTTTGGAGAAAATAATCAAATTAGGAAAAAAATAACCAAATTTTATAAATTCAAAGTTTTATAAAAATTAATATAATCTTAATATATGTATTCAGGTTTTAAATACTTTGCATATTAATCATAAACTTTAGTTAGTTTTTAGGAGAAAAAAGTATTTAAAATTTAACTGTTTAGAACAATGTTTATCAAAACGTGGTCCAAGATCTAATTTTGTAGGGAGTCTGGATATAAAGATAAAAAATAAAAATTTAATTATTCTCACATCCTTATGATATGATGTCGAAAGAAAACCAGGTTGTAATAATTTTAGAATTGCAAAATAGAGCATTAATAGAAAAATAAGGTTCAATTTTACAATTATGAGTTTACTGAAAATGAATTTAGTTATTTTTTATAGGAACTTAGCCATCTCATTTGGTAATATGAATTCCATTTTTTAGAAGCGTTAAAATCTAAAGATTTAAAGTAAAAGATATTTAATTTAATAGATTTAAATAAGTTAATTTAAAAATTGTAAACAAAATTGTGGTCCAATTGAAAATACATGGGGACTGATAGAACACTTTTATTGCAGTTATTTGTAAAATAATGTGGTAACTATTTTAAAATTTTTGTTATTATTTAATTATGTTGTCTTGCACAGTTTTAATAAATAAATAAGGTATATTTTTTTATTCTTTTATATGGTGCTGTAACCATATTGGGGGACATCCTAAAACAGAAGTTCCCACATGTAAATACAAACTGTAGCAAAAATTTCAACGCTTCATTTCCAAGTAGCCTGTAAAAAAAAATATTCAACAAACGAAGATTTATAGTTGGCATACGAATTATTATTTAGTTCTATTGCTTATTTTTAAAAAATTATCGAATATGTCACAATAGCAATGTTGAATGGAATACGAAGTAAATTAGTTTGACAAGAATCGGTTTTAAGCTGTAGATAATATCGGGGAAATTTATTGTGAATCCAAGTATGAATATTATTATAGTTTTCACATATTCTTTTTGAATATCAAATGAGTCCAAGATATCATTCAGTAGTGGAAATGAGGAATATTTTGGTAGAGGAGATTAAAAACGTCTTTTCCATAAATAAATTTTTCACATAAAATCACTTATTGAATCAAATTCATTTAATATATTTGCTTGTCTGTCTTATAATTTAACGTTAAGATTAATATATACAAATAGTTTTCTGTAAATTTTTTATAAAAATCTTAATTTTTGTATAAAAGAAAAATGTCTACTTTTGTCTTTAGTTCGTATAATGTCTTCAGCATATTTCCCTTCGAAATAGAATATTAATAGAACATTAATATGAGGTAGTAATTTCTTATGTTATGCGTTTAATTCGATATATATAGGACTTTAAGAATTATATTTCTTAGTTTGAAGAGCATTAAGATTTCCTGCAATAAAATAGAAGTTGGCTTAAATTAGAAACATCAGTCATTTCATTATACTGCAGATCATCAACTATTTTATTTTATTTTTTTTTTTCAAAGTTGTCTGACAGAAGGATCTTATGACTTTTTTGAGGGCTTATCTAACTAACAACGAAGGCAAAGCAAGGCTTTATTAGAAGTTCACCAATTGCATGTGGTTTCTTTGCTTTTGCTATTAGCATTGATATATTTCGGGGATGCTGCAACAACATCATAGCTCAAAAAACCCAAGTTTCAAGTTAACATCACTAGTGCATAATAAATAATCTGTTTTATTAGCAGACAAAGATAAAAGAATTTTGTCCAAATTTCATAACCTATTGTATTCCATGAAACAACGAATTATTTCATTTGTGCATCGGCTATTACGTAGTCAACATCGTAAAGTATCATAGAAGAGTGATCAAATTCCAACATAATATTATTTTCATTAAAAAAAAAAAATGAATCTCCTGTAAAAATCGATTTTTTTGAGTTATGATTTTCTTGCAACAAATGGTCTGAACAAAGTTTTCTTCCCATTTCACCTGTATATATTGCTTTTAACGTCCAGTTTGCTTGATACAGAACTCTTGGTATCCTGAAACGAAAATCTTTTGTAAACCAATGCCGAAGTTAGAGGAGTGGGAGTTCTTATAACTTCTTTTTGCTTTCTCATGAATGATTTTCATCTTTTAGGACACTTTCTCACTCGTTTCTCAAGGAAGCATTAAACGAAACATACATAGTCACAATTGATCTTAACAATATTACTTGTTCAATTGTAGTTTTATCCTGATTTTTTTTATCTATCCTTTTTATGTGGTTTCGAGGTCCGCTTAAAAGTCTTCCTAAACTGTAAATGGTAAGTACAATTCAATTACAATTATATTAAATTTTAATAACGATTGGTTTTTTATGTTGATTGTATCATAACTGGAATTTGAAGATGTTTTAAAAAAATTGCAACATTGTTTACTTTTTGTATTACTAAGGATTATTTATAATTATTTTTTATCTACTTTATTATGTACTATATTAACATTACTCTTTATTTATATACACATTGCATTTCACATCATTTAGGTTACTTTTAAATTAATGTTATTTTCTTATCAAGAATTCATCACCAAATTTACATACAATTACTTGTTTACCATAATATGATTATTATAGTATTTATTTTAAAAAGCAATAATTTTGTAACTTCACTTTTTAAAAATTTTATTAAACATTTTATAAAATCAAAAATAAATATTGTTTAAAAATCTACTAGAAACTAAACATTATTTTTATTGGTTAAAAAAAAAAAAAATATATATATATATATATATATATATATAAATATATATATATATAATTGAATTTTATTAAAATTTTTAAATATTCAAATTTAGTAAAAGTAAAAGTATTTTAATAAGAAAAATTTAATTTTTTTCATTTGAATGTTTGATTGTACTAACTCAGTGATGGGTTCGATTTTAATAAAAAATATAAATGGTTTTATAAATTTAGTAATGAAATGCGAAATTTATTTTTTTCTGTGTAATTATCGAAACATTACACCTCTTAGTAAATATTACTCTAGTCTAGTTAAGTTCTTCATAATGAGTAGATAACTTAATGGAACACTGTGTGTCAGTGATTCTTTGATAGAATAGATATCACTTAAAAATACTATAAATAAAATTTGAATAAATATATTTGTGTTGTTTATATGAAGTATAAAAAATATACGATATAACCCGCTTGGAGATACATACATACTACATATGTGCATAGGTACATGTTTTACTTATACATACCAATTACACATCTAAATTTTCGTCTAAGACCCCATAAAGTGTATGTATTCTAGGTCCTCGTATAAATCTAAGGCGATCCTTTTATGTCGACCCGCCTGTGTATATGTTGAAAAAACGATAAGGCTCAGAGCGGTCCTTATTCTCTTTCTATAAGGTTTGTTTGGTATTGGGAATCAGTTCATGAACAAAAAAGTTATGAGCCAAATACTAGAAAAGTGAGTGTCCGTCGTAACTTTTTTTCATATTATACTGCAATGAAGTTACGCACAAATAGTTCAAGGATCCACCCACCTCCCATATAAAGTGAAATTTTAAATAGCTGAAAAAAAGTTTCAGATAGTGTGTATAATAGATTCGATCAAGCCGATTATAATATCCTTACTTGTTTATTTTTAAAAAGTGCCTTTGACTTTATGTATTAAAAATAACACTCTATTAACAAAATTATTGAGAATGGTCAAACACGCTTTAAAATTTAATATGAAACAGTATTGCCATATTCTCAAATACGTTAGAAATTTACAAACGCTGATTTAGATATTTTTGTTTAACATACAAATATGTAAAATATGTTTATAAAACCACAATATATTTTTAAATACAATAAATATATTTAGAAGATATATGATTTTTTACAAATTTGTAAAGGATTTCCAAAATAATATTTGTTTAAAAGATCAGTTTTAAAATTAATTCGAACGGCTGATGTTGCGAAAATATAAATTACAATTTATCTATTCCTTTTTCAAATTATTTAGATTATTAATATATGTAGTTGATTTCATGTTTGTACTTGTAGCAAAAGATTCGTTCAAAATTTCACTTTCGATTTTTACGAGGTTTTACGGACGTATCAAAAATATATAGTATTTTTTATACCCCACACTACCATAGGTGGTTGGGGTATTACGCGTTTGTGCTGATGTTTATAATGCACAGAGAAATTCATCCAACATCTACCTTAAAGTATACCAATCGACTCAGAATTACTTTTCGGGTCCGTCTGGGTGGCTGACTGTCCATGTACAGAGTACAGGTTGCAATTTTGCAGATAATTTAATGAAATTTGGCACGTAGGACTATCATGGCACAAGGACGAAGCCTATTGAAATTGGTTATAATCGGTCCTCCCGGAATAGGGGCTTAACGATTATAAATGCCTTAAATATTGCCATATTTTAATGAAATTCGGTGTAAGCAAGTTTTCTATAAGTATCAATCTTTGTGCCAAATTTCATGAAGATCGGTCTATAATTGATCATAGCTCCCATATAAAACCTTCTTTTGAAAATCACTTTAACGAGCATAAATAACATACACATGTTAGTATCGCTGCATAATTTACCATAGCTACCATATAAGCCCACTTTCGGGAATAAACCTATAAAATTCATAAAAATGTTAGTATTAACGTAATATTCTGTATTCGTATATTTTATTTTGCACTTAGTATAAGTATCGGTCTACAATTGTTCACAAGTCTAATATAAAACCCATCCACGAATTTTGATGGACATGCACACATAGTCGGGCTTGACTGATATATCTTTCTTCCTTTTTTTCTTTGTGGTTATGTACACTTTATGTTGTACACGATGTTCTAAAGGTAGGTTAAATCACAATTATGGTCCCGATTATGTTCACTATTATAAATCTGTATACCTTTATTTTTAACTTTTATTTTGTATACCTTTGTGTAGGTTATATATGTGCATTTATTTTTAATATCGGACTTAAAATGCAATTTTTAATTTTAGATTTTTAACTACCATAACATAAACGGTAATTTTTTGTCTATTAATATACATTAAAGAATTTGTTGCTTGTCAAATATTAAGAATATATTAACGAATTTTATAAAACTAAAATATGAAAAAATCTATGCAGGTGTCGTAGATTAAAAATTTCTTTAATGATTTTTTACCATAGTGGCTATTATGGTGGGTTACATCAACCATATCCTATCACTTTTAATTTGTATTTTAAATATATTGATGTATGTAGGTAATTTACATGCGGAAATTTTTTATATATTGTTGAAAATAGAATTTTGGCAATTTTATTTAGCTTTTTGCCTTAAACCTCCATAATACTGACGACGTTAGCGAATGTTATTTAAGCGAACAGATTTGAGTTCCATAAAAACCAGTTAATATTGGTACAAAATAGCTTTGATGTGCCATTAAAAAAATGTAAAATTTTTTCGAACACCAAAAGTAAACGAATTTGAAGAAATACCCATATACGTCTATGGACGTGTATGTAAATAAATACTCTAAAAGCAATTTACACAGCTGATCTGGTTTAGTTGTCATTGGAACTTCACTTCAAGTCAAGTTTTTATTGAGCGTTTTTTGTCAAACTAATAGTAAATGAATCAGTGAATGAACCAAAATAACATGTAAAAATTAAAATAAAACCTTCCCCCGTAATAATTCCCTCTCTTTAGAAGATCATAAAATTTTACGTAGTTTATTTGAATATAGTAAATAATTTATTAACATGTGAGTATTTACGTATGTACTTTTGTCAATATACTGAGCATTATTAACAGGGGCTATAAAAGCGAATTTAAATGCAAAATGGTGCAGTTGTTTCATTGTTCTTTTTTTTTTTTTTTGTTTCTCTTTGCTGCACTTTTTAGATATGCACATGCCATGCAGGAACATCCAAACGATTCAAAAATATAAATACATATAAACATGTTTGAAAGTTGCTTACATTTGTATTATTTTTTATTATAACTCCAAAATATATAAAATAATTTCAATTAACTTCTAGACTGGAACGCAATCTTTAAATATTATTTACTAACAATTTGTTTTCTTTTATGGCGCCGTTGCAATTTTCTTATACGCTTTTATTTTTGAACTTTTTTTGTGTTAATACGAACACTTTAAAAATTAAATTTTTCAAACCGCTTTTGTAAACCCACTCTTCCGCAAAACAAACATTCGGCGCGAACGAAACAATAATACTAAAATCAGTAAATAAATTGTTCTCGTTGATGATAAAAAGTGTGTGTTTTAAACATGTTGCTGCAACAAATTTCCCATGCATAGGTACAAATCAGTACAACCCATCACCCCCCAATACTTGATAAGATAACAACAGGTTTCTTTGGCAACATTTATGTTGAATTTAACAACAAAACAAACGTCACTTGGCAGTTTCGTCACTAATAAGTATCATATGCAGTGTTACCAGGAGAAGAGAAAAAAGAGGCTAAAATGAACTTTAAAAATGGCTAAATGTTCCAAAAAATTAGGCCAGTAAAATGCTAGCATTTTTCAACTTTAAAAATATAACCTTTTCTCGTTCTCATTAGTTTTTGATATTTTTTTATAGACATTGTAACAAATTTACAAATAAGCCATGAAATGGTTGCCACCAAAATAATCCAATAAAAAATCACTTAAAAAATTTCAATACAAACTTGAACTTCATATGAAAAATTATTCAATATTTTGAATTGTTTTTCGTAATTTTTGGATTATAATTACATTTTGATTAAGCATTTTAAAATTTTTTTGTGAAAAAATATACAAAAATTATAAAATTATTAAAAATGAAATTAGTATTAACAAATAAGAAACAGATGTGAACAAATATATACTTCAATCCATTTAATTTATTTAGATTTTCAAAAAAAAATAATAATAATAAAATTTTATGGAAATCTTTTTAACATTTGTATCAATAAACTTTTTAGGAAAATAAAAACGAATATTACGTTTTTATTTCTTCTTCAAAGGTATGAAAGTATGACTATCAAGTTCCTTTGCTTCAATTACTTTTGATACACTTTCTTCAACTTTTAAAGAACTACTTATTGCAGACTTTTAAACTCTGTAACAGTAACAATAATGGAGCATGTATTACTCAAAAATTACATTCACAGCCAATCCGTACAATAATCATTTTATTCCGGGGATTTGAATAAATTTGTTAACTTTATGGTACCATATTCACTATTACAGTTACTTTTTATAGTCTTCAGTGCACTGTTTTTGAGATACATGTAGGTTCATCTTGCCAAAAACTTTACATCCGGCGGAAAACTGTTTTTTTTTTAATTTATTTATTTTTTTTTTTATGTTAGAAAAATAAAATAAAAATACCCAAAAATCGTTCAAAAATCCTTAAGGCTGAAAAAACATCCCCAACAACTCCCCAAACCAATTTTTTCATCCCCATTTTCCAAAATAAATCCCCTAATATGACAACACTGCAACAAACCTACCACAATCCACATCGGTATAAACATACATATATACGGAAGTAGGTGGGTTTCTTCTATTTGTTAACGAAAGTTTAGTTGTAAGTGTGTATCCACAGCACATCGGGGCAAATGGTATATTCTTTTACTATGCGGGCCCTTTAAAGATTACATTTCTTTCTAAAAATCAAATATCTATGTGTTTTTACTGAGGTAAATTAAATACAAAGGTAAAAGGTATCGTTACCGAAAATGCAAAAGGCTCTAATTAACATTTCGTAAATTCAACAATCGATGAAAAAGAACAGTCTAAATAAAAAATGTGTATTAAAAAATTATATCAATGTTATTTAAAGTACACTTACGTATTTCTTTATATTGCTATGGTAATTCGTAGTTTTTAAGCATAAATTATTAACTTTAACTTTTAAAATGAAGTTTGTTAAGACCGGTTGCATTTAAGATGATGGTATTTACCATTTACGTTCATACATTTTCTGTCGAAGATATTTTGATATTGATAAATTTTGGAATTTTCTACAAAAAAAAAAAGAAAAAAAAACTGGTACGCTTTTCTTCGAAACGCATACAAACATTAAAAATACCATAGCACCACTTTATGAGCAATATTGTCCTAATGAAAAAAAGCACCGACTGTGATTTATAAAATGAGTTATACATATGGGCCATTATCTAATATTTTTAACTTGGCTGAAACCGATTATAATCCTTAACAAGTGTTGTTGTAATACTATTTTAAACAAACGGCTTGCAGATCTTGAAACTAATAGAGTGCAAAATTTTAGCACCATATGTTTCATTTTGTAATCATGATTGTTGTTAAAATTTCAAAAAAGGGCTTAAAATTACTTCACTTTTTCCCATTCTTATACAATTTGATCCTATATAAACTAATTACTATAAATAGCAATATTAATTAGATTAGTACATAAAGGTTTACTATTTTTGATAAATTTTTAAAAAGTGACATAATAATTTTTTTAAATAAAATGTGTAAACCTACTCGTATTTTAAAAATAATATCAGAAAAATAGAATTTTTGTAAAGATGTGAATAGGTTTTAGGAAAAGCGAAATTATGCACAATGTAAAGATTCAATACCTTCCAAATATGTTAAAAGATCAAAAATTTTAAATGAAATATTTATCGAAAAATACATTTAAAAATGCAATTGGATTAATATGCATTTTTTAAAAAACTTTCTTATTTTTGAAATGTTCGTATTAAAAGCAACATTTGCAAAATTTAAACGCAGTTCAAATAATTAAAATTCACAAGGCCATTCCAGAGAAGTCAATAATTAAATTTACATACTTTTGATATCTTTTAGGTTTTTTTAAGAAAGTGAAAAAGTGAAATAAAATCACGAGTTTTTGCAATTTCGCGGAACTGAAAACTGAAATCGATATAGATATCTGTGGACTCTTTGCGTGTAAACTTTTGTGAAAATCGAACAACATTCGGTAAATTTTTAGACGTTCTTTCATGGAATTGTCCATATATATTTTTACTTACGTATTTTCATTTATAATTGTTATGGTCGATTTTCAATAAAAGTCTTTTTTTTTTTTGCAAAATTTTGCATTTACATAAATTTCTACCTATTGTTCTGTTATTTTAAAGGACAAATTATCACAAACTCATTTTTTTCTATGTCTATATTCAAATATTTTATGAAGCACTTTAACACATTGGAAAGTCGCGTTTAACTGAATTTTATATTTTATAATTAAAAGAATTGGGTGATTATTAGTACTAAAATTGAAAAATAAGCAATACCTAACAAATTATAAGAAAAATATAAAATTTTTAAAACATGTAAAAAAATTTTAACCGCGATCGGCGCTGAAACTTCTTCGATAATCGCCAAAAGTATTATATCATTTTTTAATATTTTTAATGCTTTACTAGCTCATGCTATGGTATTTTTATATTTTGAAAAGTTTCCAAAAAGTCATAACCATAAAGTACATTAGAGTGCATCGATTTGTATGAAAACAAAAAATGTTGCAAATGTAACCCCTAAAATTAACTAATATAAACTAATCCGCAAAATATTTCGGTTCAGTTATTTCGTTCATGTGAGCTGGACCATTTTTAAAATACCTCTAAAAATATAGTTTTCGATAAACTGTATTTTTAGCTTTTAGCCAAAAAATTATAATATACAATGTATACATGTTGACTCATACGTAATCAGCAAAAAGATTTTTAAAATTAGTTTTCATTCTCATTTAAATTTTAGTAAAATTTTCTACGAATTTTTTTAAATACTATTTTATTAAAGTTTGAATATTTCGAACATTTTTCATCGTAATTTAGAGCATCATTGGAATGGTCTCATTCAGTACTATTGATAAATGTATCCATTTAATCCTTTAGTAAAAAACCTAATATTTTGGAATCACCGGTCCATAATAATAGGTTAAGTTAAATGTTATTACATGGTTATTTAAGAAAATAAATGTCAAGAGAAGCATAAAATTGTCAAAAAACTATAAATTGGTGTAAAATAGCGACTAAACTTCAAAAACTTGAATAAAGAATTTATTATATTTTTATAAATTCATTGATAGTATTTAATTTAATAATTTAATAGTATTTATTTATTTATTGTTAGTATTTAAAATTAACTTAAATGGACTTGTACCATTCTATTGCTGAAGAACTTGTGTAATTGATCTTATTTAAGGCATTTTTATTTGATCTTCATTAAAGCAATTTTTTCGAAATGTAATAAGAGGGCGATTAGCTTTTAAACCTGCCCGAATACTATCAGTTAATGTTGTAAAAACAACATTTTTTATTACATATTATTTTTTTAACGATAATTTTAGAACTAATAATAATGTCTACAATTAGATGGACAAACAAATGGATGATGAATAAAAAAAGGGAATCAAATTTCGACATAGTTGATAAATTTCAGTTTTGTCTTATTTTTTAACATTAAAATATTAATTGAAACTTTGTTTTAATAGTACATAATTTTTATTAAAAAATTACAAACATTTTTTATTTTTAAGCGCATATTTTTCGCGTTTTTAGTGCACATTTCTGTTTTTTATTGCATATTTAATATGCATAAAACCATTTTTAGAGCATATTTTTAATCATAGAGGTATAGCTAAATTAAGTGCTGCACCGAAACTTTTTGAGCAATGTCTAACTGAACTAATCTACCATGAAATTTCTTCAATACTCACTCCTTACCGACATGGTTTTCGAAAAGGATACTCAACAGCAACCAATTTATTACGCCTAACTAGATTGATAAATAATGGTTTCACAAAAGGACAATATATCGATGTCATATATATTGACTTCAGTAAAGGGTTTGAAAAAGTTAACCAAGACCTCCTATTAAGAAAATTGTTTTTAATGTTGTTTTCAATCAGAGCCTTATACTGGATAAAATCATATTTGAGAGGTCGACAACAGCTTATTCGTTTTAATAATGCCCTATCTAAACTCATATATACTAAATCATGGCGAAATGAAACAGGTGGCAGAAGTTCTACAACAACAGCAATACGGCGAATTCATTATTTTTTTTATACATACAGTTTGATACTTCAGCGTGTAAGCAAAAGTTATGCTTATCTGGAGTTTGACTGTTCGAGGTACTTAATGGGCCATAATATAAAAAAATGCAAACATACATATGTACTACTCATGAAGTCCTGGTTCTTATGGTGAATACGAATTGGAGTCCGTAAATTAATTTCTTTACCTTGGTGTGCTATTCGGTTTAAAGGTCATATTTAATACACATATTATTATGGACAAATAAGGCACGTGGCGTTCTTGGATTTATTAGGTTAGACCAATTCTAAAGTACTGTTCTCTAATATGGAATCCATTTTATAACATCCATAACAAACCAAAACAGTTCGTAATTTTTATTTTAAGAAATTCATATCCGGATTTGATATAAAATCGGCCATAATACATCATAAAAAATTACCAGGTCTGAAGAGTCGTAGAATAAAGTTAAACATAATTTTCATCATCAAGCTTATATCTGGCAACATCGAAGCAGAATTTCTTGTGAATATATTAACTTTAATTATACCTCAACTTCCAACAGTGGGGTAGAAACGTCAAAAAATGGAGCTTTATGCAGGGAAAAGTTGTGTTGTAAGCACATCAAAGAAAAAAAAAATACATAATTTATAATTTTTTTTAGCCTAAACCATTGCCTGTCCGTGCATCAAAAACTAACATTTCAGCTAATATGTAGGTCATCGTTTTTGAGATAACTTTATGAAATTTCGTATGTGATCTTTTCGTAGGCCAATAATAAGCATTTTAAATTGGTTATAATGAAACGCTTATAAAAGTATTAGTTATGTCTGTATTTACATAAAATTTATAACAACAAAGTTTTGTCTAAGCAAAAAATATACCATTAAATTTCATGTGGATCGGTCCATAATTGACGGGGGCTCCCATATAAGACACCTTTCCGAAAATCATTTTTACCGTAATAATGCTTTTATAAATGTCCGCAAAAAGATGAAATTTAATACAAATAAATTTTATTAAGGTGCAGTCAAATTTTAAAACTATCGGTCCATAATTGTCCGTAGCTTCTATATAAGGACCTGTCACGTCAACGCTAATTTCAAGTTATTTTTGCGCATTCAAGTGATTTAACAAGCAAAACTTGCCCAACTGTAACTTTCTTAGTCGTTTACTCTATTTTTAAATAAAGCAAATAAATAAGTTAAATCAACTTCAATTTTAAATATATAATACTTCCATTTTATTTTGTTTTTATTCAGAAAACAAACATGTTTTCTTTGGAATTTCTTATGAAAACACTTTTTTTTTTTAATTTCATACTACACATATTACGTAAAAGTACAAAATATTTATTTTCACCCAAGTTCGTTTAAAACCTTTCTGAATTTCTATAAATGTCCATTTTTTTTTATCGATTAAAAAAAAAAGATATTAAAAATATTTCTGCAACATTAACTTTAAAAAAAAATACGTAAATATATTTCTAAATACATAATATAATAATATACATAATATAATTTGTAAAAATTTTATATTTTCTGCATATAAGGATTTTTATCCATAGACATAAAAAAATAAATAAATAAATACATAAAGTCGAAAACCTTCTAGTATTCCAGCGAAAACCCTTTTTAGTATATGTATTTAAAACAAGGCATTTTGGTAGGCCTACATATTATTTTTTTCCTGATGATATGTAAACAACAAACATACATATGCATATGAAATTGACAATGTTAAATGTAAACTTTTTGGCGCCAAATGAAGAAACTATGCAACATGTATGTATTATTTTACTTTCTACTACATAAATATCACTTTATTCATGTTGATGTCCTCACAAAAAGTTTAACACTTGAGTGCCAATGATTGTAGATTTGATGATTATACTTTTTTATACATACACAGATATTTTTGTACCCAATGAACATTTGCTAAACATATTTAACCAGGATAAAATTGTATCACTTAAATGAACAAGAATTGAAAACCGGACTTTATGGAGAAAATTTGTCCGACATTTATAGGGTTTTTAATTTTCCGACTTTTTTCGACTCCCGGAAATCGGGATTTTATTAAAGGGAAAAATATAATATTATTTAAAAAGCATGAAAACTAAAAAAAAAACTTTTTTACATATAATTTACAAGCAAATTTATCTATCCACTTCTAAACTAAAATATATGTATGTTTAAAGATTACTTTTTTTATAATATTATGCACTTATATTTGAAAATAGTTTTTATTAAATATTTCTGATAGGTAACAAATAAAATGTACATTTGCACCTGAATTCACAAACAAGTTTTAAATTTGAAATTTTTTTAGACACATTTTTTGAAAAATTAGTTTTAAATGACATTCTAAATTTAAAAGATATTTGTGAATTTGAGTGTTAACATTTTCAAAATGATTTTTTTAAAAATTCATTGTTATATGTAAAAATATATTCGTACATACACTGCCTGCCACTTGAATAAGCAATCACATTTTTTTTAACTTTAATTAAGTATATCTCCTAAACTAAAGTTCAGAAAAAAATAATTTTTTCAAATTTCAAAGTGTTGGATTTAGTTTCCTGAAGAAATAAAAAATATATATATTTTTTTTATACTAAAATTATGCATTTATTTAAAGACATGTATTTCTGTGGTACTATTTCATGTGTCACTTGAATAAGGAATTCTTTTAATATAAATCAGGAAGGCTATGATTCGAATTTCTTCCAATATAAACGGCTAGATAATTTTTAATTTGATATTTTTTAAATAGTTTTTATTCAAAATGGGACGTGGTAAGGCTCTTAATAACTCTGAAAAAGAAACAAATTCTGATTTTGAATTCTCAGGGTCAGAATCCGGCCGAAATAGCTAAAAACATTAATACAGGAAAGACAATTGTGTACAATTATTTAAATGACGTGGAAAGATATGGAAAAAACACGAAAGGGCAGAAAAAAATGGCAACAACTCCAAAAGAAAGACGAAAAATTCTTAGAATTGCATCAACTTCCGCCATGTCGGTATCAAAAATATGTGAAAAAAGTGGAGTCAGTGCCAGTCTAAGAACAGTGCACCGTATTTTAAACTCGTGCCCATACATAGTCCGACGAAAACAAAAAACACCACTTAATGAAAAACGCATATCACAACGTCTACAGTTTGATAAAAATACAATGATATGGTCCGACAAATGGTTTAAAGTTGTATTATCCGATGAAAAGAAGTTTGATATTGATGGTCCCGACGGGTATAACTATTACTTCCATGACCTAAATAAGGAGGAATTATTTTTGAGCCGCAGACACAGCCAAGAGGGCTTAATAATGGTATGGGGTGCCATTTCGTATTATGATACCATAGAATTGATTTTTGTATCCAACAAAATGACTGCAACGACTTACAAAAACATTCTGGAGGAAGCAATTCCAAAATTTTATGATTTCTTTGGACCCATACCTTGGACGTACCAACACGACAATGCTCCGATTCATTCCGCCAGAGCAGTAAAACAATGGATTAATCAATAAGGTGGATTAGCCCCCATATTCAACAGACCTGAATCCAATGGAAAATGTTTGGGGTTGTCTTGCAAGAAAAGTTTATGAAGGAGGAAAACAATTTGAGACGATAGAATCCTTAAAGGATGCAATAACGGAAGCATGGAGTTCAATTTCGCTAAATTACTTAGTCATTATACAAGTCGATGCCAAATCGCATTTTTGAGGTTATTTCTAAAAATGTTGGCAGTACTCATTACTAATTGAATGCTAGAAGATAATAACTTTCATTTTTATAGCCTAAAATTTAAAAATAAATTACAGTTTGCTTAGTTTTAAAATATTCCTTATTCAAGTGACACACGAAAAAGTACCACAGAAATACATGTCTTTAAATAAATACATAATTTTAGTATAAGAAAATATGTATATTTTTTATTTCTTCGGGAAAGTAAAGCCAACACTTTGAAATTTGGTTGCGCAAAAAATTATTTTTTTCTGAACTTTAGTTTAGGAGATATACTTAATTACAGTTAAAAAAATTTTATTCCTTATTCAAGTGGCAGGCAGTGTACATCTATTTTTTTTTTTTTTTTTTTTTTTTTTTTTTGTTTGAACTAAAAATGTTTTGTAATTTAAGTATCGTGTAATTGAGCATCGACAATAAAACCTTATAGAAAAAATCCTGGATGACGTTCATCACAGTTACAGAACACTTTTTAAGAAAACATAAATAAGCAATACGTTTTTAAGATTTTTTTAAATCTTACTTGGACTTCCGGTGATTCCTCCAAACTCACAAAAAATAATTATTTAGTCCTAAATATATAAAACTAATTTGCAAAAATTGTTGAAGG
The DNA here is from genome assembly GCA_932274085.1 of Protocalliphora azurea. NCBI lineage: Eukaryota > Metazoa > Arthropoda > Insecta > Diptera > Calliphoridae > Protocalliphora > Protocalliphora azurea. Next base: position 57,687,082 of record OW026521.1, on the reverse strand, counting down.
TGAAAGGTCAAAATAAAAAATCGTTGAACATTGAATGGTTTGGAACGACAAGAATGCAGTTTTGGAGATATTGGACGGAAATTTTATATTCTGTTGGTAGATAAGTGCATAAACATTCCATTACAAATGGGGTGGATAGAATCACTGCCACTCCCATACAGATTTTTTTTTTGTATGAATTTCGAACATATTTTTACAAATATTATTATAACAAATAATACTTTAAAGGTAGGCGTGGCAGGATCTAATCACACCAATCTTAGTGTAACATTTGCATAAATTTTTAGCCTATACCTTAAAATTTTGAAATAATTCTTAATAAATTGCTAATATGAGGTACCGCACATTTTATTCTAATATTTAAAAACATCGCAAAAAGTCGAAGGCAATATTCTCAAATATAATTTTACTGATTTTCCTTTATATACCAATCGTATTTTAAAATTGGAATTCGTCGGAATTTTTTAGTTCCAGTATTTTTACAGATTTTGAAATCCTGTAAATTTTTGTAACTCACTAATTAATAAAAAATAAATCTGCCAATATTTACTCAAAATACAAAAAGGCGCTCCTTAACAAAAACATTTGTTAGCTAAGAAACAAATTATGTTAATATTCCAAAAAAGGCAAATTTGATGTAAAAATGTGTCATTTTCTTTTTCTGTATTTTAAGTTTGTTTTCGTTATTATGATTCAGTAAATGATAATCAAAAAGGAAAAGCTGCCATTTATTTTATTATTATTTCTTTTTTTTTTTTTTTTTTTTTTTTTTGAAGTCGAGAAAAACGCTATTTTGCAAAGATGATTTTTGTTAGAAAATTAAGGTATTCTATGCTAATTTTCCAAAAATGTTAAACTTTGACGTAAAAAAGAGGAAACTATATTAATATTTTTTTTTAGTTTTTAGGATTTTATTCGACATATCGATATACTTATTTATAACCAAAAAAATTGCTACCAGTTTTTTATAAAAGTAGCGAAAATGCTCTTTTGCAAAGGCGTTTGCTGCTTAAAGAATTAGTATTTTTCATTTATTTACAGAAATGCGCAAACCTTAGTGTTAGGAAAGAGAATAAAACTGTATTTTTATAAATTTTTTTAAATATATGACTTATTAAAAAAATTGCCAGAATTTTATAAAATCACTTTGTTTCTTGGAAGAATTAATTTAAATTTTGTATTAATTTTTTAAAATAGAGTAATTCCATTTTAAATAAATTAAATTTTGACCCTTGCTTATCGATTTAGATAAAATTTGGTGCATGTGTAGAGGAGGATACAGAGGCATGTAAAATTAATTTTTCTCATTTTTATTTTGAGAACTGTGGCAACTCTATAGCTTTGAAAGTGATTAACATATTTATCTAAATGGCCATAACTTTTTTTATATAAAAGATATCAAAATAATTTTTTTAGAGTAGATTTGTCAAAGCTTGTGTTTTAAGATGCCATATAAAAAATTCTGAAAATATTTTTATTTTTTTTTTTAATTTTCTTTAGTGACGTGTATTTAAAAAAGTCCATTTTTAATTTTCTTTATATTTTTTGGTAGGAAGCCTTATCTTATAGAGATAACAAAAATAGGAAAACGTCTTAATTTCTCTTTTGATATTTCTTTATTTCAGAAGTTTATTAATTTATTATCAAAAAAAAAAAAAAGTATCAAAATGTTTAACAAACAAATTCAATATTTTTATGTGCTCAATATTCCATATGGCAATCTGAGCGTATGAGTGATATTAATTAAATGTAACATATATAACGCAATAACTAACTCTACTTAAAAAATTTCATATTTTTATAATATTTGATTTACTAAGCCAATTTCAACGAAATTTGGTACGAATATTCACAATACTAAGAGGCACTACTATGCGAAATAATTTTAACATGAGATTAATATTGATAGATTTATAACAGTTTTAAGTCAATGTACAAGTGTCCCTACTCCGATTTCTAAAACCTATAGCAGATATAAACACAAGATGTATGTTGAACGTTTACTAACGTTCAGGACTTTCGACCGAAATTTGCAAAAATACCGCTATTTTTAAACGGAGAACATATGGGATGTACGTGAATCCTTGCAAACTTTGGTTATTTCTTAAATTTCATTATATATAATTGTGCACCAAATTTCGAAAGTATAGAATAACTTCTTCTACTTTCTCAGATTTTTATATGGAAACCAATCACTGTGCATCGCTTAAATAACTATAATTTCATTAATTTTTAGCTAAACTAAAAACATTTTGAATAAACTAGATCCAAATATCTGTATTATTTTTACATGTCACAGTACAGTGACTGTTGCCGACAACTATATAGAAACTGTAACAAACATTGCACAGTGGGGCAGAATCGAAATTTTTTGGAAATAAATCTGTAACTTCTGATCGGCTGGTTGGATTTTCATGAAATTTGGTATAGGCGTAGCGGAGGAGTGTACAGTGTTAAGTTTGGAATAACAAACCCCTTAGGGGTGGAGCTAAGGGGGCTCAAAGTTAGGTACCTCTGACATAAAAAATTTTTAATCGCTTGCCAAATTTTTGTTTCTCGTCCGCTATCAAATATTTTTATATATTGTTGTAGGCCCTGATAAGACCTATAAAAAACATGCTTACATGTCACATTTATCTCTTATAGTTTTCAAGTTATTTGCGTTTGAATTTTTAAGCACCATAATTTTGTATGTTCTTGGTCCAGTTATTTTCATATATATCCTAGTTTTTCCGACCGATTTTATTAGTTTTTTTCCTATCTACTTAAAGAACAAAATTATCTATTGAATAAAAAAATTTGAAGTCGATATCTTCACCGAGTCCAAAAATAAACGATTTTGAATTTGAAAATTGCAAAAAAAAACGACTTTTTGTGTTTTTTTAGCCGAAAAAGTATCTACACTCTTTTTTATCTAAAATAAAATTTTCTTTAGCAACATATAATAATTTTACACTTTTCTGAAAGGCAACTTCACAGAGATGACTTTAAGATAAAAAAAAACAAGCCCAATAACTCAACTGGTCATGGTACACACCCTCCCGAATTCGACCCATTTTATATGAAAGTTTTGATTTTAGACCATTTTTTCTCAAATCCCAAAGCACGAATTGATAAGCAGAATATATCTTAAGAATCCTCAATATGTTGTTTAAAGTTTTAAATCAAAATCTACGGGCCTTCGGAAAAATGTGGATTCTATAGCCATAAATGTAAAAAATCCCATTTTTGGGAATTTTGATTAGTTTTTTGGGAATTCAGGAAAATCCTACCCCTGATTGAAATTTGGTTAACGCGCTTTTATTTACATTAATAAGATCCACATTTCTTGAAATTAAGATATCTTTATAAACAAGCGTGTAATTACAATTAAAAAATTTGTATTTTCTCCAAAAACCACAAATTGGGCCTTTTGCTTGGTTTATTCCTAAATAGCGAAAGAAATTTTAAAAATATGTATTCCATATTTATCCTTTAGCATATATAATTTCCGATATTTTGCAAAAAGAGTCAAGTCAATATCATATTTATATTTATATCTATATTTCCAATTTATTGTATATATGACTATATTTTTACAAACTTGCAACTTTTGCCTTTAGTTTTGCGTGAATAATTACTTAGAAAATTATGAATCTTTCTGTATACTTTTAATAATATCTATACACAAAATATTTTTATAAAATAATTAATAAAAATTTTTTTAATAGCGTTGCCACATTTCCCAAATTTAAGTAAATCTTTATCCTTTTCTAAGCATTCATATATTTCTATTAATGAATTTAAAATAACAAAACAAACAAAAAATTTCTATTTTAACAATAAGTATTTTATTAGTTTACATTTATGGTGTTTACCTAAATTTAACAAATGTATTTATCTATTGGTGATGTTTAAAAATTTATATATTTATGATCTAGTGGCAATGTACAGGTATCCTTTCCGGTAATACCTAGTTGCAGCATTTATCTATTACTGATAGTTCAAAATCTATATTTTATGAGCTAGTGATAATGCACAGGTAATATTCTTTATGGTGATACCTAACAGCAACATATAATATCAATGAATTCGGTATAGATACTCTTCCAAATTGACTGTTTCAAATATTTTACCTAATGAAAATTCACAGAATACCTGTACCTGTGCGATATATCTAATATATATATATATATAAATGCGCAGCTAATCCTTATGAACATCATAACGAAGTTGATTACCATGGTGATTACATTGAAACATGAACAATTGTGTTGTGTTCTGTGGAGTTTATCTAAAAATGATCTTAATCGTTTAGAAGCTATAGTGGAATTCATAAAAACTACATATCATGCAAAAGTGAAGGTCATTGGTAAACCTCAGATAGAGCGCTTTTTAAAGTTATACGACGTAAAAATGAAGTCCTTGAATCAGCGTACTAACAGATTAGAAATTAAACATTCCGATTGGTTGGCTACTGATATAGAAATATCGGCGTGCAAAATATCAACTGCAGCACCCTGCAAGACATATGATAATTTAAGTACAAGATCTAAGAAGAAAACACTGGCCCATAAGGATTTAGTGGAATATATTAAAGATAAATGACTTACAACCTATTCATAATAACCATAAACCAATACACATTCTACATATCCTTTCAACTTAGTCTAACAGTGATTGATGGAAAGGTTAGTAATGCCATTACGGAAACACATTCTTTTTGGAAATGCTCACTATGTGAAGAGAGGAAATCACAATTTTCGGATATTGGTAAACCAAGGAGTATTAATGAAGAATTTCTGTCTTTCGGAATATCTCCACTTCACGCCAGAATATGGTTCATGGAGCATTTTCTGCACATAGCATATGATTTAAAGTATAAAAGTGTGCCAGAAAATTTAACAAAACCTACAAGAAACAACGAGAATTTAAAAACACTTAGAATATTTGAGAAAAGTAGAATCCAGGATGAATTCAAAGAAGAGTCGGGATTAAACATCGACAAACCTCTGTTGACTGGTGGTAGTACAAATGATGGAAACACAGCAAGAAGGTTTTTCGGAAAGTTCGAATCTACATCAAGAATAACTGGTATTATAAAGAGTTACTTGAAAGGACTATCATACTATTAATGGCAATTAATAGTAAGCACAAAATTAACTCTGCTCGATTTGGAGAATATGCAACAGAAATATCTAAACTACTTGTTTCTCTATATCCATGAAAAGAAATGACACCAACAGTACATAAAATATTGTGCCATGGCGAAATTATAATTGAACGAAATATTCTTCCACTTGGAGAGCTTACAAAAAAGGCTCAAGAAGCAAGAAACAGAGATTTTAAGCATGTTCAATTAATCAGCTCCAGAAAATTCTCCAGAACGTCACAAAACTAGGATATTTTTAATAGCATATTGTTATCATCAGACCCTGTACTATCATCAATGAGAAAACGTTGGATTTATTATGAGCCTTTATCAACTCAAAATACTGAAGACTTGAAGGACCTTTATTATTTTTTAGATATGTATACAGATACAACAGATTATTTTATAGAAAATAAATAGTATAAGTTTAAAATATTAGAAAAATTGTCTACATAAATTTAATGTAAATAAGTAATAAAAAATCGTATTAGAAATAGAATATTTGTTACGGAAGATGATAAATACCAAAAATAATAATATTGATTAAGTTAAAATAGACATTTTTTGTTTCTTTTGTTATTTTAAATTCATTAATAGAAATATATGAAAGATTTACTTAAATTTGGGAAATGTGGCAACGCTATTAAAAATAAAAAATTTTTATTAATTATTTTTATAAAAATATTTTGTGTATCGATATTATTAAAAGTATATAGAAATATTCATAATTTTCTAAGTAATTATTCACGCAAAACTAAAGGCAAAAGTTGCAAGTTTGTAAAAATATAGTCATATATACAATAAATTGGAAATATAGTTATAAATATAAATATGATATTGACTTGACTCTTTTTGCAAAATATCGGAAATTATATATGCTAAAGGATAAATATGGAATACATATTTTAAAAATTTCTTTCGCTATTTAGAAATAAATCAAACAAAAGGCCCAATTTGGGGTTTTTGGAGAAAATAAAAATTTTTTAATTGTAATAACATATTTGTTTATAAAGATATCTTAATAAAATTTTGCAGGAAATGTGAATCTTATCAATATAAATAAAAGCGCGTTAACCAAACTTCAATCAAGGGTAGGGTTTTCCTGAATTTCCAAAAAAACTAATGAAAATTCCTAAAAATGGGATTTTTTACATTTTTGGCTATAGAATCCACAGTTTTCCGAAGGCCCGTAGATTTTGATTTAAAACTTTTAACAACAAATTGAGGATTCGTAAAATATATTCCGCTTGTCGATTCGTGCTTTCGGATTTGAGAAAAAATGGTCTAAAATCAAAACTTTCATATAAAATGGGTCGAATTCGGGAGGGTGTGTACCATGACCAATTGAGTTATTGGGCTTGTTTTTTTTATTTTAAAGTCATCTCTGTGAAGTTGCCTTTCAGAAAAGTGTAAAATTATTATATGTTGCTAAAGAAAATTTTATTTTAGATAAAAAAGAGTGTAGATACTTTTTCGGCTAAAAAAAACACAAAAAGTCGTCTTTTTGGAATTTTCAAATTAAAAATCGTTTATTTTTGGACTCGGTAAAGATATCGACTTCAATTTTTTTTTATTCAATAGATAATTTTGTTCTTTAACTAGATAGGAAAACAACTAATAAAATCGGTCGGAAATACTAGGATATATATGAAAAAAACATACAAAATTATGGTGCTTAAAAATTCAAACGCAAATAACTTGAAAACTATAAGAGATGTTTTTTATAGGTCTTATCAGGGCCTACAACAATATATAAAAATATTTGAAATCGGACCAAATTTCATGAAAATCCAACCAGCCGATCAGAAGTTACAGATTTATTTCCAAAAAATTTCGATTCTGCCCCACTGTGCATTGCTAATGTGAATGTTTAAACATAATTTTTTACAACAATGTTAAATTTAAAGACCTAAATTCTGTGCTACCGTTTTTTTTTTTTTTTTTTTTTTTTTGATGGGGTAACTACCATTTGCTTTATATGGAGGCTACTAATCCCCCTTGACCTATCCGCTTAAATCGAAATTTGATATAAAAATTATTGGTACAACTTTTCCAGAATTTCACCGTAAGTAATATTTGCTTTATGGTGGCTATTTCTCACCTTGGCCTATTCATCCTACATTCATTTCATTAATAATAAGATAGTGGTTCCCACGAAGGAAGGCTCTCACTATAATAGTTCCTTCGATATGATATAATAAATATTTGCTTTATATGGAGGTACCACTCCCCCTGCTCCGACCGAAAAATAAAATATCATATTTGGATTTGGATTTTTTGCTCTGAAATTTTTAATAAAATCGGTTCAGCCGTTTGAGTGTTTTAAAAAGTGGGCCTGGAATCCAATTAAGATCCAACAAAGTCTATAACATTTTCTAGTGCAATCACTATATGTAGGTATAAAATTTTTATGTAAATAGATTAATTAATAACGCGCAAAATTGAAGAATAGATTTTTTAAAGTACGTGTAAAATGTGGACATGACATCCAATCGATATCCAAAATAGCCTATAACTCCATCCGGTGCTGGTACTACCTGTGTGTCAAGTTTCTTGAAAATCGGTTTTTTTCTTTTGCAAAATTTACTTAGAATTTGAATTATGAACACTTCCGGTTTTTAGACCAATGTTTTTCTATTTTGGGATAGTTACTATTTTTTGAGGTTCCCCGCAGTATTTCTTTTCCCAAGGTTCCTGGAAATTTTTTAAAACTAGTTATAAGAAAAAAGGCCACGATTTCTTATAAAGAAGATTAGTTTTTTTTTATTAAATAAAGAAAAATTATAAATCTTTCTGAAGTAACGAAAAATGAAATAATATAAAAGTATAATGACATTTGTAATATTACAAAAAATTAAATATTTTATACAAATAAAATTAGTATCTTTTTGTAATTTATGTTAAAAACTGTGTCTTTAACTGTGGTTTTAATGCAACAATTTTTAAAAATATACCCCAATATATTGGATAGATTTCATTATAAATAGCTTGTAGTTTATTTACACTTTATTTTCTAATTTACATTATTATCTTTTTTTACCTAATTATTACCAAATTAAACATCTTAAACAAATCTTAAAAATCTTTAAATAATCTTGAAGTTATAAAATCTACATCTAACATTTAGAGATCCATAGCTTGGATAGTAGGTGCTATTTCAGAACAGCATGTTCTGTTAGAATGAAAAATCTCCCAACCAAGTAATTTTCTTATAATAGTGAGTATTTTCGAAGTCCAACTTACTTAATATTCATTTCCACAAATATAATAAAACTTAAGTATCTAAAATTTTAACATGACAAAAACAAAGTTGATTTAAAGTTTAATGTGAAACATCTTGTAGGTAAATTCGTTAGACCAATAGATAAACAAATACATAGATATCTGAGAAAAAAAACCCAATTCAATAGTCAAGAACCAAATTCAGGAAATATTAACGTTTATCTCAAATGACGGTTAAATAACTCAGATCAAAAGTTCTTTAACCGCAATTTTTGTATTTTATATATTTTTTTAATCCACGAACTTGATTTAAAATTGAGAATGATATAAAAAAATAAATTGTAAATTCCTCAATAAGAAGATTTTATTCGCATATTGAAAAATTCATTATTTAATTATTTATTTTTAGATTTCAGATTCAGATTTGGGATTAAATTTTAATATATAAGTAATTAAGTCTGATTTATTTAACGCACAACCCCAATTAGAATTTAAACTTTAAATTGAAATTTTGATTTATGCTTGAACATTGAAAAACTTTTAACTTAACGTATGCGGAATAAAATTGCAACAAAATTAAAAATTTTCTAATTTCACCAAAAATTAACATAAATCTTATATTATTTTTGAAAAAGATAAGTTAATACGATGGTTTTATATTACAATATTTGGATCCTTTTGTGCATTTTTGGAGCTTTTATGGAGAACTTGTTTGAGTAAAAAACTCGCTGTTGGAAATTTCCAAATCTGTCATTCGGTTATTATATTCTAGTTTACCTTGAAATTTTATCGATAGAATTTCATAAACTTTCCTCAGTTTAAATTGGTCAAAAACTTATTAATCGATTTTAATTTTAAATTATTTGGAGATTTTTAATTTTAACCCTTTAATTTAATTTAGTGATTTTAAAGATATGACTTTATTGGATAATATACCTCGATATATCTTTTTATGAAATCCGTCACCTCTGCATTACGCAGCTTAATATATTAATAGAATTTTGAAAAGTTAAAAATTCGCCATAAATTGATTTGATCTGTTTTCTCCTTAATATTTTTTAAGGATTTTAAATTAATTAAATTATAATTTAAAAAAAAGGACGCGGTGAAAAGAACGCAAATAATAAAAAGACGACCGAAAGTTTTATTGCATACTTTGCAAGTATTTTCTTTATTTGCTTTTATGTTTAATAAAAGCCTACTTTTTAATTTATAATGTTTTCAGCAAACCCCGTTACTTTTAACGTTATAAGCAACAGGGTTTCCTAATATAACTTAAATCTAAACAATGGTACGTATTATAAGATAATTATTATTAATTCAATTATTTGTATTATTATTATTAAAATTCAAATTATTTATTATTATTAAAAAAAGAAAAACAAAAAATAAAATTAAAATTCAAAATTTTAAATAAAAAAATAAAAAAGTAAAAAGTGGCCAAACATTCCGACCCCAGTGAAGGACTGAAGTCTTCACTCATCAGGCAGTGGAGCCAGTTTGTGGATTGGACGTCTAACTACGCCTCTTGTAGTCTTGACCTCCGCCACCCTGACCTTGCAGTCTTCGCTTTCGACAACGCTGAAGACTCCCACGGTCAGCCAATTCTGCGGCGGGTAATTGTCTTCGTGGACTATTGCCACTTGACCGACTCTGAGGTTGGGCTTAGCCTCGTTCCATTTGGCTTTGCCCTGAAGACCCAGGATGTAGTCTCGAGACCAGGCTTGCCAGAATGTCTGCTTGAGAACGCAAAGCAGACGCCAACGCTTCCATAACTTCGCCTCTTTGCCTCTCTCGTCTTCTGCGGAGTCCGCAGTGAACACCGACCCCCTCCTAACAACAGGTGCGCTGGAGTTAGTGCTTCCCCGTCGTTCGGGTCTGGAGACAGAGGTGCTATCGGACGGCTGTTGAGTACCGCCTCTACTTCTGCGAGCATGGTTGCCATCTCTTCTTGTGTTAGCGACGCGTTGCATACGACTCGCAGAAGTAGGAACTTCGCCTGCTTGACTGCGGCTTCCCAAAGTCCTCCGAATTGGGGCGCCCGGGGTGGAATGAAAGTGAACCTCACCCCTGATGACGCTGCGTACAACTCTACGACCTTACGACTCCTGTCGAACGCTTCTTGTGGAAGTCCTCCCCTGGCAGCGAACCTTTTAAAAGAAAGAAGAAAATAATCAGTAAATAGATCCGATACTAATTCTAAATGTACCGCTATATACATTTTTAATGGGGGTCTACCATGAATTCTTAACGAAACGTCAAATATTCTCTCGCGAAAGAGCTATTAAAGCTTTTGTACCAGCATGACAATTATCAAGATTAAGATTTCGCAAATACAGTGTGACAAAGCTGTTTCTTTTCGGTAATAAAAGTGCGAATTTGGTATTATAGTCCTAATCTGCATTTAACAATCTCCCACCTACCCTTATTAGTGAAAATGATCTACTTTCTTCGACAAACGAATGAATAAATGGCGTTAATTTTTGTACATTTGACGGTAAGACTTGAAGACTGAGGTCGCAAAACACATTGGTGTGGAATAAAATAGTGAGGAACATCTGGTATATTATCCAATATTATCATATGACCTAAGTCAAAATACTCCTTCATGAAATCATGATACATTTCTTTCATAACAATATCTTTGGAAATTTTTCGTTCCAGTGACAGAAATCGTGTTTTAGCGGTTTCGAAAGATGAACCTAACGTTTTTGTATCAGATTTGAAAGGCAAAGAGACTTCAAATCGTCCTGATGTTAAACGCCGTAATGAATTTCTAAAGATATTCTCATATTTTTGCTGTTCCTCTGGGAATTGGAATTTCTTCCAATTCCCAGAATTTTCTAACAATGGAATCTATACTGCTCTCGTTTTCTATTGAAGTACTTAAATGACAAACTTGGTTGTTATTCGAACCCTTTGATTGATTGTACTTTCCAGTAACAATCCAACCAAGTGAAGTTTTCTGTAAAATAGAGAGGCTCAGACTAGACTTTATTTGTCCTACACAAATTAAATTAAAAAATACTTCTGCATCTACAAGTAAATCTATTTTCTGAGGTTTATGAAAGCTAGGATCAGCTAATTCTCTGTTTTCAGGAACTTTAAAGCTAGTTGTAGTTATCATCTTATCAGGTTGTAAATTCGTTATAGAACTCAATACCCAAAACTTCGAAGTAAAGTGAGTAGAGTTTACCCTCGACGTAACAGTAAAATTTACACAAGATTTCGAAAATGAATTTGTTTAAACTCAATCTGCCTCCTTCTCTTTTTAATAGTAGTAGCTGTGCAAGTTCCTCAGTTATCAAGTTTGGTTGAGAATCGAAATCTAAAAGAGCTCTGGCTAATATAAAATCAGCAGAACTATTTCTTACTTTGACTACAGCCGTCGCTGAAATAATTCTTTCATCCCAAGATGAATAATTCACGGAAGCATGAGAAGTTGACGACTGTTCATAGTAGTTGCCCAATTGATTATTATTGCTACTAGAACTTGTATTGTATCTGTGTAGTAGTGAATTGTGAGATCCACTACAAATTCTGCGCTTAGATGTTGTACATCTGGCTACTGAATGACCCTTTTCAAACAATTTATACATGCTGGCACAGAATTTATAAAATCAAATCTTTGAATTACAGGCTCAGCAGTAAAATAAAGGCAATTATTAATTACATGTTGATTTAATTTACAAAAAAAAAAAAAAAAAAACATTTATCAGGAGATTGTTTAGATTTTGTAACATTTAATGATGTTTTATTATTTTTTTTATTAGAATTATTTTCAGTTTTATTCTTATTAAACCTCGGCCTTGAAGTTGAAGACTCATCAGCAGCAACATGCTGATATCGTTTGTTCAAGGCGGCTTCGCAGTCAGACCATAGTGGCAGCTTTTCGAAGTCTAACTGTTCTTCCCACTTGGATTTTGTGACTGGATCTACTTTTGACATCACTAAATGTATTAAAATAAAGTTTGTTATTTTCTTATCGTCGCCTATAGATAAAAGCGAATCATATATTGCTGAAACAGTATCAATCATGCTTCGCAAAGCAGAAGCCGAAGGTTTTATGATCTCTGGAAGATCAAAAAGTTTGACGATATTATCAAAAAATACAAGCACTCATTATCATATACCTTCTTTAAACTGGCTAATGCTTTGGGGTAATTATCTTCTGAAATCTTAAAAACTTTGACTGTTCCCAAAGCTTCGTCGGACAAGCATGATATCAAATGATTAAATTTTTCTATACCTATCAACGTCGGATCATTGTGGACCAAGTTCTCAAATAAGCTCATAAAATTTTCATAATCGGAATATTTTCCGTTGCATTTAGGGAGCTTCATATTTGGGAGCCTTGACTGATGTGACTGAATGCTAAAAGATGTTTCAGACACACTTATTTTTCTATTTTTAGCCAAAAGATTCAAAAACAACGATTTTGTGGTCACACAAATATCTTCAAGCTCAGCTCTATCATCATTATCGGGATCTAAATTATCCACTTCTGACTGAAGCTTCATTGCTTGCTCAATATAATTTGTAAGAAAGTTCAAACGATTCAATTGGATTAAATGAAATCGTTTTTTCCTGAATGAATTGACGAATTCGCACAATATTTTGTACAACTTTAGCTTTCTTTGTTAATAATTTCTCCAAATTTTCAGATTTGAAAGGAGAATCTTGGCGTCTTTTACCAGTCATTATTAATTATCAAAAACAAATTCCTCAAAGCAAAAGTCAACAAAACCAAATTAATTTATTGGTAAAATATATTTAATAACTTTCTGCTTTGGTATTAAGAATTATTAAATATATATATATATATATATATATATATATATATATATATATTTAATTTCAACTTCAAAGTTATTCTCTCGTCGGTTACACAATATTCTGATATTTCTTTGAATTATTTCTTTATCCAAATTTATCGTTAAAGTTCAATTGATTCCAAATAAAAATAATTTATTTAATTTTCCGAAAAAATCCACTTTAATCAGCCTTTGGTAAAATAAAATATATTTAATATTATTTATTTACCAAGCAAAAATCGATATTTATTTATTAAAATTGTTATTTAAAGTATGAACACACTAACTTTTTAATATTTTATAATTATATGCAATAAAAATTTTTCGATGCTTGTGTGAACGTACTTTCAACTGAATATTTTTAATTTGTATGAAAATATACTTTTCTATGCTAGCGTAAATGCAGTACACTGTTAACAGCTGATGTTAATAAATTAATGTAAGTGGTATAGGAACAAGTGGAATTGAACTGAATAAGTTGATGAACAACGAATAAAAGAATAAAGCACAAAAGAAAATAGTGATAAATAATAATTTATTTTTATAAAAAATATCACTTGCGAATATTGTGTATTTATTTCAGATATATTGTAAAATAAATTTTTTAGCAAATGATTGCAATACCGACGGCAAAACAAGAGATAATTTATTAAATTGTTTTTCGATATAAATGAGAATTTATACGTGAGCGTCTGTTTATTTATTATAAACAAAAGAACTAACACCCGCGATTGTTTCACTTTTAAGGGTATTTTTTTGTTTTTGTTTATATAAAATATTAAACCAATAAAATACTTCAAAGAGAAGTGTAAAGAATATCTTTTGTGTACGTCTTGCAAAGAGCGATAAATTTTTGAGTAATTTACAAAAATCTCTTAAATTTGATTAAATTACAGGCAAAAATGGATGATGGCAGCAACGATGATGATGATCTATTGTTGTTGTTGATATAGATGTTTTTATGTTTATATTTTTAATTGTTTTGATGTAGTTTGTGTGTTTTTATTATTTTGTTTGTTTTATTGTTTTGTTTATGATTATTTTTATGTGCTTTTCTTATTGTTTTGTTTAATAAAATATATATTTCTTTAAAACAATTCACTTTTTTATTTTTAATTTGAATAAAATGTTTATCAAAGAACTTTTTTCCAATCACTTCACTATTAATTGTTCTTTTCACTAGTCCCTGCTCGGGCGCCAGAATGTTTTTTCCTTAATATTTTTTTAGGATTTTAAATTAAATAAATTATAATTTAAAATAAATGGACGCGGTGAAAAGAACGCAAATAATAAAAAGACGACCGAAAGTATGCAAGTATTTTCTTTATTTGTTTTTGTGTTTAATAAAAGCCTACTTTTTAATTTATAACCATTTCAGCAAACCCCGTTACTTTTAACATTATAAGCAACAGGGTTTCCTACCATAATTTAAATCTAAACAATGGTACGTATTATAAGATAATTATTATTAATTCAATTATTTGTATTATTATTATTAAAATTCAAATTATTTATTATTATTAAAAAAAAGAAAAACAAAAAATAAAATTGAAAACTTTTAAATAAAAAAAATAAAAAGTGGCCAAACATGATCCATAAAACTTTTTTCTTCTAAAAACGTTTAGCCTTAATTTGTGTACTTTTTCTATTAATACACAGTGGGGCAGAATCGAAATTTTTTGGAAATAAATCTGTAACTTCTGTTCGGCATGTTCATGAAATTTGGTATATGCGTAGCAGAGTAGTATACAATGTTGTTTGGAAGAATGGCGCAACAAACTACTCAGGGGCGGAGCTAAGGGGGCTCAAAGTTAGGTACCTCTGACATAAAAATTTTTTAATCGCTTGCCAAATTTTTGTTTCTCGTCCGAAATATATTTATATATTGTAGTAGGCCCTGATAAGACCTATAAAAACCTGCTTACATGTACTATTTATCTCTTATAGTTTTCGAGTTATTTGCGTTTGAATTTTTAAGCACCATAATTTTGCATGTTCTTGGTCCAGTTTTTTTCATATATATCCTAGTATTTCCAACCGATTTTATTAGTTTTTTTTTTCTTAACTAATTAAAGAACAAAATTATCTATTGAATAAAAAAATTTTAAGTCGATATCTTTACCGAGTCCAAAAATAAATGATTTTGAATCATTGGTCATGGTACACACCCTCCCGAATTCGACCCATTTTATATGAAAGTTTTGATTTTAGACCATATTTTTTCAAATCCCAAAGCACGAATCGACAAGCGGAATATATTTTAAGAATCTTCAATATGTTGTTAAAAGCTTTAAATCAAAATCTACGGGACTTCGGAAAAATGTGGTTTCTATAGCCAAAAATGTAAAAAATTCCATTTTTGAGAATTTTCATTAGTTTTTTTTTTTTGGAATTCAGGAAAACCCTACCCCTGATTGAAATTTGGTTAAAGCGCTTTTATTTATGCAAATTTCATTAAGATATCTTTATAAACAAATATGTTATTACAATTAAAAAATTTGTATTTTCTCCAAAAACCCCAAATTGGGCCTTTTGTTTGGTTTATTTCCAAATAGCGAAAGAAATTTTAAAAATATGTATTCCATATGTATATTTTTACCAAATTGCAACTTTTGCCTTTAGCTTTGCGTTTTTTGTTTGTTTTGTTATTTTAAATTCATTAATAAAAATATATGAATGCTTAGAAAAGAAAAAAATTTACTTAAATTTGGGAAATGTGGCAACCATATTAAAAATAAAAAATATTTATTAATTATTTTTATAAAAATATTTTGTGTATAGATGTTATTAAAATTATACAGAAATATTCATAATAAGTCCGTGATTTTTTGAACTTCCCTAGTAGTTATATGAAATGCACCACTATTTGCATCAAGTACCACCTTTTTATAGACTCCTGTCAAATTTTGGGCAAGTGTCGTCATTTACTTTTTTCTAAAAATGGAAGAAAGTGAATTTCGAGTGCTCATTAAACATTATATTTTTGCGAAAAAGAAACCGTCAATCAATCCAAGGAAAAGCTCGATAAATAATATGGGAACTCTGCACCATCGATTTCAATGGTAAAAAAGTGGTTTAGTGACTTTCGTTGTGGTCGCACAAGTACAAATAACGCTGAACGTTCTGGACGGCCAATTGAGATCAGTACACCCGAAAATGTCGAAAAAATCCACGATATGGTGTTAGCCGGCTGAAGAGTAAAAGTGCGTGAGATTGTTGATGCCATAGGCATTTCATATGGTAGTGTGTTTTTGATTTTAAATGATCAGCTGGGTTTAAGAAAGTTGTCTGCAAGATGGGTGCCGCATTTGCTCTCAATTGACCATAAACGTAAACGTGTGACAACCTCAAAGGATTGTTTGGAGTTGTTTAACCGCAATCCGAATGAGTTTTTGCGGCGTTTTGTAACTGTGGATGAAACATGGATCCATTTCTGTACTCCGGAGACCAAGCAGCAGTTTAAACAATGGGTTTCTCCGGGTGAACCTGCTCCGAAGAAGGGCAAGGTAAGTTTGTCGGCCAATAAGGTGATGGCAACAGTTTTTGGGATACACGTGGGATAATCCACATCGATTACCTTCAAAAGGGAAAAACAATGAACGGCGAATATTATGCCAACTTATTAGACCAATTTAAAGAGGATTTAAAAAGGAAACGACCCCATATGGCCAAGAAAAATGTTCTTTTTCATCAAGATAATGCACGGATGCACACGTGTGCAGTCCAAATCGCAAAACTGTGTGAATTGGGCTACGAATTGGTACCTCATCCACTATATTCTCTGGATTTAGCCTCTAGTGACTACTTCCTATTTCCAAAATTAAAGAAAGAAAAAGATTCAGCTTCAACAATGAAATTATTGACCAAACAAATGCCTATTTTAAGGACCTCGAAAAATCCTATTTTTTACGCAAAGTAAATGAAGACGCTTGCTCAAAATATGACAGTAGTCTATTAAAAGGTGGTACTTGATGAGAATTATGTTGCATTTCATATAACTACAATGGAAGTTCGAAGACAAAAGTTGCAAGTTTGTAAAAATATAGTCATATATACAATAAATTGGATATATAAAAGTTTAAAGAAGCATATTTCTGAAATGAGGCATGATATTGACTTGAATCTTTTTGCAAAAGATCGGAAATTATATATACTAAAGTATAAGCTTAATTTGGAATACATATTTTTAAAATTTCTTTCGCTATTTAGAAATAAACCAAACAAAAGGCACAATTTGGATTTTTTGGAGAAAATACGAATTTTTTAATTGTAATAACATATTTGTTTATAAAGATATCTTAATGAAATTTGCATAAATATCCAAAAAATTTGCTTTAACCAAATTTCAATCAGGGGTAGGGTTTTCTTGAATTTCCAAAAAAACTAATTAAAATTCCCAAAAATTGGATTTTTACATCTTTGGCCTAAATATTGAAAATATCATAAATTTTATTTCAGTACCTCAGTAAGTTTTTATATTAGATGTAATTATACCAGAACTACACATAAACTTCTAATTTGTAAAATTGTTATATGTTCAAATTAAAATCGCCATAACTTTCGCGACACCTGCACGAAATGTTTAACGCGAACTGATTCTACATGCATTCGAGTCACTCGCTTTATACTTGTACAAATGGATTTTAATGTGCCACCAAAAATAAAAGTAATTTTTTTTTTTTTTTTTTTGAAGGCCTAAAATCAAAAATTTTTGAAATGGCCAATATACTTATGTTTTTGTACACATATTTTGAAAATCAAAATTTTTTATATGTATCTCTACCCTCTTCTTCGAAAAGAGTAACATCTTCAATTTCGTCATCTAAAAATGTTGGGTTCAATTAACCAAAAAAATATTTTCAAGGGTATCCCTTTTTAGTCTGTTCCGGTTTTCAGTTAACATCAATTTTAAAGCGGAAAATGCTCAACAGATACGCTGGAATAGAAAAAAATAATTAAAATTATTTATTATAATAATTAAAAATAAGTACTTGAGTTGGTGGAATTGTGAAGCATATGTTACTAAGTGCGTATATTTCTGGATAACTGTTCTTTCTTTCTGTCCAAAATTTGACCACATTTGTAGAACTTTTGGAATAAGAAAGATATAGTCTTTCAATTTTAGACTTTATGTCAACAACGCCTGATTTACTGACATTAAAAATTTGGTTTAAAAAATCATTTAGTATGTCTTCTTTTTCATCCTGCACATTTGTTTCTGTAGTTCCTATCGTGTTATTTCGCATACTACATTTAGTTTTTGCCATAAAATTTTCCTTTAATTGATTCCTTCATTTTCAAGTTTTCCTGAAGCGTGTGATAAAATCGTGGACCAACATATAAACATGTCAAAAATCTATTATTTAACCACAGCTTCTTTTAACGTGTTTCAATGACTTGAAGTAAAGTTGCGCTAATTTTGTATAAAATTGAACCTTTTTGTCAATATTTTCATTTATGTTTTGTTGTTAACAATTTTCATTTCAGCCACTGAATGTAAAAATCCCCATGGTGTGGTTGTTCGTACTTAAATTTTACTATTGATTTTTGAAATGGGTTATGTGCCAAACAATAAGAATCAGCAAATTCCCAAAAATCTGCTGTAATGTAAAAATTATCTTCACTGCTTTTGTCAGTTCGTCCAATAAGCTCAATTGCATTTTTCAAATCATTTACCATATTATATGTTGAACCCTAACGAGTCCAAGGACAGTCCAATTGGGGTAATTTAGTTGATTTTAGTTCAAAAAGATATTTAAATCCATTTGATTTTTTTCTTCTTGATATTAAGTTTTTAATTCAAGTATTTTTTATAGCATCAAGAGCACAATGTTGAGCGGTGTGAGCTGCATAACGGCACACTTCCATATCTCCTAAGTGTATATCGGTATTTGAATCCATTAAACTTAAAGTTTCAAAATAAACTTCATTGTCAACTGGTTCAATAATATCTTCTTCTGATACACAATGTGATAACATTCTGGTTTATTTTAACATGTTGCTTCCATTTTCACATGTTATGGTCACTATTTGTCACAAATTAATATTGTATTTATTGAGCACATTTAAAATTTCAAATGCAAAATTTTTAAATGTACTGGAATAATTTCCTTTTCTACCATACCAGAATTCTTGACTGTATTACATCATTTTGTAAGCATTATGCGGAAATTTCGAAAATACTACACGAAAGCCAACAAAATTAAGTTGTTTTCACATTCTTATGATTTTGCCTTCACTTTAGTCTTCTTACAAAATTATTTTTTGCTGTCCTTCGCTATTGCCTTGCAAAAGGATCAATGTTATTTCTCATGCTAGACGAATTTAATAAATTAAAATATGCAGACTCTTCAGTTACCAGTACTATATACGACTTTATAAGCAATTTTTTACAAATTTCACATTTTATGTTTTTGATTTTATATTTTAAATTTTGCGATAACATATTTCCATAGTCTACATTATTTTCAAAATTGATTTTGTATGCTTTTTCAATATGTTTTTAAATTAATTAATTCCTCTCCGTTGGAAAATTATTTTCTAAATTTTTTATGGATTCTTTTGGTAATCATGAAAACTTTTTAATTAAAAATTTTTAATATATAAAACTTCATACGTAAATTTTGGAAGAACAAAGTACTGTTCATTTAAAAAAAAATGAAGTTTTTCTACAACATATAATGATATATTGAAGCATGTAAAAAATTTGGCAACATATTTAATGGAAAAGATATATTTAAAAAATAAATTACTTTTAAGATATATTTCAAAATAATTTTTGTTTTTTTTTTAATTTCATTTAAAATGTTAAACTAATATGATATTAATAAATATTAATCAAATGAAAGATGTTATTATGTAAAAAATAGTAATTTAATGAAATTCTGCATTTATTACATTACTTTGAATTTTATAATCTGCATTGATAAGCTACTTCATTTTTTATTAAACTACTTCAACTACTACCTCTGCTTCTCCCTTTGCTTTCTATTTACTGCCTTTAAAACCAAGCAAAGAAGGTACCAGTTTTCTTTTGTGAATATACGTAAACTTATAATTACTTATATATGAAGGTAGCAGCAGTAATAAAATTATAAAAACTACACTACTTTCGAAATTTTAGTTTTTGACTGCAAATACAAATACTGTTACCAAAAAGTTAAGGTAGCTGTAACATTTTTAATTCCAATTTTAGTTATTTCTTGCTGCTGCAACTATTTGGAGTCTAATTTTTCAAACGCTGATCCACATTACTCGAAGTTCCTCTAAAGCAAGGTTTCAAAAGTGGGAGTCCGCGAACCACTAAGGGTCCGTGAGAGAGGCCGAAAATTTGTATGGAATTATTGTACATGATACATACAATATATCAATGCTAATAGGAAAAGGAAAAAACCACACACAACTTGTTAAATTTTTATTAAGTCTTGTTTTGCTGTCATTGGGGGTATAGTGATAGATAAGACCACAAAAGAAAAAGTCATGAGAAAATATTTGTCAGAAAACTCTAAAAATAATAATAATAATAATTGATGGCCTGCAGTGTAATGAAACGACTGATATTTCTAATTTATTTTATTGCAGATTTATTACAGAAAGTAAAATAAAGAAAGAATTATTGTTTACTAAACCAAAAGTTTACAGATATGGATAAGTGTTCAGATAGGCGATGAGGTTTATAAAATCACTTAAATCGCAATGTGTAATTCAGCGACAAGTAATTGATGTGAAAACCTTACGTGATATATCTAAAAGAAATAGAATTACTAAAGCCCTATATGTCGATTTAAATGCAGGATATAAGAAATTACTACTACATACCGATGTCCGTTGGAATTCGAATTTAAAAATAATTTACAGAAAACAATTTTTATATATTACTCTAAATTGTTCGTGGCGTTAAATAATGTTAACATTAAACTACTAGGTGGGTAACTAAATAAATTAACTGAATTTCATTCAATAAGTCCTTTTATATGCATTCCTGATAATTGTCAACAAGAAGTAATAAAACGTGTACCAAAGCTGACTTTGAGTCTATGCTGGTTGAATATTTTTTGTTAAAACATTAAAAAGTTTACACGATTGTTGATAATGAAGAGTTAAAACTTTTACTAAAGTCTGTATCTACATACTTATACAAAACTAGTTTTTCTGCCTTACAGTTCATAAAATCTGAATTTAGATCACGTTTGGATGAGGAAAATGAAGTAAGATATACTTTGTTAGAATTTTCTCCCAATGTTAACAAGTGAGAATGCTATATTCAGCTTCGCCAAATCTATATACCCACCATCTGAAATTTTTTTAAATTTCACCTTATATAAAAGGTGGGCGGTAAAGTAGGCGGATCACGCCCCTTTTTGGTTTCCGAGTTTACATTGGTAGTTGAATTATTCGTGCAGAATTTCGTTGATGGACATGATGTTTTATAGAAGATATCGTTCGAAAAGTACAAACTGGAGTTACGACGGACACCCTGATTTTCTAGTTTGCTCCATAACTTTTTTGTTTATAATCCGATGTTTCACATTTTCAATACCAAACAAACCTCATATAAGGCAAATATTTGAATCAAATTTCGTCCCCCTAATTTCAAGCCCTATCCTGCTTTCAACAGACAGACGGACGGACATCGTTAGATGGTCTTAGATTTTCACGAGGATATAGAATATACCTCATAGGGTCTTAGATGATTATTTCGACATGTATAATTTTTTGATGGTGAATATAAAAAGTTAGTAAAAATAAAAACGTTTCATTACATTAAATATTTTTAATTGCTTATGACATTTAAAAGATTCATAGCTTTTATATTTAAGAAACAACAAGGTTGGAAAACGATACCGTTATAAATACCGTTTAAAATGTGTTATCGTAGCCGATGCCGTTACCGGTATTATTTTCCAAAAATACCGGTATTCAAATACCGTTTCCTTCAATACCAGTACATATCGGTATTTATACCCCACACCATCATAGGTGGTTGGGGTGTTATGCTACTTTTATGTTGCAAGGACGAAGCCTATTGAAATAGGTTGGGATCGATCCATTATTTCACCTAGTTCCCGTACAAATCTCTCCCCAAATAGAGTTTAAACACTCAAAAATGCCTTAAAAATAAGAATATTTTAATCAAATTCGGTGAAAAGAAGTTGTATATCAGTATCAATCTTTGTACCTCATTTTATGAAGATCGGTCCACAACTGACCTTAGCTCTTATACAAACTCCTCTTCCTAAAATCATTTTAACGTGCATAAATTCCATAGGAATGTTAGTATCAAAATTAATATTCGACACAAATAAGTTTAATGTAAGTAGAAACAACATTGCCAAATTTTATGAGAATCGGTCTATAATTTACCATAACTCCCATATAAACCCACTTCCGGGAATCTCCCTCAAGTGCATTAAATCATCTAGACGTTAGTATCAACGCATTATTCTGTATTTGTATATTTCATTTTACATTTAGTAAAATTGGCCACAGGTGTAATATAAGTCCCCTTCACAAATTTTTATACTTTTACACAATGGAGTAGGGTATCATATATATGACCGACTATAACTTTCTTTCTCATTTTTAATATAACAATGAAATTCCAGTTAAACATTTGCGTGCAAATTATATGCAAAATAAAGCTTTTTCGTTTAGTTTTCATGCTTTTTAAATAATATTGTATTTTTCTCGAATAGCCGGTAATGCCTTAAATAAAAACTCTATTCCCGGGAGTTGAAAAATGTCTGGAAATTAAAAACCTATGTGCTAGACATAGTAGGTGTGTTCGACGAACTTACCGAAGTTATCCGAAGCCACCCAAAGAGGATCAAAAGAGAAAGTACCAATTCTGAAATATTTTTGGGCCACAAATTTGATTTTTTTTTGTGTTCCCCAGCTTTTGAGAATATTTTACAATATGAGAGAGTACATTTTGTAATTTTTCTCATTTGTCAGAACTTTCACAATAGGTAGTTAAACACAACGAGTATGGAGAGTTAAATAAAAATTGTATATGACTTCAATGTTTTATGAGACATTAACCTTTAATTTTAATCTTTTTTAACAACTTTTAAATTTTAACTAATTATGTATATCAAAGCTTAAAAGCTATTACGTTATTCAAGCTTCTTTCCTTACGTCATTTATATTTGGTTCTTTTCTTAATATTTTTTAATATTGAAGTGACGCTATCCATATACATAACAATATGTAAACAAGCACAAAAGTGCTTCTCGGGAAAAGTTTTATGTTCTGCACTTACGATATTTTTGCGGTTAGGGCTTGCTATAGTTTTGAATTTCACGTATTTAAAAAATCGGAAAGAAGTGAACTTTGAACCGCGACAATAATTAATCTGCAATGAATTTGTTATAAAGTAACATAAAGTATAAAAATATATAACTCATTTTTTTTAATGAATTTTAATTAAAAAATATAAAATATGTAACTTTTAATGTTTTTGTTATTTGTCGAATAAAAATGGTATATGTTTCGGCACCGGTATACGGATACCGATATAATTTAAAATACCGTTATCGATACCCTTAACGAAATAAAAATAAATTAAATACCGTTACCGATACCGTTATTCGTTTCGGTTTCCAAACTTGACAAATAAATGAATTTTGGTAGCGCTTTTAAGGAATCGATCTTTGAAGATTTTTTTCTGTTTGATTTTATTTCAAGAACAGGGTCTTATTCCTAAATCTTCATATTTTACTGAATAAAATCATTTCATAATTTGGTATCTTATTTAGTCCTTCAATTTAGATATACAAATTACATTCTTTTAGTCTTGCACTAAATTAAAAATAAATAAAAAAAATAAATAACTATCAAAAATTTTAATAATCTGAGGGTGAAAAAATACTATTACAAATTTATTTTGATACCGAAAAATATTTTCATTTTCCATCCCTGGTGTGAACGTAAAAGCAAGTTTAAAATAAAAAATAAAAATTTCTTGAAGAAAAATTTCTGTGTGTGAACATAGACTTACCAATAAAAATTATATTTTAACTTCTCAGATATGTTATTCAAGAAACAAACTATAAAAAAAGCTTTAAATACATTTAATACTTTCAGTTATTTTTCAATATATTGATTTATTTGTACTTCGTATATAAACCTTTTTTGAAAATTTTTTTCTCAAAAGAAAATAAACACAATTAAAATTAAGAAATCTTTCTTTGATGAACAAACATTTTTCAAATCTTGTACGTACATATTTATTGCAAATTAGATTTAATAAATGCAATTAAACAATTTATTCTATTACAGATTTCCCCAAAATTTGCAAAATAAAAATAGTGTTGTTTCTGAAAATTGAAACAAGTTAACTAATATTACTTTCAAACATCAAACTTTTATAAAATTTATATTTCAAAAAAATATTTTTAATATTCAGACTTTGAAACTCTTTTCCTTCTCTCACCTCAAGGCAAGTGCAGTGTTGCCAGATGAGGGGATTCATCCTCAAATTTGGGATTTAAACTTTCATTTGTGGTTACTTCATTCGTTCCGAGGGAATTGGGGATTTTGGTAAAATATGAGGATTTTTTTTATTAATTTGCATATTTATTTAATTTCGAGATGTTTTCATTTTTTTTAATTAGTAGACAGTGTTCAATGGTTAAAAACCAAATCTATAAATTTTAAAATTTTAAAGAAAAATTCAATAGGTTTTAATTTTATAGATAGATTTGATGAAAATTTTTCGACAAATTTTCTTTTTATATGATTTTTTTTTTTTTTTTTTTTTGATAAAATTTCTATTTATAGAAAATATAGAATTATTTTTTTATTTATTTTATTTATTTTTCAATTTAAAGAAAATTTATTTTTATAGGAAATTTTTCATAATTTTTTTTCTTTATGAAAAGCTTTCAATAAATTTTGTTTTAAAGGAATTTAAAAAAACATAATATTTTTACAGAAAATTTTATAAAAACAAAATATAAAATTTTCGATAAATTTTGGTCTTATAGGAAATTCTCCATCAAATTTCTTTTAACAGAGAATTTACAGCAAACTTTCTTTTAGTAAGACATTTTCAATAAAAGTTCTTTTTGTGGGAAATCTTTATACATTTTCTTTTTATAGGATTTTTTTTTTTTTTACAAAAAATTAAACAATTTTTTTTCTTTCATAGATCTCTTTTTATAGAATATTTAAAATGATTATATTATATTTAAAGAATATTTTCAATATATATATATATATATATATATATATATATATTTATAGAAAATATAGAATTATTTTTTTATTTATTTTTCAATTTAAAGAAAATTTATTTTTATAGGAAATTTTTCATAATTTTTTTTTTCTTTATGAAAAGCTTTTAATAAATTTTGTTTTAAAGGAATTTAAAAAAACCTAATATTTTTACAGAAAATTTTATAAAAACAAAATATAAAATTTTCGATAAATTTTGCTCTTATAGGAAATTCTCCATCAAATTTCTTTTAACAGAGAATTTACAGCAAACTTTCTTTTAGTAAGACATTTTCAATAAAAGTTCTTTTTGTGGGAAATCTTTATACATTTTCTTTTTATAGGATTTTTTTTACAAAAAATTAAAAAATTTTTTTTCTTTCATAGATCTCTTTTTATAGAATATTTATATTCTATAAATATATTATATTTAAAGAATATTTTCAATATATATATATATATATATATATATATATAAATATCATTTATCATTTATCATTTATTTAAGAAAATATTCTTTAAATGTAATATTTTTTTTCTTCAGTAATTTTATTTATTGAATCTTCACAAAAGTTAAGTGAACTAACAATACTTAATCAAATCTTGAGTCTAAATCTTAATATCTATTTAGTCCAACCAACGTCAGACTAAAAGCGATTTTAATGAATATGGTTTAACTTCGGCTCAGTTCTGCGGTGTTTCTTCTTCTCAATCGGATGTATCGATTACTTCTTATTATGTTTCGTGCTAGTGAGTTAGGATGTATTTCCAAACTTTTCAAGTATGCTCCTGCATGTTCTTTTATAACATCTTTTACCAGAGGAACGTTTAGATCCTTATGTATGTTAGAATTTCTTACATACCAAGGGGCTGCGGTAATAGTTCGCAATATTTTGTTTTGGCGTCTCTGTATTTTTTCAATATTTGATGCTGAGGCCGTACCTCATAACTGGATTCCAAACTTCATATTGGCTTTAAAACTGAGTTATAGAGGAGTAGTTTGCATTCTAGACTGAGCACAGAATTTCTGCCAATTTATTTGGAGTGCTTTTAATTTCATTTGGGTCAACTTTGCATCAATATGGAATTTCCAAGTAAGGCGTCGGTCGAGATGTATTCCGAGGTATTTAACCTCCGATTGCTGGGGTATTACTTGGTTATTTATAAGGATAGGCGGACATGATTCCCTACGCAAGGTAAATGTTATATGTGTGCATTTTTGTTCATTTATTTTTATTTTCCACTTTTTTAGCCATCTCTCAATATCAAATATATGGTTCTGCAAAATTCGAGATGCCTCTTGTGGGCATTCATGGATGCTTAAAATAGCTGTATCATCTGAAAATGTTGAAATATGGGTTTGACTATTAGTTGGCATACCGGAGGTGTATATCAGGTATAACACAGGGCCCAGTACACTACTTTGGGGCACACCTGCTTTAATAGGCTGAGGGGTACTAAAAAAGTCACCTTCTTTAAGAATAAATTTCCGACCAGTTATATAGCTTTTTAATAATTTATGTATATTTATGGATAAATTTTGTTCTGTTTTATATAACAAGCCGTCATGCCACACTTTGTCAAAGGCTTGCGATAAGTCAATAAAGAGAGCGGAACAATATTTCTTTTCTTCAAACGTTTTGTTTATAACATTTACAAGTCTGTGTGTTTGTTGGATAGTACTGTGTTTTCTTCTAAATCCGAATTGATGATTGGGTATACATTGGCTTATTAGCGGGTATAGCTTGTTCATTAGGAGCTTCTCAAATAGCTTAGACATTTTAGATAATAGACTTATGGGTCTATACGATTCTACTTTCGTGTGATCTTTTCCTGGCTTAGGTATAATGGTAATATAAAGTATTATTTTTAATGCTATCCGGGGTAGCTTTAAAAGCATCTGGTTACTGATTTTATCAATTCCAGGTACCTTTTTGGAGTTTAAATCAACAATAGCCTTGTCGATCTCTCTAATCTCAAAGCAAAGGGGTTCGACTGCTCTGAAATGGAGCAGAACAGGTGGCAACTCAATTATGTCATTTGATTCGTTTGGGGTGAATAAATTCTTTAAATGACTAACAAACAGATTCCCTTTTTCTGCATCGTTTCTTACCCATCCACCATTTGTGTTACGTAAAGGTGATCTACTTATAATAGGTCTCTTCAGTTTTTTGTAGCTCGCCATAGTGAGTAATCTGACTGAGGCGTTGCATCCAAGTTTTCCAGATATTTACACAAAGATGCATTTTTTCGATACTCCAAAAGTTTAGTAAGCCTTTTTTGGCATTCTTTTAGCTTCGATTTCAGTTGAGGGGATCTGTGGTGTTGCCGCTCTCTTCGAACTCTTCTTTTTTCAGTCAAGAGTCGTTCGACATCTGCAGAATAAATTCTATTATATCTGTTATGTCGGGGGGGTTGGGTAGCGTGTTCAGCAGCGTATTTATTTCTAAAAATTTCTTGTAAAAGGAAAAAAAATTTTAGTTTCTTGTAAAAAAAATCTTATAAAAAGAAGAACTTTTATTGAAAATGTCTTATTAAAAGAAAATTTGCAGTAAATTTTCTGTAAAAAGAAATTTGATGGAGAATTTCCTATAACAACAAAATTTATCGAAATAAAACATAAAACAACGAGATTAAAAAAAGGAAAGATTACCATTAAATTTGACAACATACCTCGTCAAAAAACGAAAAAAAAAACTGAACTGAAGAAAGTTTGTATGTGTGTGCATGTTTATTTTGGAAATAATTAAAAAAAAAACAATATTTTTTGGAAAATTGTTTTCTTTTAATTTTTGGTTTATATTAAAAAAAAAATATTTTTGTAAAAATTGTATTTACTCTGTGATTGATTGAAAATAATTGAAAACTTTTTTCAATCATGACCTGTAAAATTTAAAGTTTAAATTTTATTATATTTTTTAGAAATAATGTTAAAATTTGGACCTAAATTAAATTTAAACGAGTAGAGATATTCAAATGAAATTTTGACATAATATAGATAGACTTTCCCTAAAATCAGATAATTTAAAGTACACCATCTGTTTTGTACCAAAATACCCAAAATCATAATCTGAAAAAAAACGTGTTATAAAAATTAACTGTTTCAATTAAAATGGTCGTACTATCGTTATAAGATGGAGGTATTTAAATAACATAATTTAACATTTAGCTTTGCGATTGGAGAACTTTACAAAAAAATTTAAAAAAAAAAATTGGAAAAATTCACAAATTGACAATGCGAGTCCAAAACTTTTTTTAAATAATTCTGTAACTTGTGAACCGTTGGAAGTATCTCAATAAATTTTACCTAGCCAGAGGCGAGGTGTTTTCGAGTTGAGGTGAAGAAGTACAGGTTCCTAGCGGGTCAGGATGTAGTGGGTAGACCTCCAAAGTTGGCCATCACGGATTAACATTTTTTTAAAAAATCGCCAAAAATTAATTTATAAAAAAAAACGTACACACAGAGAAAAAACATGGTTACAGCATTATCACTACAACAATATTATGTTCTCATTGATAATTTTCTTGAACTTTAATAATTCTGTGTTCATGATAACAATGCGTTTGTTTAAATTTTGTCGTTTAATGTTTGCATTTAATAAAAATTTTCATATGGTTGACTGCAAAAATTATATGTTTTTAAATATTTTTACCAGAAATAAAGTTTGATTAATATGAAAAATATCATCACTTCTACAAATATTTGCAGTCTTTTTCTTGCTCTTAAGCCATATTATGTTTTTAAACCGTATTAATATTATTATTCCCATGACAATAAAATGTTTCAAATAAATACAATACTTATCCTTTTCACAAACTCAGTGGAAAAATCATAATTTATTTGTTTTTAAGTATATTTTGTTTTAATGTTTGTTTTCCAACTTCATTGTAATCCTCACTTAGTTTATGCATGAATAAATATAAATAGATGAGGTTTGGTTATACTCGGTATAAAGATATTGATTAACTACCATGAAAGGGTTTGGTTAAAAAAATATATCTTGCATTTAAACCACATATGGTGGTACAAATGAATATAATTAATCAAATAATAATATATAAACATTTTTTAACTGTTTTTCTCTATCATTTTCAATAAAAAATATATAAAAATTATTTTTTATTAATACGTTGACAAAATTAAATAATAATATAATAATATGATAACATGGAATAATAATGTGATAAAATGGAATAATAATATGGCAATGTATTATAATATAATGAAATAGAATAATTATATAATAATATTAAATCATAATTTGATAGAATGGGATATTGATATAGTAATATAGTTCAATTATATGTAAAACTAGAATCAACATGAACAAACAAGCCATAAAATCGGACACAATATGACAAAATGGAATTATAATAATTATTTTTTAATTTATTTATTTGTTACTTTTAATCATTTCTATTTTTTGCTATGATCATATGTTCCAATCATGATATGTTGATGGTCACTACAACTTTATTTTTTCTCTGCGTGTATATATAGTCGTTGTAAATCTCTACAAAATATACGCTTACATGTGTAGGTTATCTCTCTTAATTTAAGAGATATTTAGTTCAAAATACATTTTTTAGCCTCGTTTTGTGGGCGCAGTAGCGAGTGCTGCAGGGTTTTCTGAATGAGCAATATAGCTAATCTGTATGTATATAATGCAACAGTCTTTTCGGAGAAAAATAACCGTCCATACGTTATTTCTGATTACATCCTGGTCGACGTGACCCTGCCATTAGGGAACATGTCGGATCTAGAGTAGACGGTCGATATAAACCCGTAAGCCCGAGTGTTATCCGTACCGTGCCCATAAGATGAATGGCACTACGTTACCGAGTCTTCGAACGGCGGCCTCTGGACATTGGCACCTTTCGGTTGTAACGTTTGCCCATCTGCTGAAGAGGCTCTGTGGCACGATGTTCTGTCTTTTTCCCATTAATTACATTTCTTTACAGATGGATAACTTTTTAGTTAACAGTTCGAAAAAATCGGAACAGGTCCCCATGTACCAAACTGAAAATGTGCCAGGATCCTAACATTCGTTAGGAACCAAAAATTCCCTACGAACGGTCTGAACGCTTCACACCAGAAAAACCTAATCCTCCGAAAAGGGTAACTTATTTAAAGACAATTGGCACTTCAATGGTCACTCAGAACGGCGCAAAAACCACTGAATGATTGCAGTGTGAAAAACGCTCCCAAAAGGATATGATTGAGATTGTGGGTTTGGGAGTCATTATCCGACCACATTATGGCCTGACGATAAGCTGAAGCTTATCCAGGCAACAGTCCTGGATAAAATTGTGGATCTCAACAAGAGTAGCTTAAAACCAAAATTTGCAGGCTGAACCTTTAAGCCGGTATGGTTGATCTTCAACTGTAAAGGCAACAATTCGGGAAAATTGATAAGGGATTACGTTCCTACTATTAAACCCTGGAAAGACGCCGTGCTTAAGGTTGTTTCAGAGAAAAAGGTCCCAAGAGCTGACATTTTTGTTTGCTATTTCTCCCAGAATCTTGAAACCTCAACAACCAGCATCCTGTCCTAATTGAAGGACAAAATCATGATTTCTCGGTAGAGTCAAGGAAGGTTTTGAACAGGGTCAGCAAGGTAACATCGCTGGACTTACTTTCACAATTGACCCAAACTCGGCCTCAAGGCTTAGAGATAGGTCCACACATAGGCTACGTGTACGGAACCGTTCACATTAGGCCAACCAATCATCAACAAGGATTGGTGAACGACGTAACTAAAAGGATAAAAGTGGCTGACACAACAGGACAGCAAAAGTCCAAAGCAAAGGATTCCCATTTTATATTGCGCTAGGATGAACCTTCGTGTTCTTCCCCAATTACATGCCTTATACGTCAAAGGTAGCAATACTTGGCTCAACTAAATAGGTGGGTCATGACGCAGAGGACAAAGAAAGTCCTCTGACAAACCCTATAGTTCCAGGACATATTACCTCCTTAGAATAAGCGGTACTGTTAGGTTCCAACAGAGGCAATAAAATGGCATCCAACCTCTACAAAAAATAAAATAAGGCATCTAAAGTGCCTCCAAGTGAATCCTCATAATTGCTGTGCCGTATATTCACTACTACTACTGATTTCCCGAACATGAGCTTCGTTCAGGTACCTTGGGTCAATTCAGGAGTCATAAAAGGGGTCCAAAATGAGCAAGGTAAGCTTATATATAATCAAAGGGTGTTCAGA
The DNA here is from genome assembly GCA_932274085.1 of Protocalliphora azurea. Taxonomy (NCBI): domain Eukaryota; kingdom Metazoa; phylum Arthropoda; class Insecta; order Diptera; family Calliphoridae; genus Protocalliphora; species Protocalliphora azurea. The sequence goes on along the minus strand of OW026521.1, from coordinate 57,655,476 downwards.
CCTAGGGCAGCCTTACTCGTTAGGAAAGATTTAATATATTTACCTCTTTGGGAGTTACTGCATGATCTTGTTGCAGTTCGAGCAACTATTCCTACACTGGCAGGAGATCACGAGGTTGTTCCTGCGTCTACTTACATACCGGGAGTCAATGAAACCGTTCCCACATCAGAGGTCTCTGAACTGCTAGCTTATTGCTAAAAAAGTAAATTGGGATAGATCATTTGCTGCGAAGAAATTCCCACCACTCAGTACTAACATCAAATAACGGGTTAAGTGTTTACTAGAATTATTTTGTAAGAACAATATATTTTTAGGGAATAAGGGCAATTAACCCACATTTATGAATATGATCAGACTAGATGTATAAGATCTCATAATTTCTAGCAATAGCCTATCTCATACCATCTTAAATTGGCACGTCTCAAATGACATCTCTATGTCAAATCAGTATCTATTATTTAGTATTGACTGTTCTTTGACGTATAGTCAACGATTTCAAAATTCCAGAAATGCTAACTAGGGTTCTATTTTCGCTATTTGACTCTCACTGAGAATTCATGTAAGAATTATATATCCCGCTCGAGGAACGCTGATTTTTGAATCTGAGAAACTTTGTTTTAAAATTTAGAAAGCCTAAAACAGTTGAAAGTTCAACACAAGAAGGCTTAAAGGGACGTTTCCTGGTGGAATAAGGAACTTGAGAAATTGGGAGCTAAGGCAAGACGATTGCTCAATAAAGCAAAGGTAAAATCGTGACTGGCTCACCTACAAATCTGCGCTCACGATTCAAATAAGGAGCTTAGAAAGTCTAAAAGGTCGACATGGCAAACATATTGCGGAAATACTGACAATCTTCCTGAAGCAGTTGAAGTACAAAAGGCCCTATTTCAGGATATCTCAGGATTATCTCAAGACATTTACGGAATCGCCAGAGGAGACTATTCATAGAGACTCATTTTCCCACATCATTAACTGTGGACTTTGATCATCGATGAACTCGTCGAAAAACTCAATAACCTATACTTCCACACTTACGGTTACGCCGACGATCTGGTCATTGCGGTGACTCCGATGGATCTAACTATATCGGAACGGATGCAGCTAGCCCTAAATACAACCATTAATTAGACAAAGGAAAGAGGGCTCACCATTAACCCGTCCAAGACTATTATAGTACCTTTTTCGAAGCGTAAAATTCTGTGGCTCAGAAAACCGACAATAAAAGGCTCAATCATCAAGTTCTCTAACAAGATAAAATATCTTAGTATCACTCTAGACAGAATACTCACTTGGAGCCATCACTTGTCCTATATTACCACAAAAGCAACAAGGGCATTATATGCCTGTCAACGGCTTGTTAGAAAACCGTATGGATTGAAATTACACCAATTCTGAACCATGCTGCATTAGTGTGGTGGAAAAAACAGATCAAGTCAATGCAAGAACATTTCCAAATAAGGTATATCGCTTCATTTGTGTATCAATCACTGGTGCTATGAAGACCTGTGCCACATACGCGTGGGGGGCCATTCTTAATATTCCCCCATTAATCATTTTTGTTAATGAAGAAGGCTATAGAAGTGTGGTAAAACTACCTGGGACCGCCAACTTAAAGGCTGGGGACCTGGTTGGGCATATGCGGCTACTTCAACTATTTGAAAATGACCATTCTATTATAGTAACAGGCTTCAAGCTGCCATCTTTGGTACTACGCAGGATATTCGTCGCCTAAATACCAGATAGGAACCTATGGCAGAACTAACCTCGGTGGCGTTAAAATGCAATTCAAGTTTGGTTCACAGGTAGATTATGACACAGGAGATGGATTCCAAAGGTCAGTACCAATGGGTAAATAACCTTCAATCTCCCAGGCAGAGATATAAGCAATCCTTGTATGTGCTAGAGAATGCTTAAGGACAGGATTGAGGGGACTGAGCATTTACATCATGTATGATAGCCAAGCGGCTTTGAAGACCATATCCTCTAAGAGATTAGATCTGTGGTGGTTAAGGATTGTGTCACGGTTCTTAATGAACTTGGTGGACACAAGAGATACATTATATGCTGGTAGAGATGGGTATCTGGCCATGAGGATCATGCTGGTATTGAACATAGAGATTTTCTGGCCAATAAATGGGCAGGGCGCCAATTCATTGGACCAGAACCCTCGAATTTGTTCAAATTAAGACCTCAAAAATTTTAAATTTAAAGTATATTTCTTAAAAACAATGTTAAAATTTTACCTTATTAAAATTTAAACGAGTGGAGATATTCAAATGAAATTTTGATACAATATAGGTAAACTTTTCGTAAAATCAGGCAAATAAAAACACACCCACTGTTTTGTAATAAAATACCAAAAATTCCAACCTGGAAAAAACGTGTTTTAAAAATGTACATTTTCCATTCAAATGGTCATACTGTCATTATAAGAGGCGCCCGTCAGAAAATACTCTTTCTGTATTTATCCAAAACATAATTTTTGTTTAATCCCAGCTTTAAGTTTTGAGAATTTCACAAACAAATTTACAAAAATTTTGGAAAATTAACAAAGTTTGTATACGGCTTGTGGAGATGCCTTTGTCCCAAGCACCTTCTGTTTATTACGTGTCGATGGGCTGTTAAGACTTTTTTTATATTTTATTGATATTGGATTGATAGAATGTGACAATGAATGATAGAAAGGAGCAAATAGAGAAAAACAATACAAAATAAACAAACACACAATGTTGCTCACTTCATTTCCATAAAACAAAGCGCTAAAACCAAAATAAAAAAATGCTTAAAATCGTCTAAAACCGCTAGAGTAGGCAACACTTTTAAGAATTAATACCGAAATTTTAACATTTTTATTTTATTTTTTTTTTTGACAACTTGAGATTATTTATCGATAACTTTGATAAATAATTTGTCATCTTTTGATTTTTTTTATAGATGTACTCTCAACCTATTAATTTTTTTTTAATACAGTACATTTGCACTAGTATCATAAGGGCGCTAACCATGCGACATACAGTGGTCCCAAAACGATTTATTTTGGAAATAATTCTGTAACTTGTGTACCGTTGGAGATATATAAATCAAATTTCACAGGGTCAAAGCTGAGATATTTTCTAATTGATATGGAGCATAACTCACTACCGGCTCACTGGGATAGAAGGTAGACATCCAAATTTGGCAACATCGAGTATACAATTTTTTTAAAAATTCGCCAAAAATTCACTTATGATTTGGCAGAAAAAAAAATTTATATTTAGATAGTCTTTGTAATTACCTACAAAAATACAATACATTACATAGGTTATCTCTTTTAATATTGTGCCAAAATTTTATTGCAATACTTATTTAAATTTCAGTTAGGTGCAAATATTAAAATTATTTCTCAAAAATATGCTTAAAATCCAAATTTTAAGTATTTCGGGTCCTGGTCTGGAGAAATTTCATAAATTTCATTTTATTGTCACTAATTATGATTATCCATAATTAAATTGATAAATATTTTATAGTGTATCCTAAAATTATGAATAATTTGAATGCCATTAAAAATCTACCAGTTATCACAAATATGTACGAATATGGCCATTCAACATTACACGCTTAGATTAGATGTTTTGAGTGTATTTTATATATTGCACAGATCGCCAATTAAAAATTGGCAAATTAGGGACTCTGATAAAATTATTGTGCAAAAAGCTAAATTGAAAAAACAAAAAAAAAAAAAGTTAAGAAATAATATTTATGTCTTTATTAGTTGACATTTCTTATCCTGGATCGGGAAATACAAACAATGGAAATACAGCAAGAAGATTTTTTCAGCAACCCAAATTAGCCTCAGAATTAACTGGTGTCAGAGAAGAATTAATTAGCAGATTCAGAATTATTTTAAGAGCTATGGCTTGTGGATATGAATTAAATGCAGATGCCTTTAAAATATTTTTCTGGCAAATAGCGGAACGTTTATAGACCAATACCTATGGTTTTATATGGCATCTTCCTTCCACAAAATACTAATTTATGTATCTAATATCATAAATAATGTCTCCCTTTAAATTTGGATGATGTCAGAAGAAGCACAAAAGTCCCCAAACATGGTATTTCATGGGGGTAGAGAACATCATACCCGCAAAAGCACAAGAGAAAACATAATGAAGGATTTACTGCATTCTTTTCTTTTCTACTCCGATCCATTAATATAGTCGCTTTTCAAACGTCTGAATAATATAAAAGTAGATAGGGATGTTAGAAACTTGCTTTCAAAGACAAATATACAAAAAGGCAATACAGATCCTAATATTATCAATTATATTTTTGTTATATTTTCTATGTATTTGAAATCACTGACGTCAGATAGTTGTTTATATGTAATATTAGAAAAATATCTTAATATTACTGTATAAAAATTTGTAAAATAATATTTCCATATTACATATGTATGTGCCAAATTGTATGTGAATGACTTTGATAAATAAAAACAATATAGATAAAGACTGACTTATAATAGGGGTGTGAAATATGGGCGGGGCACCCGAAAAGCATACATGTAGGTTCTTAAATTTGGAGGTTTGTTGTCGTAATTGTAACAATATAATTACATCGATATGAGCGTAGTTTCCACTAGGGACAAAGTTTTTTGTATAGAGCATATTCAGTGTTATATACAAACCCAATTTGATGTAAATCATTTCATTATTTATGTAAAAAAAACCTGTCGTTTTCTTTTTAAATCCTCATTAAATCGGTCTAATAAGTTCCCTTTTGAAGGTAATCGATGTTTATTATCCCGCGTGCGTACCAATAAACTGTTGCCATCACCTCATTGGCCGACAAACTTACCTTGGCATTCTTTGGAGCAGGTTCATCCGGAGAAACCCATTTTAATGGATCCGTGTTTCATCCACAGTTACAAAACGCCGCAAAAACTCATTCGGATTGCGGTTAAACAACTCCAAACAATCCTTTGAAGTTGTCACACGTTTACGTTTATGGTCAATTTACTCTTCAGTCGGCCAACACCATCGTGGATTTTTTTGACATTTTCGGGTGTACTGACCTCAATTGACTGTCCAGAACGTTCAGCGTAATTTGTACTTGTGCGACCACAACGAAAGTCACTAAACCACTTTTTTACCATTGAAATCGATGGTGCAGAGGTCCCACATTATTTATCGAGCTTTTCCTTGGTTTGATTAACGATTTCTTTTTCGCAAAAAATAATGTTTAATGAGCACTCGAAATTCACTTTCTTCCATTTTTAGAAAAATACACGAGGTTGTATGTTTTGAACAGCTATTAAACGCAAAGTAAATGACGACACTTGCTCAAAATTTGACAGTAGTCTATTAACAGGTGGTACTTGATGGGAATAGTGCTGCATTTCATATAACTACGAGGGAAGTTCGAAAAGTCACGGACTTATTGATGCGCCCTTGTATCTATAATCAATACATATCGAGTTGATTTGGAAAAGCACAGGTTCCTAGCGAGTCATGGGGGTAGAGAGTAGACATCATTTATGACTGGAATATACATATAGGTAGCCCTTATAAATCTCTACAAAAAACGTGCTTTACATGTATAGCTTATCTCATTTAGTTTAAGAAATATTTAGGTCAAAGCAAATTTTACCCTTATTTTTCGACTAGTTTTTTTAATTTTTTTAAACTTGATCTTTATTTTAGGCCTTCAATATTTTTTTTTTTTTAAATATCCACTGTGAAATTTCTCCAGACCACATGATCCGAACAACTAAAAATTTGATTTTTAAGTATAATTTTGGGAAAAAAAGTTAATATTTGGACCTAAATAAAATCTAAATGAATGGAGACAGATATACTTATTTTAAAATCAGGGAATTAGAAAAATTAGAAAAAAATCTCATTCCAGCTAAAACTTGTTTAAAAAAATTTAATTTTCATCAAAATAATCACCCAGCCATTGTAAATGCGTGGCTCAGAAAATATCTTTTGTGTGTTTAACCAACATATAAGGATATATAGCCAATATATTTTTTTGTTGATCTTGGCTTTGACATTTAGAATTTTATAAAAAATTAAAAAACTTTTCCAAAATTGACAAAGTTTGGATAGAGCTTGGGCGAAACAAAGCGCCGCCGATTTTGCTTTATACGCATCTGCGCTAATTTTTCTTTTGAAACTATTACAAAAATTCTATAGTTCGGAACAAAAAAAAATGTTTTAGAAGTTGATGAATATTATCACCTTTTTGGGAAATAACCCCAAAAATATGAAATTTTTTTAAAGTTTCAAATTCAGATTAATATAACTTTTTATCGGATAGATATATTTATATTCTTGTAACAATATTATTTAGAATTTTATAGTGAATCCAGTGTATACTTTAAACAATTTTAGGGCTAATATAAGGCCCTCAAGTTAAAAAAGAAACTTTAAAAAAACTAATCCAAAAATGAGGGTAAAATTTGCTTCGACCTAAATACTTCTTAAACTAAAAGAAATAACCTGCATATGTACACATGTTTTCTGCAGAGATTTTTAAGGACTACCTATATGAAATTTTTTTTTACATTCCAATTATAAATGAATTTTTGGCAGATTAAAAAAATGCCTACCCGAGGTGACCAACTTTGGAGGTCTACCCTCTACCCCCGTGACCCGCTAGGAAGCTGCGGTCCTCCAAGTTGACTTGCAAATACCGCATCTCTAATCATATGAAAGTTTGTTTAGATATCTCCAACGGTTCATAAGTTACAGAATTGTTTAAAAAAATGTTTTGTAGACCACTGTTCTCCGTTTGAGTAAAAACGCCAAAAAATAATTGTTTCCAATGATATACAATTTAATTTAGGAATTCCATACAATGAATAAAAATTAAGAAAACAAGGTAAAAATCAAAAATGTTTTGCATGTATAACGTCTATATTAGACACATTTTTATCATAATTAAAACTTGCCTAGTCTAGACTCAATTTCTCAGTATTATTGCAACGTTAAAACAAAATTATCAATGCTCGACCGTTGACAACTTTGTGTTGACGTAGCTTGATAAAGTATGCCATTTTAATTGTTGTTGGTACTTTTTACATAGTTTATTATGACACGTTTTCTCCTATAATTGATAGATTAAAAATTATCTGTACTTAAGATAAAAATTTGACGTTTGTCTCAATAAAAATTTACATGCATATGTAAAGTGGATCGTTAAAAAGTTACGAAAAATATAATCAAACGGTAACACTGAAGTGGTGGTTGGCCCACCACTTGGAAAAGATGATTAACGTCTTTAAAATTAAATTTATACTGACTAAAAAATAAAGTATTTGTTTGTATTTTATAAATATAAGACTTTGTGTGTGTGCTGGGTTATGTGTTCCTTTTAATATGTGCTCTTTTTATACTTGTTTGTAAGCATGTGTGTATGTATATGTATTCATATTCATTCTAACACATTTACATTGAATGAGTATTCTCTCGTATTAGTCAAAAGTCATAAAGCTAATGACCAAGTCGTTTATGCTTCTATAAAATCTTTTACGGGTTATTGTTAGTAATTGTCAAAGTTTTTAACGTTGAAATAAAATCTTATCAGGTAGAATGATAACTAGTATATTATATACATACGTATCTTTATTGTTACATATGCATGTATACATAAGCAAACATATATGTACGTTGAAGTGCCTTAAGAAAAAAAATTGCAAATGTACACTTCTAGAAATAAAGATTAGTATCCTCTTATATAATTCTCATAATATTATGTCTGAACATTTGCATTATAGAGCGATGTATTTGGCTGTGCCAAATCTTTAATACGTTTTACTACCTTACCGACATTTTTTACAAAATGCAAAAATTTAAACAAAATTAAACTATCATAGCAAGCGTTGCTTCCTTATCAACAACACTGATAGCTTCTGATATCTACTAAATTTATATGCATATGTTTGTATGTAGATCTAGGGGGTTACGGAAACTTCACCGTAATCCCCCTAGAATTGTTCATTGGGCTGCAAAAAGATAATGTGTGAAATACTAGTAAAATCGGTAATTATTAACCCGTGCTGCATCGGACCTGAAGTTTTTATTGTGTGTTTACATGGGAAAAGTATGGCGCTTTAACAGTTTTTGGAAAAATTTAGCTATTAAATACTTTAACAAAGTGTTAAACAGTTGTAATCTACACACAATTATCTATCAAACAAGACATAAGAGGAAGCAATCGGTTAAAAATGTTAAAGTTATTACAAATTACCCAGACCATTAATATGTTTTAGACCGCTAGGGTAAGGAATGTACAAACAACTTTTTAATTTTTTGAGAAGTGTTTAAATAAAATGTTATTTTTATTTAAATTTTGAACTATAATTACTGAAAAATATGCTTTAGTTTCTGAAGGATAATTCAAACCCCTTCTTATGCGTGGTTAAAAAATTTTGATTTTTTTTGAGACAGTTTCAAAACTTCAATGTCAAACTTTTAAAAATTTTGTTAAACAAATTTCAAAATAGTTCGATGAAGCTATGCAGGTTTATAGACAGCACTACAGGAAATTAAACTAAAGAAGGATTTGGTCAATACCTTGTACGAATAAGCCGTATCTGCAATTGAAACTTTACGGATTTCGGCAAAAAGGCATTTTTTGCTGTTAATTATAAAGTAAAGTTTTTTAGAACTGGTATTCAGAAAAACAGAATTATTACAAAATAAGATGAAACATGTCACAAGAAATACATTCTGAAGTTTTCAGAAAAGTTGGACAAGAACAATTTATAAAACACGAAGGGCAAAAGTCAAAATTTGGAATATTTGATCATTTTAAGGAAAACATAACGAAAACTTATTTATTTCTATCTGGATTTCGATAAAATTTTATGGAAATATAACTAGAAGATCATCATTGATATTTGCAGTAAAAAAAGGCAAACTGAACCATTTAACCCTTTAAGCTTGGGGTTAGTATTTTTTAAACACACCTTTTCTTAAATATTTGTAAAGTAAATTTTATTAATTAATATCATGGACAAATAAAAGGATAACTACCTCATTTTGACAAGTAAGGTCATGCTAAACCATCAAAATTCTCCACAGAAAACATTGCATCAAAATCCAAATTAAAAAAAAAAAATAATAATTTTTCGTGATGCTTAAAAATTTAAAATATTGCAAAATTTTGACTTTCTTATTTTAAAGGTCATTGTCCAATTTTCATAAAGACTTCGGAATATATTTTCTGAGGTACGTTTTATCTTACTGTGTAATAATTTTGTTTATTCTGAATATCAGTAAAAAAATTTACTAAAAACCGCAAAAAATTACTTTTTGCCAAAATCCGCAAAATCTAAATCGTAGGTATGGATTACTCATGCAAGGTATTGATCTATTTCTTTTTTAATTTTATTTCCTGTAATGTTGCCTATAAACCTGTACAGTTTTATTTAAACTGTTTTAAAATTTGTTTAACAAAATTTGTAAAAGTTGGAAATTGAAGTATTGAAACAGTCTTAAAAAAATCAACATTTTTTAACCAAGCATGAAAAGGGGTTCGAATTATCCTGGAGAAACAAAAATGTATTTTCAGTAATTATGGTTCAGAATTATGGTTCAAAAAATTTAAAATTTTTTTGTACACCTCTTACACAAGTGGTTTAAAACACATTAATGGTCTGGGGAATTCGTAATAACTTTAATATTTTTTAACCGCTTTTTTCTTGTTTGATAGATAATTATGGGTAAATTATGATTTTTAGCATTTTGTTACAAAGCGAAGTATTTAATAACTAATTTTTTTTCTAAAAACTGTAAAAAAGCAATCTTTTCCCATATAAACACTCGTACAAACTTCAGGTCCGTTGCGGCACCGATTAACGACATCCGATTTCACTAATATTACGTACAATATCTTTCTTAAACCAATGAACGATTTAGAGGAAGTTACGGTCAAATTTCAAAAGTCGGTAAAAACAGAAATTTTAGAAAAATATTTACAACCGATTTGTATAAAAACGAATTCTGAAGCTTATGTAGAAGCTTCACAAAGTCAAAAAACTCGTTTTGACCGATATCTTAGTTACTAGTAAATCGATTTTACTTTAATGGACTGATTTCAAAGATATATATCCAACAACTGGGGCTTTCTAAAAAGTGATTTCAACAGACGGACATCATTATATCGACTTCCCTATCCATAAAGATCCAGAAAATATATACTTTTTGGCGTCTTAGATGAATATTGTAGATAGTACATGATATAGGTATTAAACTTTAGATTCACCATCTTGTAAATCAAAAGAATTAACATAACTAGAATTAAAATTATACAAAATGTAGGATTAATTTTTTACCAATAGATTTTATTAATATTGTTACGTTTTAAAAACGGTGGTTTATTTCCTTTAAATTAGTTTAAAAGTTGTAACGACTCTTTATTTGATTTAAAAATGTACAACAATAACAGTTTAAATAGTTACTATGTGTTTTAATACAAACGCACTTAAATTACACACTTTAATAATGTACAAAAATATACAGCCAAGGTAGTTAATTTGTCTTTTCTCAACGATGCTTCCAATTAGACTGACTCTACGTTGTTCTCACGGCCAATTTATATACACTGTACTGCCATCTAGATGCTTCTCGAAAGCTTTATCTCTTTCTATAATGTTCTTAACGGACAAACTAGTATATTCGAATTTTAGAGCCTTCGATGTTAATGTTAGCAGTTTCAAGATTTAGTGTTGCCATACTTATAAACAATAGCGATAGCTTTTTATTCAATGTTGTATATTTACAACTATGTTAATAATTTCTACAGATATGTTAACTGCTGTTAACATAAACAGAAAGATCTAGAAGCATTGAGAATGGTTGAGAAGCATTATTTAATTTTAAACCAGCCGTTAAAACCGTTATATGTGAATTTAAGTGCAATTTCGTGGCAATATTAATATATATGGCCAACGTAATAACCAAGGGAGATATATGTGCAAATCCTTTGTTTTACTATTGTTTATACTTTATGTATAAAAATGAAAAATTCTTGAAAAGTATATTAGGCTCTCTTCGTGGGAAGTATATTTAATTGGGAGCAGTATTATTAGATTTCGCAGGACGATTTTTTTTACAAAAATAATTATAACGTATGGGTAATTCCATTTTAAATTTAAAAATTTTGACCTCTCTGAAATTTTCTCTGTAGCAAGTATACCGATAAGGCTTCGTACCAGAAAAAAAAAAAACATAAAACAAATTAAAGATGGACTTTTTTAGATACACGTCACTAAAGAAAATTCTTACAAAAAATATGTTAATAAAAAATATTTATAAAATTTGTATATAGCATCTTAAAACACAAGCTTTGGCAAATCCACTACAAAAAAATTGTTTTGATATCTTTTATATAACAAAATTTATCGCCATTTAAATAAATATGTTAATTACTTTCAAAGCTATAGAGTTGCCACAGTTGTCCAAATAAAAATGAAAAAAAATCATTTTACATGCCTCTGTATCCTCCTCTACACATGCACCAAATATTGTCGTAATCGGTAATCAAGGGTCAAGATTTTTTAACTTTAAAATTGAATTACTCATATATATACCATATATTTTATAAATAAATAACATGTTTTGCTCTTTTCCTGAAAAAGTGAAAATTCACGATCAACTTTCTCATAATTATCATTAATATCCCCAAATTTTTTATTACTTTTAAATAGCTTTTTAACACTTATTTAAATGAAAAAGGAAACAAAAACTGCAACTTTTTAAACTTTAAAAGTAACAGCCGATAATTCAGCTGAACTCAATCAGATACGATCGGATATAATGAGTTATGATGCCTCACGAAGTTAATATTGCATGCTATATTGAAGTTTGGATTTTGTTAAACTCATAACCGAAAATATGCATTATACACATACATTGCTTGCAGGCATTGTTAGCATATTAAGAACTGCATATGCAGTTATATAAAATGTAGCGTATATAAATGTAGCGTATATAAAATTATGTACTTTTATTTTTTTTTATCTAAAATTAACTAAACTAAAGATACAATTATTACAGAATTTCTCCGAAAAAAAAACCCCCAACATATTTTAGATATCTCCAACAAATTTCAAAATCCCCAAACCAAAATTTTCATTCTATTCTGAAACAAAAATTTCCCAAATTGTGGCTCAGAATTGTCAGCCCTGTAATAAACATCACTCCGAAGAGATAAAAGGTTCGTAGCCTAACATAAATAAAATAAATACTTATAGGCTAAATCATTGGCAACCTTGACCGTCAAATTAAAAATTGGTCCGTCCTCGAAACATGAGCGTATTTTTATCTTGCACCAACGACCAAAGCAAAAGTCAGTAGGACGATATCCTTCCGTTTATAAGTTGAAATTGGCTTTATGAAGTCCACCGATATATATATCCACCAAATTTTTATAACATTTAAATTGCATTTTGATACTTATTTAAATAAGAACTCAACAACAACTCTTCAATTTTTAAAAACAACAGCCAATAATTCAGCTGTACTCAATCCGGTACGATCAGATATTAATGAATTAAGATGCCTCTCGATGTTCATATTGCAAGCTATCTTGAAGATTGGTTTCTATTAAAATCGTAAATTGATCATTAGCATATTAAGGACTGTTTGAACAAGTATCTTAAAAATTATGCACTTTTGTAAAAAATTCCAAATTTATTAAATAAACAAAAGATGTAATTATTGCATAATTTCCCCGAAAATATCCCCAAAATATTTTGAGTATCCCTAACAAGTTCCCCAATCCCCAAAATAAAATTTGCATCCTTTTCTGCAACAAAAATTCCCAAGATTTGGGTTAAAATCCAAATCTGGCAGCCCTGTTTAAACCTGAAAATAAATAATATCCCAACAAACCAAATGATATCGTAATTATATCAAGACGATATCATTTCGACGATAAAGAAACCCGAGACTGGTATAATTTACAGTTATAAATGATAAATATGCGAGTTAAATATGTTTTTGACGTAACGACTTACGTAATGATATATGTTATGACGTAACGGCATATTTAAATATGGCATATTTAAATATGACATATTTAAATATGAAATATTTAAATATGACTATTTGGTAGTAAAAAAAAGTAATAAACCGAATTTTGACAAAATTTAATGAAATATTAAAAGCTAATAAATTTATAATAATATAATATAATATAATATAATATAATAATAAAAATTTTTAAATTTTTATTCTGAGAAAATATTCCAAAATTCAAGTTTGTGTATGTAAAACCTCTCAGAGGTTCGTCAACCATTTTGGACACTGAAAAAAATGAATAATGGAATCAAGGATAAATAATATTCTTGAATATAACCAGGCTTCCTGAATTATAATGTAATTTTTTTAAAGTGTCAACTTTGCGAATATACTGTCCGTGGATACAAGCAGGATTCCTGAATTGTATTTGTGAATTTTTTAAAAAATTTTCAAAATGTCAAGGTTTTTAAACATTGGGGCCAAACGGCGAGTTGCCATGCATAACCACCATATGCAGAATGGAGCCAAGGATGAGTACTATCCGCGGATATAAGCCGAATTCCGGAATTGTATTTGTGAATTTTTTAAAAAATTTTCAAAATGTCAACTTTGCCAATATAGAGTCTATCAGAGTTCTGTCAAGGATTTTGCCCACTGTGGCCAAACGGCGAGTTGGCATGCATAACCACTATATGTCGAGTGAAGCCAAGGATGAGTACTGTTCGTGGATATAAGCAGAATTCCTGAATTGTATTTGTGAATTTTTTAAAAAATTTTCAAAATGTCAATTTTGCCAATATAGAGTCTATCAGAGGTCTGTCAAGGATTTTGCCCACTGTGGCCAAACGGCGAGTTGGCATGCATAACCACTATATGCAGAGTGGAGCCAAGAATGAGTACTGTCCGTGGATATAAGCAGAATTCCTGAATTATATTTGTGAATTTTTTAAAAAATTTTCAAAATGTCAACTTTGCCAATATAGAGTCTATCAGAGGTCTGTCAAGGATTTTGCCCACTGTGGCTAAATGGCGCGTTGGCATGCATAACCACCATATGCAGAATGGAGCCAAGGATAAGTACTATCCGTGGATATAAGCAGAATTCCTAAATTGTATTTGTGAATTTTTTAAAAAATTTTGAAAATGTCAACTTTGTCAATATAGAGTCTATCAGAGGTCTGTCAAGGATTTTGACCCCCTGTGGCCAAACGGAGAGTTGGCATGCATAACCACTATATGCCCAGTGGAGCCAAGGATGAGTACTGTCCGTGGATATAAACAGAATTCCTGAATTGTATTTGTGAATTTTTTAAAAAAATTTGCAAAATGTCAACTTTGCCAATATAGAGTCTATCAGATGTCTGTCAAGGATTTTGACCACTGTGGCTAAATGGCGCGTTGCCATGCATAACCACCATATGAAGAATGGAGCCAAGGACGAATACTGTCCGTGGATATAAGCAGAATTCCTGAATTGTATTTGCGAATTTTTTAAAAAATTTTCAAAATGTCAACTTTGCCAATATAGAGTCTATCAGAGGTCTGTCAAGGATTTTGCCCACTGTGGCCAAACGGCGAGTTGGCATGCATAACCACCATATGTAGAATGAAGCCAAGGATGAGTACTATCCGTGGATATAAGCAGAATTCCTGAATTGTATTTGTGAATTTTTTAAAAAGTTTTCAAAATGTCAACTTTGCCAATATAGAGTCTATCAGAGGTCTGTCAAGGGTTTTGACCACTGTGGCTAAATGGCTCATTGGCATGCATAACCACCATATGAAGAATGGAGCCTAGGACGAATACTGTCCGTCGGTATAACCAGAATTCCTGAATTGTATTTGTGAATTTTTTAAAAAATTTTGAAAATGTCAACTTTGCCAATATAGAGTCTATCAGTGGTCTGTCAAGGATTTTGCCCACTGTGACTAAATGGCGCGTTGGCATGCATAACCACCATATGCAGAGTGGAGCCAAGGATGAGTACTATCCGTGAATATAAGCAGAATTCCTAAATTGTATTTGTGAATTTTTTAAAAAATTTTGAAAATGTCAACTTTGTCAATATAGAGTCTATCAGAGGTCTGTCAAGGGTTTTGACCACTGTGGCTAAATGGCGCGTTGGCATGCATAACCACCATATGCAGAGTTGAGCCAAGGATGAGTACTGTCCGTGGATGTAAGCAGAATTCCTGAATTGTATTTGTGATTTTTTTTTAAATTTTCTAAATATCAACTTTGCGACTACTTTTTGACTAAAATGCGTTTTATTTCTTGTGATTTTTTCCTATAAACAGCAACTAGTTTATATTTTTGATGCTGTGGTTGCATATAACATATGCATATTCGTACAAATAATTAACATTCAAAGGAGTTGTGTTTACTAATTTGTTAGGGGTTTGTTTTTTCATAAATAAATGTTCGAAAAGACGATAAAACCCAAAAGTCAGTTACAAGTAGACAACATTATTAGTACGCACAGAAATAAAATACAATTATAAAAAACTCAATTGAATATCAAGAGCACAAAAAATAACAGTTGGGAAAGGGAATTTTTATTCATGTGACCATTCTCTGCAAACATTTTCTATCGGAAGCGTAACTATATCGACACACCAGGAAGTGGATATACGTCGCTTTTACGATCGAATTCTGATCTACTTAGTAACACCGTTCGGGAAGAAGTGTGCCGCTAAGCGATAGTTCCTTTGAGTAACCCTTTAGTCAGTATTGAATGTCACTAATTAGAATCTTCAAGTCCCAACTAAAGCGTTACTCAAAAGGAACTATCTCTTCTTGGCACATTTCTTACTGAACGGTGTTACTAAGCAGATCAGAATTTATAACGCTTTAGTAAATTTTGTACGTCACGTATTAAGATTTACTATAACGCAGTAAAAAGTGTGTAATAAAAAATCCTAATTCGAATCTTCCAATCCCCACTAAAGAGTTTCTCAAAAGATGCTATCTCTAACTATATCAGAATTCGATAGTAAAAGCGATACATATAAACTTCCCGGTGTGCCGATGTAGTTAAACTTTCGATAGAAAATATTTGTAGGATTTTAAAACTATTTTGCATAAAATTTTTAATATAATAATGCCAGTAATACTTACATTTTAAATTCAAATTAACATAAAAAATTAAATTAAATTAAATTAAATTAAATTAAAAAAGAATACTAAAGAAATATTTTAAGTACAAAATTAGAAAATAATATTTGTTTCTTTCAAATTTAATAAAGTAGGTATATATATAATAAAATAAGAATAATTATTTTTTAAATAACAAAAAAAAAACTCTTCCTTGTATTTACTATAAAAAACAATGAAATTAATTGCACAAGAAATTTTGAATTCAAATGAACATTTAACATCTATTAGAATATTTGCAAAATTCTGTGCAGTTATTAGTATGTTCGGCGACAATGTATGAGTTTTAGAAAGGTTATGATGTTCGCATTATAAAATGTGTAATTCAATATTTCCAAATTGTTTTTCAGTAATATAATATACGATATCTAAATATTACAAGACTACATTATTATTTATTTTAATTTTGTATTGAATTTTCTATGTAATTAAAATAAATAAAAATTTTTTGGTTAATTTTTTTCGCCAGTTTTTCTAAAATAATTAAAGAACACTTTTTATAAGGCGAACACTATATACTTTTCTAAAATCATACTTTCTCGCTGAACAAATAGCTGACTATTAAGAATTTAGGAAATATTTGAAAAAATATTTATAACAAATTTTCTCTAATTTCTTTTTCAAATGTTTCTATTTTTATAAAGGGGATTCTCTTTATTAAAGATTACATGGTATTTTAACCATTTCCATTCTCTATTACAAATTTTAATGATGTACCATTTTAAATCATTATTTAAATCTCATCTTGGCCATGAATGTTTTTTCAATCGTTTTTGTCAATATTTAAGATTTTTTAAACTTAGAAATAAATACCGCTACTTATCCAAAAATTACCTCAATCTACTCTACATATTTCAAGCATTACAACAACAAAACAATTTCTTCAAAATATTTAATAACAAGAACAATGTTTGAATTCTTTTTAAACTTTTAAAAAAATTTAATTTAAAATTTTGAAAATTCAAATTTAAAGTGCAAAAATTCAGCTCTGCTAAAATATTTCTCGGATACTCTAATGCAATGCATTCTCAAAATTTTGATTGCTGCATGTACAAATTTTAATCTTCCACAGAATAGACTTGTAAAATCGATTTTTTAATATATTCTCAATTTTTTGTTCTGTAGAAAATTATTCTGAAAATTAGCGACTTTTGCTGTGGGCATGTCATACATAAGTCAAACTTCCACACTTTTAAAAAATGTTATTTAAGTTATCAAGAATTTTATATAAAACAAAATTTTCTGTCCATGTTCTGGCCCTCAAATTGTTAATAACATATTTTAATTTTATAGAAAAAGTTTTCCTAAATTTATTCGCTTGCCTAGAACTAGTTGAAATATTAATAATTTCTTTTTAATTTTGATAAACGCTTACTTATTTTCTTAATTTTTCTTTTATGAGTAAAACTAATGAATTTTTTGTTTCACTATCAGCTTACATAAATAATTTTAGTTAATATCAATATTTTTTCCTCTAATCACTTCAAAAATTATATTTTTTACTAAGCAAAATTACATTGTTTCTGCTTGTTCTTTTTCCCATTATGAAATGTACACAATCGTCAAAATCATGATTTTATGATAAAATTTCGAACCTAATGTGTGATGTTTTTGTAAAGTTTTGCACGTTCTACTATTAATAATCTTAGAGTGCCAAATTCGACATATTATGTGGATTGTTAAAAAACAATCTTCCAAATGCTAGCAAAGGTGTTGTAAAAAAGTGTTTTCGTTTTTGGATAATTGTAACTGTTATCCAAACAACTTCTAAAAGTGATTAAAGAAGTTACGTTTAGAAGATTAAATTCGTATACTAATATATGTTGTTAATGGAAAATTGAGAGAAATCTTCTATTGCACTTCTAAGAGTGGGAAGAAGTGAGCTATTTCGAAAAATAATTCACTAAATGCTTGCAGGGTTTCCTTGTTGGTGTTTGTTTGTGTGTGTATCGGATGGTAACGATATTTGATCTGGTAGAACTGTGTGGGTTAGACGCACAGTGGGTTGAACGATAGCGAAAATGCGGATTAATTAGGAAAGGCTTTAATTAAATATATATATATATATATATATATATATATATATATATATATATATATATATATATATATATATATATATATATATATATATGTATATATCAAATCGAATACTTAAGTAATAATTTATAGAAAAAAAAAATCTAAGTTTTATGTTTAACGTTTTACAGAATAGAACTTTTACGTTTTTCACAGTTTTTCCTCAATAAAATATCCATTCTATTAAATTTGAAAAAAAATGTTTATTGAATACAAAAATGGAAATGTTCATGTTATTGACGATATCAGAACGATCGTTTGAATTACAGAATAAGTGCATTAATAATGAAATGAGTATAACGGGAAGAAAATATGTTTACAAATAGAAAATCAAAGGTTTTTTTCAAATATCAGTAATATTTTATTTCTTTTTTTCTAATATACATATGTACATGGCTATTCTTACATATATTATTTTTTACCAATATAAATAAGGCTGGTTTTGTACTGGTAATTGCATTAAAAATTTGTTTTTAATAATTCATAGTTTTTTTGTTGTTGTACTGACATAAATACTTATTTGTTAAAACAAAATACAGTTGTAATATTTATTTACACACTATAATTTTTAATCCTTACTTTAAAATTTTAAAAATGTTGTTTTTGTGATACTATTTTAGAAATAATGTTTTAGTTATTGTAATTTCTGCAAAATAATTTATTTGTTTCTAATATAAAACGAAAAGTTCTTATGCACGTTTCAAAACAAAATCAAGGCGAAATCTTCACATTAATGTAGTACACAATTTTATTATTGCAAACGCAACTATAAATTTTCGCAAAAATCCAAAAATAGTTCTGAAAATTATAATAAAACCTTTAATAGCAGATTTATAACGGATTGTGAGAAATAAAGGAAAAAATGCAATCTTTTATTAAAAGAAAACCGTATATGAGGGTAGAAATATTTTGACGAGAAGTAACGAAAATTTATTATAAAATATTTGCAATTATTTAATAACGCTTTTAATAATAAGAATTATACTGATTCTGCGGCACGGAATTTAATTACGATACATGTTATTGTGAAGACTAAGCCTATAAATCACTTTTTTGAATTGACTCTGGTTCTCGCGATAAATCACTATATGAAACATTAAAGCGGTTACACAATATATTAGAGCATATTCCGGAAACGACTTGTTTGATTTGATTCAATAAAAGAAAAAAGTGCTTTGTTGGCATTGCACTTTATAATAATATGTACCTGAATTGATTAAGATATCCAGTGCGACAGAAAAAAATTTTCATTTTGTCAACCTGGGTAATTTCAGAAAAATTTGCAAATTAAGCTATATTCAGATTTAATCAAAATTTTTTCTAATTTATCTTAAAAATGTTTTGTTTTAGGGTTTCCTTCAATTAAAGATTACATGACTTCGTAACTATTCCGTATTCTTTAAAAACCTTAATGACGAAATACTATTTAATCCTTCTTACCATTCCTTACCATTGTTTTTGGATTTTTGTAACTTTAAAAATTTTTATTTTTAAAACCATATTTTATTCTATCATATAACTTAGATATTCGTAATGTTGACACTTTTTAAAAAATTCACAAATACAATTCAGGAATTCTGCTTATATCCACGGACAGTACTCATCCTTGGCTCCACTCTGCATATAGTGGTTATGCATGCCAACTCGCCGTTTGGCCACAGTGGGCAAAATCCTTGACAGAACTCTGATAGACTCTATATTGGCAAAGTTGACATTTTGAAAATTTTTTAAAAAATTCACAAATACAATTCAGCAATTCTGCTTATATCCACGGATAGTACTCATCCTTGGCTTCATTCTACATATGGTGGTTATGCATGCCAACTCGCCGTTTGGCCACAGTGGGCAAAATCCTTGACAGAACTCTGATAGACTCTATATTGGCAAAGTTGACATTTTGAAAATTTTTTAAAAAATTCACAAATACAATTCAGGAATTCTGCTTATATCCGCGGATAGTACTCATCCTTGGCTCCATTCTGCATATGGTGGTTATGCATGCCAACTCGCCGTTTGGCCCCAGTGTTTAAAAACCTTGACATTTTGAAAATTTTTTAAAAAATTCACAAATACAATTCAGGAATCCTGCTTGTATCCACGGACAGTATATTCGCAAAGTTGACACTTTAAAAAAATTACAAATATAATTCAGGAAGCCTGGTTATATTCAAGAATATTATTTATCCTTGATTCCATTATTCATTTTTTTCAGTGTCCAAAATGGTTGACGAACCTCTGAGAGGTTTTACATACACAAACTTGAATTTTGGAATATTTTCTCAGAATAAAAATTTAAAAATTTTTATTATTATATTATATTATATTATATTATTATAAATTTATTAGCTTTTAATATTTCATTAAATTTTGTCAAAATTCGGTTTATTACTTTTTTTTACTACCAAATAGTCATATTTAAATATTTCATATTTAAATATGTCATATTTAAATATGCCATATTTAAATATGTCATATTTAAATATGCCATATTTAAATATGCCGTTACGTCATAACATATATCATTACGTAAGTCGTTACGTCAAAAACATATTTAACTCGCATATTTATCTTCACACACATGTACATAGGTTGGTTTCTAAAAGGTACACTCGAAAATGATATCATAATTTTTGAAAATAATGATATTGGTAATGATATCGAAAAATTATGACAACGCACAGTGTGCCATTGAAAAAATTAAATGGGAATAATTACGAAATTTCGGAATGGCTGTTCCGATTTCAACGAAATTTCACAAATTGATAGTAGAGGTGTAGGCGCGTTTAAATTTTGAGCTTGGACCATATAGACCTACAGAAGGCGGGTCCATAGAGTCCCAAATTTGGACACCTCGGTTATAAATTTTTTTAAAAACGATCCTGATTTCTTATATCTGAACTGATTTGAAAGATTTTTATTTGGGAGGATTCTACTGAATTTTGCTGCATATCATATCTCTTTTAGTTTAAGTGATATTAAACTTCATAGATTAAAATTTTTACTCTTTACCTTGTTTTTTTTCGCTACAGAGGGCCTAAATTTCATCCAATTTGTTGGAGTTTTTTTTATTTTATTTAAAACAAAAAGCACAATTGAAGAAAGAATTTTGAAAAAAGTATTTACGAAATTAAAAGTTACAGGCATTTAAATTTGAACTTTGAAAAAAGGCAATTTTTCCCGTTTTTTTTTGCCAAAAAAAAAAACACTAATGTGAAGGAAAAAAAAATTAAAAACTTTAATCGTGCGAGAACCAGGGTTTCCCAAATTCGAGCTATTTTTTATGATTTTCCAATTTTTACCTTAATTTTTAAAACCGCAAGACTGGTTTAAAAAAATTTAATTTTTTAATATTTTTGTAATAGAAATTTTTCCTCTCCGATATGGGTTAGGAATATATGGCAAAAAAAGGAAAAAATCCCATTTTTGGTTTTTGAGAATTGTGGGATTCCTGTTGATAAATCTAAAAAGATAAATTTAGTTTCAAATGAAGCGTCAAAAAGTCTAAATAGTTGTATAATTTTATTTAAAAATATATATATTTTTATAATTATATATATATATATAATATATAAATATATTTATATATATATAAAATACATTATATATATATAATATATAAATATATATATATTAATAAAAATTTTATAGATTATCTCTTTTTTGTAGATCTCGACTAGCAGAATCCACTTATATAAAAATATTTTAAATCGGTTATGATATAACTAATCAGGATCTTTTTTAATATTTTTAATACCCGAGGTGTCTAATTTTGCGACCTTGTGGACCCGCTCCCATTACGTCTACATCGTTCAAGCTCGAAAATTAAACTCGCCTACACCTCTACCATCACTATGTGAAATTTCATTGAAATCGGAAAAGCCATTCCGAAATTCCATAATTATTTCCATTTCATTTTTGAATCGCAAACTGTGCAGCGTGATAATTTTGTAATATATTCCGGTATGTTTATCTTTACTATTCTAAATTATATTCTCAACAACAATTTTACATCATTAGCAAAGTTCGATGGTTTTGATAATTTGATTTTTCTCATGTTCCAAATAAAGAGAGATTACAGTTATCTACAGACTGTTCTTCTTTAAATGCATGCTGATTATGCATATTCCTACAATTTTTCCCAACAAAATGTCTGTTTAAATTATTTTTTTAAGAAAATATTTGTACTTTTTTTTAGGAAAAAAAGATTTCTATATTTAATCATATATTTTTAAAATTATGATATCATTTATTGTACGATATCGTTTTTCAGTTTGTTGGGGTATCTCTTTTTTATCAATACAAATGATTTTTGTTCTTAGTGCTTTTTTCTAGCAGTTTTTTTATTTTTAGTATTTTCTAGCTTTTCTCCTTGTAAATTCAAACACTTTTTCCCACTTAGATTTGGGAAACACTGATCATATTATGGTTGAAGGTTCGGATTGCCTAATAATCCACGAATGTTCCCATGATTTTCAATGCATGAAGACATATTTATCTTCAAGTTCGAAATGTCCCTAGTGTAAACATTCGCAGCTTAGAAAGTACATAATAGTTTCAAAAACTACAACCGCTAAAGCAACTGCTACAGCCAAACCGAGAGGTGCTATGACAAAGCACTACAACACCCGTACCCAAGGAAATATTTTTCCTGAGACCAGTTCGCAAATTCTTTCTTCATTGGCACGTCAATGATTTCGGAAACGATTCAGTTCCGGAGCCATTAAACGAAAAAGGTGAAGAACGTTCAATTGCTTTTATGAGTAAAAAATTAAATTCATCGCTTAGCAATTACGGCGCCACGGAGAAAGAATATCTTGCTGCAATGGAAGCAATCAAAAGATTCGCTGTTATTTGGAGATGCACTAGTTCCAGGTAATCCACTGAAAGCATAGCAGCTTTAAAAATCGTTGAGCCTAATATTTGCTTAGAGTCACTAACTTTGAACGATTCTAATTACGAAGACTTAAAGAAAAATGTGAGCAGCAATCCGTAAAAGCACCCTGAGTTAAAAATTATCGATAAGTATGTATATTACAGCAATGCATAATACAGTGGAAACGAAGACCAAGAAGAATTGTGTTGGAAATTATGGGTATCCCATCAGTTTGGGAAAAATTCTATAAGCAAA
This sequence comes from Protocalliphora azurea, assembly GCA_932274085.1. Taxonomy (NCBI): domain Eukaryota; kingdom Metazoa; phylum Arthropoda; class Insecta; order Diptera; family Calliphoridae; genus Protocalliphora; species Protocalliphora azurea. The sequence continues at coordinate 57,632,108 of OW026521.1, read as the reverse complement.
GCCCTTGAAACACCCATAAAAGCTCTTATAGAAATTGACAAGACATTAGAGCTTTTAGGAAGAAATTTTTTCTGGCTGAAATGGTTCGTGATGTACGGAATTATGTGCGTGAATATGATATCTGCAAAACTACAAAAGATTGGGTTCTTTTGAAACCATGAAACCATCAATGAGAAAAACAAATGAATGTCTTTTCCAACGCCTTTACGTCGACATCCTTGGTCCATATTCTTGTAGTAAAATTGACTACACTGGTCTTTTAATTTTATTGGATCATTTAGAAAAATTCCACTGGTTGTATACGTTACAAAAATTTATTTCAACTGTTATTCAAGAATACCTAAAGAAGCACATTTTCCACGTATATGGGTTACCGGAAACTATCGTAAGTGCTAATGACAGTCAGTTTCGTGCATTTTTTACAACATATGAGTACATGAACTGCGTTATACTCCTCAATCCAATGCATCTGAATGCGAAAACCGGTCGCTTATTGCTGGAATCAGAGCCTACCTCAAATCAGATCATTTTTTATGGGATGATAAGCTTTCTGAGATCAGCTGTGTTCTACGTAATTCCTATCACCAGTCTATTAATAGATCTCCTCTTCACGTACTGTTTGGATTTGACATGATCACACACGCAACTTCTTACAACTTCTTGCGAAAATTATACCTATTAGACGAAAGTGCAGCTAAGATTTACAGGGACGATAACTTACAACTAATTAAACAGGATATTCGAAAATGTATAAAACAGGCCGCATTGTGTGTGATTCAAAAAAATGAAATGGAAATAATTGTGGAATCTCGGAAGGGCTGTTCTGATTTCAATGAAATTTCAGTGATGGTGTATGTGAGTTTAACTTTTGAGCTTGGACCATATAGACTTACAGAAGCGAGTGCCTAGGGTTCCAAATTTGGACATCTCGGGTATATAATTTTTTAAAAATGATTCTGATTCTTTATATCTGAACCGATTTAAAAGATTTTTATTTATAAATTTTGTCCTCTTTTCAAATATTTATCAACATTTTTATAATACGAAATTTTGTTGAAGACATTTTGCAAATAAGTATCGAAAAAGGATGGAGTAGAGATTATATGCTATTATTCAATTTGAATAATGGAAGAACATTTTTATTAATAAATATTTTTCAATGAAGTTTTACAACTGTTTAGACTTTTTGAAACTAAAGTTATTTTTTAGTTTTATCAGCAGAAATCCGCAATTCTCAAAAAACTATCAAAAATTTCCAGAAATGGGATTTTTTACTTTTTTAGCCATAACTTCCCAACCGATATTGGTGAGCAAAATTTTCTATTACCAAAAAATTAAAAACATTAGGCTATGTAAAAGATATAATATTTTTTAATTCCATCTTTGCGATTTAAGAAATTAAGGCAAAAAAATTGGAAAATCATGAAAAATAGGTCGAATTTGGGAGACCTTAGTTCTCAGACGATTAAAGTGTAAACAATTTTTTTTCTTCACACAATTTCCTATAAAGTTATCTTTATATAAAAATATAAATATTATATGTGTTATTTAAGAAAATTATATATATTACTTAAGAAAAAAAATCGAATCTTTTCAAAGTTAAAATTTAAATGCGTATAACTTTTAACTCCATAAATATTTTTTCAAAGTTCTTTCTTTGCATAATTTTGCTATTCGTTGTTACTGAAATAGAAGAAATTTCCAAAAAATCTGGTGAACTTTGAACCGCCTGTAACTTAAAAACTTCACCAAAGTAGGCTAAGGGTAAAAATATTAATCTGCCAATAATCATATCCGATCATTGTCATCGTTTTATAATGAAATAGCGTTGAATATTCAACTCAAAAAATTCTGGGAACTTGAGGAATTTCCCAGGAAACTTCCACTCTCTGAAGAAGATATCCACTGTGAAAATGTTTACAAAACTACTACTATCCAAAGTTCTTATATAAAATAACCACACTTTTATTTTAATTTTTACTCTTGTTTCTTTATTACTTATCCTTCACTATATGTAATTTTTTCCAGAAACTTTTTCTATCTTGAGATAGTGCTGTTTCGTGAAGCCTCCGTGTTACCTTGTCTGCTCTACACCTCCTATTTACCATCTCCTACTTGATTATCTAATCTTGGATGTAATCCAAGATTTCTTAGTCCCTGTATTTTCCGAGTGAAAACTTCCAAGAAATTATTCTCTGAACAGTGCTTCAACCAGATTGTAAATCTTATTGAAGCTTTTAATCTTCCTGATTGTAAATCAGTATACCCCACGTTGAGTTAATGTAATCAATTCAACCAATTTTATTATATTTTCCCCTAACACTGCTCTGTTTGTCTTTTTTTTTTTATTTATTTTATTAACCGACTACTTACCAAGTCTGCCTTATACACCGTCCAGCGCCAAAGAGAGAAAAAGGGCGCCTTTGTAACTTTATGCTTTCTTATATACATTTCTTAAAACTAATATTATTGCAGTTTTCCTGCACTTTGCTCAAACCAATAGCGGTTGTTATATCGAACCTTCCCTTTTGTTGTCTCCTTTATGTTCAATGCTGTAACAGTATCGTTGATCCGTGTTTGAGTGTCTGTGTATGTGGCTTCTTGTTTGTTTATTTTTGTTAGAAATTGTTCAAGAATTCAATTCAAATACGTACTTTATAATTTTCTAATTTGAAATATTGTAGTTAACAAATTTCTATATTTCATTTTTATATGTTAAAATTTTTTATTCGATTTAAATAAAATTATTGGTAAGCACTTATTTAACAAGGGTTATGGGCCCAGTCTTCGCACTTTAAATAATTTCTGTTGGTGCTTATTATTTTCATACATCCTTAAGTTTGCTGTAATAAATAACTGTAATAAAATTACTGAAAATTTGTTTGACGGGACGCAATGTCGTAGTGTCGGGTCAAAGCACACAAATTGAAAAACTTAATGATGAAAATTATTCAGTTTGGGTTGTGCAAATGAAAAGAAGAAGGTTCAAACAATAATCCTCCTAATAATGAAGCGGTTAAACGAGACATGAAGGCTTTAGCAACAATTATGTTATGTGTGAAAAAAACAGAAATTATACATATAAAGGATTGCAAGACAGCCGTAGAAGCTTTAAGCGGTTTGTATAAAAGAGCTGTACCTGCCCGTAAAGTTAATTTTTTCAAACGACTAGTAAAGTTTAAATTCAACAAATCTTAAAAATTTGCATCACAATTAAATGAATTCTGCACGATACACAGTGGGGTCAAACGCAAATTTTTTGGTAATAAATCTGAATCTCCTAAACTACTGGTCGGATCAAATTGAAATGTATGGAAGAGTTGTAGAGGAGGACTTAAGCTTTCAGAAAAATCATCTTGTAGTCACCCTGTGATAACACGAGATAAGCTACAGGGTGTCAAAGTTGACTACCTCGAGTATGTAAAAGTTAAAAAAAATCGTAACTTGTACAAATGAAGTCCGATTTTAAAGAAATGCAGTTGAGTGTTACGTATACACACATATGGAAATACGGAACAAAATAGTGAATTTTGCAACTTTTGACGTGACTTGGTAGTTTTGAGGCCATTATATTACTATTATTAAATGACCTATATCAACATTTTATATATCGTTGAATTGGTAAATAAGTCTATTTTTATATTCTTTTAACATTTTTAAAGTATTTGCAAAATTAGTGGAGTTGTATTAAAAAAATTAAATTTTTTTGGATTTTCAGCTATTTTTGGAAAAAAAATTTATTTTTGAAAAATTACCAAAAATAGGTTATTGGAGCTATTTTATTGATTTTTTTAGGAATGAAAGCTTGATTTGTGTTTTATACACTACATAAGAAATAATGTTAAAAATATTATGCTAATATGCTTTTAATATGCTTTTAAAAATAGTCGTTAAAAAAACTAACTTTTAACATAAAATCTCCACTCCTGCATTTGTTTTTGGCCGGGCGGGAACCAGTTTAGTGTTAAATCATTCTAAATCTATTTCTATAAAAAATATGGGTACCAAATTTAAAAAAGCTCGCGTGACATTTTTTTTATTAATCGATAAAAATGAAACTATTTTTTAAAATTGACAATTTTCGGCCAATGCTGGATGTAGGGTGCAAACTTAAATCAATTCAAAATTTCTTTATTAACCATTTATGAAGCCTTATCTTTTGAAATTAATAAGGAAAAAATTTTTTTATTAACGGAACTTTGAGAAAAAAGTGAATGAATTGTACTATATTTTTGTAAAAAAATAGCCATTTTTCATGCCAATTTCAGAGTGCTGACTTTGAATATTTTTCACGTCTAGACGAATTGAGATAATCCAAAAATTCTTTCAGCATATTATTTTGAAATATGTAGCAAATTACAGAATATTTTTAAAAAATTTTTGCCTCATATATCTCCGGACTTATTCCCGAAAAACGAAAGAAAGTCGAGCCAAAAAATCAAAAATTCAAAATTCAAGCGTAAATATCTTTTTAACTGTAAGAGATAACTTAGATGAGTAAGCTTATTTTTTCTTTATCTTGCCAAGCACTTTCCAGAAATATAAAAATCTTTAAAATCGGACTTCATTTGTACAAGTTACGATTTTTTTTAACTTTTACATACTCAAGGTAGTCAACTTTGACACCCTGTAGCTTATCTCGTGTTATCACAGGGGGACTACAAGGTGATTTTTCTGAAAGCTTAGGTCCTCCTCTACAACTCTTCCATACATTTCAATTTGATCCGACCAGTAGTTCAGGAGATTCAGATTTATTACCAAAAAATTTGCGTTTGACCCCACTGTGCGATAGTTGAGGAATTGAAGAATATAAGAATTGAAATGCCTGAAGATTTAATAAGTATTCTTCTGTTATGTCGTTTTCCAGAAGAACTCGAAAGTTTTGTAGTCACTATGGAAAGCCGAGACCAACTACAAAAGTTGGAAATTTATAAAAATAAAATTTTGGAGCAAGAACATAGACAAGGTGATAAAATGTCAAGTTCAGACAATGTTTTTACAGCAAGTTCTCATGAGAAAGAACAAAGTAATAAAAAATATATGAATGTTTCCAAAAAATTTCAAACTAAAAACAAGGGACATGTTCGATCTCAATGCAAATCTTTGTGCGGCAACATAAATGAAACATGTGTGATGGGAATAAATGAACACAACGACAATAATGAAAATGTGTGGATTTTTAACAGCGGCGATAGTTCTCATATGTGTAAAGAAATTAAGTTATTTTCTAAACTAGAAAGAAAATATCACAATATTATGATATTGATATTTCAAGTTATCACCAAAATATTATGTTGAAAGATGTCTGGTATGTACCAAAATTACATTCAAACTTTCTTTCAAGAAAACATTTTCAGAAGAAAAAAATAAGTCAAACAAAATGATGTTCAGAGCCAATATGAAAAACGACATTTACTATGTTAATTTTGAAATATTATATAAAAAGGATGATTTAAACATGGTAGTAGATAATGTCAATGAAAATCTAAGGAAGTGGCATGGACATTTAAATGTTAACGATATGTATAAAATGTTAGAAAACAATGTTGTATGTGGTCTTAAGGCAAGTCAACCAAAAAATTTTTTATGTTTTATGTGTGCAGTTTGTAAGAATCGAGCTCAAAATTATACGAGTCAATCAAAGGTATATACAACAGACGTTTTGCAACTCATTCACACAGACCTATGTGGTCCTATGAGTTATAGATCACAAGGTGGAGCAAAGTAATTTGTATCCTTTATTGATGATTATTCACGATATACAAAAGTTTATTCTCTTTCAAATAAATCTGGTACATTTTCAATTTTTAAGCATTATAAAGCTGAAGTAGAACATTGATTTAACCATAAAATTAAATGTATCATATGTGATAATGGAACAGAATATATAAATGAGAGTTTCAAACGTTTTGTGTCAGAAAATGGTATTTCTCATCAAATAACTTGCCCGTATTCGCCACAACAAAATGGCGTAGATAAGAGAGCTAATAGAACACTCGTAGAAATGGCTCGTTGTTTATTAGAAAATTCAAAACTTTGTAATTGTCTGTGGTCAGAAGCAATAAAAACAGCCTCATATATTAGAAATCGTTCTCCAACAAATATGCTGAAAAGTTCTACACCTTACGAACTTTGGGTTGGAAGAATGCCGTCAGTTAAACACTTTAAAACATTTGGGTGTGAAGTAGTTATGTTACAAGAAGGAAAAAATAGAGGTAAATTCGATCCTAAAGGAATAAAGATGGTATTCGTAGGTTAAGAAGATTACACTAAAGGATATCGTTTATTTGATTTAAAAAGTAGAACATTATATAAATCGAGAGACGTGATCTTCTTTGAAAATACATTTCCAACTGAAGAAAATAAAAAAATATGAAAGTGAGGAAGATTTCTTTGATATTAATTTGAATAAAAACGGTAATTCTAAAATTGAAACGAATCCTGGAGAACTAAATATTGAAAATTTAGAAACTGAAAGAAATAGAGTGAATCAACATTTTGAAAATGGTGTTAATTGTCCGTAATTGATGAAATAATTAATATAAAAAGTGATGATGATGATATTTCTTATATTAATGAAGGTAAATCTTACAGATGATGGATCAATACTTATAAATAATGTAATTGAAGATCCAGAAATGGTAAAAGAAGCATTGAATTCAAATGATGCTGAACAACGGAAAAATGCAATGCAAAATGGATATGACAGTTTAATGAAAAACCAAACACGGGTATTGGTCGATAAACCCAAATACCAAAATGTTATAACTTGCAAATGTATTTTTATAATAAAGCGAAAAGCAGATGGTTCAATTGAAAAGTTTAAAGCAAGACTAGTTGCTCGAGGTTGTAGTCAAAAACACAACATTGATTTTAAAGAAACATATGCTCCTGTAGTACGTTATTCAACAATGAAGTTAGTACTTGCATTAGCAGCAAATTACAATTTATTTGTCAATCACGTTGACATTGTGGCAGCATATTTAAATGGTGAAATTCACGGGGAAATTTATATGAAACAGCCGCCCTTATTTGAAAATAAACAGTTTCCTGAAAAAGTGTGTAAACTCAAACGATCATAACATAAAATTATCAGAAATATTATTCGAAATCAGTTTTAAAAGGTTCAAAACTGATAATTGTGTTTACATTCAGCGGGAAAGTGAACAAATTGCAATAATAGCTTTGTATGTTGATGATATAATACTTGCATGTTCTATAACGTCGCCTCCAGGGTCTAGTAAAGGATCCACAAACCTTAAGTAATAAGACGTTTGATTTCCCCTTTCTGGGGGTTTAATAATATTTTCTTTATTGAATACTTCAAAAATATTTCAAATACAAAAATTACGAGAGAATAAGTTTGATAACTTCAGTTCGGATACCATATAATAGTCGTCTTCAATCGTTCCTTCTTCAACAAGGCTTATTTTGGTCTTCGGCTTGTATTAGGATCGGTTAATTCTATGACTTATATTAGGATCGGTTCGATTCTTCGGCTTATATTAGGATTGCTTCGGTTATAATTGGTTCGGTTCTATTCTTCGGCTTATATTAATATCGGTTCGGTTGATCGGCTTATATTATGTTTACTTCGGTTATTCAGTTTATAATAGGTTCGGTTATTCAGCTTGTAATAATTTCGGTTCGGTTATTCTTATAAAAGCTTAGTTATTCGGCTTATGGTAGGCTTGATTTAGTAGTAGCATCAGCCTCGACACCTTCGGCTGTCAAACTGGTTCGGGTTTACTGCAGGATCGGCTTTTGGTTCAGGTGGCAGTTTTGGGAATCGAAGATTCTTGGTTCGGTAGTAGAATTGGGATCGGCGTCGTACGCTCAACACTTCAGCTGTCTATCGGGTTCGAGTATTCGGCAGGATCGGTTTCTGGTTCAGGTGGCAGCTTTGGGAATCAAAGATCGTATCTTTTTCTACAATACGTACAATAGTTTCTTAAAGCTAATGTCTAGCTACTTCTCAACTACTACTACCATGCAATTCTACGGGTAAATATAGCGAAGGAACAGCCAAAAGCCACTAGTGAGAACGAACAGCCGCAAGGCCACTCGTGAGAACGAACAGCCGCAAGGATACTAGTGAGAACGAACAGCCGCAAAGCCACTCGTGAGGACGCAGCAACCGAAGTCATTCGTGTAAAATTTATTTAGGGACCCAACCGAAGTTGAGCGTGCAAAATACGATTATATTCTACTTTCGCAAAATCTAATCGGCTCTTCTAATTATATAAAATAATATCAGAGACTTAGTCATGTATCAACTAAATGAGAATTATATTGCTTATTCACTATCAAGTAATATCAACTGTATAACTAAAGCAGTTTTTACACATTTGTGTGGGTGTGTATGTAGTATGTACAGTAGGGGCGCTCAATGTAATTACCTATTACTAATAAAATATTCAATATATTAGTATGAAAAAGAAAAATAATTAAAAATACATAAATAAAATAGTAAAAAAAGGGAGAAATGGTAGTAATTTAATAAATTAATATATTAAGAGATATGTGCGTGAAAATAGTAGTATTGGGTGTACTATTTCCACGTTACATCCCCCTCCTACTTCGGAGAGCGATGCTCTAATCGGTGAACCGATCGTCTTTCTCAGCCCTTAAACTAAAGCATATTTCAAAATAAAATACTATTGTATAACTTATATGTATGCTGTTCTCAAAACTTTTTTTCCTCTATTATTATTTTTTTCAAATATATTTTTTTTATGTATATATTTTATTATTATTTTAATATATATATATCCCATTTTTACGACCTTCTCATACTCTTGGCATTTGAGCTGTGAGTGTTGCCAATCGAGGATTCGTAGTTTAATTGAAGGGAACGCCGCCCGATGTATGAGGTACTGCATATGCCGGGGCTTCTTAGAGGGTCGGTATATTTTTACGTCCTTGAAAATTTCCTTCTCACTGAACGTCGGGTATGCATGACATCCTGTGTTGTTCGGCTTTGATGGTTCCATTCTAACTGGCAGTGCACCCGCTGGTTTAGGTGAAACTGCTAATGGCGGTGGGTACTCGTCGGCCGGCGGATGTCGTGATTCGGTAATTATCGGAATTGGTTTTCTAACCTGGGTTAGCGGCAGCTTCGGTGTAGCCGATGTTGGTGGCGAAATAACGGAATCCGCCGAATATGTAGCTGATGGTTTTGGGTGCTCCTGGTGTTTGAAATCGTGGACGATCTTTACCCGACGTGAAACTGAGGATATGTAGGTGAGAGGCGGTGGCTGAGGTGATGGGATCGGAGAAGGTCTGATCTGTATATCCGCGATTATTCTGGGTCTGGCTTTAGGACGAGGAACGTATGCAGCAGTACATAGTTCCTTTACCTGGCTGAACTTAGATTTGTGATAATCCAGCATTGCAGAGAGTTTGAAGTCCTCCTCTTCGGACAGAAAGTCTCTACTGGTGAGTGCGTAGAGATGTTCAGATTCGTCCGTCGGACAGGATCGGGTAAGGACTTCACCGTTCAGTCGCATTTCTAAATTCAAGGTACTTAAGAAATCAATACCGATTATCATCGGTTCAGCCAAGATCGTTATGACCGAGGTTCTCAATTGTACTCTGTTCTCTTTGTATATTACCTCAATTTGAAAGATGTCTAGATAAGTTGCCAGGGATTGATTAGCCATTTGCACCATTCCTTCCGAACAGAGTGGTTTGATATTCATATTTAATAGATGTCATTTTAGTGGCTTACCGATGTACGTTCGTGATGCTCCGGTTTCGATGAGAGCTCTTGTTGTCTTCCCGCCTACTTTCACGAATATATAGTATAGGCCATCATCAGTCACATGCGCGAGATAGCACACCATCTCTGCCGCAATATGAGCAAAAGAGTCGGAAGGAAAACGAGTAATGAGTTCTCTTATGGCCAATTTTTTTGCATCTCCAGCATCTTGTCGCACGAATATACCCCGAGTCTCTCATCATATGTGATGATGAGGCTTCAACGCCTCAAAGTCATCTGTGAGGGATATCAACTCATCAAGGTTGGTAAAGTCGTTTCGGCGAACGTAGTGCGTGTACTCGGTTCTAAAACATTATAAATTCTATCTAAGTGATTCTGCCTCCGCAGCTGGGGATGTTGCCGCGAAAGAGTCAGCATCGTGAGAATGTAGTCTTTAGCCCGCTCACTACCAGTTTGCTTCCGATTATAAAAGTTTTTTTCCAGTTGAGAAAGATGTCAGGGAGGTAGGAAGAATTTTTGCATTTCTCCTCTAAATCCGATCCCCGTGTTGATCGTGTCACATTTTACGCGATACCATTTTAGGGCATTACCCTGAAGTATGCTTGGCATAGCGGGGAGTAATCGGTCGAAGGGCATGTGATAACTTTCGGCTAGCTTTCCAAAACGTTCTAAAAATTCCATGAGATCGGTATCTCCCGAATACGTTAAATTCCATCGTTGGATAGCCGACATTACTTCGGTATCTGAGAGATCGAATTCCGATGGTTTTGGTGGCACAGGTAAAGATATTCCCTCGTTTATGACACACTTCTCAGCCGACTGTAACTCTCTCTCTAACTCTCGCAGTAAGTTCTCGATGATGCTCCACAGTATAGCCTGTCGTAGGTATGCCAGCATTCTGACATTGCTCAATTAACTGATCTTTTCGCAATAAGTAGATCCAGCCGATTGAATCCTTTTGTAAGGTTTGACTCGTAGATGGGTTATCGTGTTTGTTACTCTCGTAATGTTGACCCGATTCTTCCTCGTTGGCGGCGGCTTCATTTTTTCCGCAATGCGATTTAGAATCGGGTCCCTGTTCGGGCGCCATTTATAACGTGGTTTTTGTCGTCGGCTGAGGTAGCTTATTCGCCTCCAAGGTCTACTTACGGATCCACAAGCCTTAAGTAATAGGACGTTTGATTTACCCTTTCTGGGGGTTTAATAATATTTTCTTTATTGAATACTTCAAAAATATTTCAAATACAAAAATTACGAGAGAGTAAGTTTGATAACTTCAGTTCGAATACCATATAATAGTCGTCTTCAATCGTTCCTTCTTCAAAGGCTTATTTTGGTTCTTCGGCTTATATTAGGATTGCTTCGGTTATAATTGGTTCGGTTCGATTCTTTGTCTTATATTAATATCGGTTCGGTTGATCGGCTTATATTATGTTTACTTCGGTTATTCAGTTTATAATAGGTTCGGTTATTCAGCTTGTAATAAGCTCGGTTCGGTTATTCTTATAAAAGCTCGGCTTGTAATAGACTCGGCTCAGTTATTTGGCTTGTAATAGGTTCGGTTCTTCAGCACTAAACAGCTCGGCTTGTAATAGGGTCGGCTCAGTTATTCGGCTTATGGTAGGCTTGATTTAGTAGTAGCATCGGCCTCGACACCGTCGGATGTCAAACTGGTTCGGGTTTACGGCAGGATCGGTTTCTGGTTCAGGTGGCAACTTCGGGAATCGAAGGTCGTATCTTTTTCTACAATACGTACAATGGTTTCTTAAAGCTAATGTCTAGCTACTTCTCAACTACTACCATGCAATTCTACGGGTTAATATTCTACTAAGCGAACGAATAGGCAAAAGCCACTCGTGAGAACGAACAGCTGCAAGGCCACTCGTGAGAACGAACAGCCAGAAGCCACTCGTGAGAACGAACAGCCAGAAGCCACCCGTGAGAACGAACAGCCGCAAGACCACTCGTGAAAACGAACAGCCGCAAGGCCACTCGTGAGAACGAACAGCCAGAAGGCACTCATGAGAACGAACAGCCGCAAAGCCACTCGTGAGAACGCAGCATCCGAAGTCACTCGTGTAAAATTTATTTAGGAACCCAACCGAAGTTGAGCGTAAAAAATACGATTATATTCTACTTTCGCAAAATCTAATCGGCTCTTCCAATTATATAAAATAATATCAGAGACTTATGCGGCGGATTCTCGTCTTATTTGAATCGCCCCGACTGTAATCATACTTTGTTTACTTATGCTTAGTCATGTATCAACTAAATGAGAATTATATTGCTTATTGACTATCAAGCAATATCAACTGCACAGCTAAAGCAGTTGTTACACATTTGTGTGTGTGTATATGTAGTATTTACAGTAGGGGCGCTCAATTTAGTTACCTATTACTAATAAGATATTCAATATATTAGTATGAAAAAGAAAAATAATCAAAAATACATAAATATAATAGTAAAGAAAAGGATGAAATGGTAGTAGTTTCATAAATTAATAAATTAAGAAATATGTACGTGAAAATAGTAGTATTGAGTGTCCTATTTCCACTTTACAGTTCATCGAAAAATAAAGTGGAGAACATACTCAGAAACCTTAAAAAATATATTGAAATAAAAGATCGTGGAAAAATACCTTTTTATTTAGGAATAGAAATTGAGCGGGAGGAGGAAAGCGGAGCTATTTTCATTCACCAAAAACAATTTGTTGAGAAATTATTATAGCAGTGGGATATGTCTAATTGTAAACATGCAACAACTCCAATGCCCACCGAAATTATTTAAAAAAATGCAGTATTAATGATTGTGATGAAATGTGTGATATTAAAACCTACCAATCACCAATTGGAAGTTTAATGTACTTGTCGGTAATTTCCAGACCAGATATTTCTCACGTTGTTTTTCGACTTTCTCAATTTTCATCTTATCCACACAATGATCATTTTGTTGCTGCAAAACATTTGCTCAGATATTTAAAAGGGAATCCAAAAGGAACTTTAAGATATTTGTCAAATAATAAGAGAATATTATGCTTTTCCGATTCAGACTGGACAGGTGATAAAAATTACCGGAAATAACACACTGATTATGTATTATTTTTTGGTGAAAGTCCGATAGCGTGAGAATCAAAGAAGCAATATATTGTCGCATTAAGTTCGATAGAGACGGAGTATATAGCTATGTGTCAATGTGCTAAAGAAATTATTTTTCAAAGAAACTTTCAAAAAGAAATGGGATTTGCTGAATGTATTGATGTCCCAACTAATTTATACTGTGACAATCAAGGAGCCCAATTTCTGGTAAAAGATCCCACCGTACATAAACGAAGTAAACATATAGATATTCGTTATCATTATGTAAGAGAAAAATATCTTAATGGTGAAATTAATGTAAAGTATATTCCGTCAGCTGAGAACGCAGCTGATATTTTATTTAACGAAATTTTTATCAAAGGATAAACATATAAATGAACATATAAATTGTTGTAAATTATTAAATGTTTCTTTTTAATAATTTTGCATGTAAACGTATATGAATTGAGGGGAAGTGTGTTAGAAATTGTTCAAGAATTCAATTCAAATAGGTACTATATAATTTTCTGATTTATAATATTGTAGTTAAAATTAAAAATGAAATATATTTTTATATGTTAAAATTTTTCATTCGATTTAAATAAAATTATTGATAAGCACTTATCTAACAATTTTGTCTCCTTCTTGCTTGCTATGTTTGAATTTTTCTTCGGCTTCTGTGCTTGCTGCTACTCTTACACTCCTGTATATTTCTCCCTGCTGCTTCTTCTCTTTATTGTTGTGTTCTCGCTTCTACCTCCGTGATTCATCCGTTCTGTTACTCGCCAACTCAGCTGTGACGATGTAGGCATTGACGTCTTCACTCGGCATTCTCCCTGCTGTTTTCTACTGCTTTCTGTCTTTTCTCATAGTTAACTCTTAAATGGGTGGCATGGTCATTTAAAGTCAAAACCACCACCTGTCCCTGACCTGAATGCTTTGCCTCCTGTGTACTCCATCGACCTCCGGAGCATTTCGTTCCATCCTTTATCCCATCGACCTCCGGAATACTTCGTTCCATCCTTTACCCCATGGACCTCCGGAACATCTGAAATAAAAGAAGATGTACATAGGCGAATGTAATTCGCTTCCAATCTAGATGGATCCATTATTTCAGTTAGTCCCCATACAAATGTCCCTACGGAATAGAGTTTAAACACTCATAAATGCCTTAAAATTTAAAATACCTTAATGAAATTCGGCGTAAACAAATTCTATATAAGTATCAATCTATGTACCAAATTTTATGAAGATATTAATATTCGACACAAATAAGTTTTCTGTAAATGGAAACAGCATTGCGAAATTTTATTAGGATCGCTCCATAATTTAGGAAGTATTATGGCTCCTATATAAACCCACTTCAACGAATCGCCTTAAAGTGCATAAAATCATCTAGATGTTAATATCAACGCATTATTTTGTATTTGTATATTTTATTTTATATTTAGTAAAGTTGGCCACAGGTGTAATATAAGTACCCTTCATGAGTTTTTATGCTCGTACACAATGGTCTCGACCGACTATAACTTTCTTTTTCGTTTTTAATGAACTTTTACAGGATTTTTTGACGTTTAATTCGAAGCCAAAGTTATTTTTTTAGATTTATCAACAGGAATCCCGTAATTCTCAAAAAAATTTGCATAAATAGATTTTTTTACTTTTTTCTAGTTCACATGCTGACACTGTGAAAATATATGAATATATATATATATATATATATATATATATATATATATATATATATATATATATATAAGAGTAATAGCATTTATTTGTTCTTTTATTCAGTCCATCAATTCGGATTCACTTGCTTGGCATTCTCTTAGAGTATCGAAGTAATTATTAAATTTGAATAAACAATATTCTTTGACCAAAAGTTAGAAAAAAAACTAGTTTAAGGAAATAAAAGTATACAGATTAGTTTACAGGCAAATTAAATTATATAAAATCGGTGTATTCAGTATTCAAAGCGAATTCAAACCTCACTTAATCTGTTGATTATTTTTTTAGAACTTAGAACTATCAAACTCCATATAAACACTCGCTGAATTGTCAAATTCCATTTTTTTCATTTCGCCATGAGCAGTATTATAATGATTATCAGTGTGGTTGTTTTT